>OX402052.1:10605337-11087837 GCA_947859365.1 Archips crataeganus | reverse complement strand
AGAGTTTTTTTTTTTTTTTTTTTTTTTTTTTATGATATAGGGGGCAAACGAGCAGACGGATCGCCTGATGGTAAACGATTACCGTCGCCCATGGACACCTGCGACACCAAAAGAGTCACAAGTGCGTTGCCGGCCTTTTAGGTAGGAGTACGCTCTTTTTTTGAAAGCTTGAAGGTCATATCGGTCCGGGAATACCGCAGCAGGAACCTCATTCCAGAGCTTTGCTGTGCGAGGCAGGAAATTTCTGGAAAAACGCACAGTAGAAGACAACCAACCATCCAGATGGTGAGGATGGAAGTGTTGTCGCGTAGGGCGGTGGCGGAAGGATGCGGCAGGGATCAACCCGAATAACTCCTCGGAGCACTCTCCGTTGTACATGCGATAGAAGATGCACAGTGAAGCTACATCTCTACGCAGCGCCAAGGAATCAAGCCCATCAGAAGTTCGTTGGCAGCCGACTATTCGAGTCGCTCTCCGTTGTATGCGATCCAGAGGGAGAAGCTGGTACCGGGGAGCCCCCGCCCACAGATGAGAGCAGTATTCCATATGTGGGCGAACCTGCGCCTTATAAAGCTGAAGGCGGTGGGCTGGAGTGAAATACCGTCTCGATCTGTTGAGCACGCCGAGCTTCTTCGAGGCTAATTTAGCCTTACTCTCCAAGTGGTCGCGGAACTGGACTTCACTCGAGATGTCAATACCAAGGATTCCGATACTGGCTGTGGTAGCAAGGGGAGTGCCTTCGAAAAGAGGTGACGCGACAAACGCAGACTTTTTTGCGGTAAACGCGCAAACCTGTGTCTTAGTGGGGTTAAAACGGACTAAATTAAGTCGACCCCATTCTGAAACTTCTTTTAGGGAAGTCTCAATTTCAGACAGAAGTTTATTTCGGCACTCTATAACGTTTTCCCGAGAAATACCGGCGCGGCCGGTGTAAGAGGCATCAACCGTACTATCATCCGCATAACAGTGAATGCCGCCGGATGGCAGCATATCATTGACATGCAGAAGGAAGAGCGTAGGCGATAGCACACAGCCTTGAGGGACACCAGCATTCACAGACATGGAATCAGAGCATGCACCGTCAACTACAACCTTTATGCTTCTGTCCGTTAGGAAGCTGCTGATCCATCCGCATAATTTCTCAGGAAGCCCAAAGGACGGAAGTTTTGAGAGGAGCGCTTTGTGCCAAACCCGATCGAAGGCCTTCGCCACATCTAAACTAACAGCCAATGCTTCACCCTTTGTCTCAATCGCCTGTGCCCAACGATGTGTCAGGTAAACCAGTAGATCGCCGGCCGAGCGGCCGCTACGGAAACCATATTGACGGTCACTGAGCAATTGTCGGTCCTCAAGGTATCGAAGGAGCTGGCGGTTGATAACGGACTCCATTATCTTAGAGAACAGGGGAGTTATGGCTATTGGCCTATAGGTAGATGGATTAGAGCGGTCACCTTTTTTAGGGATCGGGTGGACCAGAGCAGACTTCCATGAGAACGGGACTACGCCAGAAGAGTAGGAGAGCCGAAAAAGACGCGTTAAAACCGGAGCCAACTCAGGAGCGCACATCTTCAACACTACCGGAGGGATTCCATCAGGCCCATTGGACTTATGGATATCGAGGGAGAGAAGTGCTTTACGCACTGAGCTTTGGTGGAACCGGATATCCGGCATACAGCTCTCACAACGCGGTATGGTCGGTGGCATGCGTCCCCCGTCATCCAAAGTCGAGTTGGACGCAAAGAATTTACCTAGAAGATCGGCTTTTTCCTTTGCGTCGTGGGCCAAAGAATCGTTACCCGCGTGTAGAGGCGGAAAAGAAGGCGTGCAGAAATTCCCCTGGATAGCTTTGGCAAGAGACCAGAACGCACGAGTTCCCGAAGGGAGGCGCTCTAGTCTCTCGCCAATTCTACCAATGTGCAACGATTTAGCTCTGGCAATGTCTCTTTTAAGGGACCTGGAGGCAAAGTTAAACTCCTTTTTTAAAACACTGGTCTTTACATCCCGAACCTTCGCTGCATTTACCCAAGCTTGGTAACACTCCTGCTTTCGGCGAGAAGCCATTTTACAAGATCGACCAAACCAAGGTTGGGATCTGCCACCAACGGGGACCGCTGAGGAAGGAACAAAGAGTTCCATTCCTTGCAGCACCACGTCAGTAACAGAGTCAGCAGCGACGTTGGGATCATCCAGCTTGAAGCAAACATGCCTCCAAGGGTAGGACGCAAAGAAGGACCGCATCCCATCCCAATCTGCTGACTTGTAATGCCACACACGACGGCTACAAGCAACTCGCCGACGCAGCGGGCACGTGAGTGGCACCTTACTCCGGATCAGGCAATGATCCGAGGAGCCGAGAGGGGCCTCAACGGAGATTTGGTAGCCTGCCGGATGAGAAGTCAGCAAAAGGTCAAGCAGAGAAGGCTCCTGGTTCTGCACATCTGGTATTCGCGTAGGCGCAGTAACCAGTTGCGTCAGGCCATTTGCCAGAGCAAAGTCGCGAACAGATCTCCCTGCATGATTGGTCCTGCCAGAGCCAAGCCATTCGACGTGATGGGCGTTGAAATCGCCGAGTATCACAATCTCTGCAGAAGGGACCTGCTGTTGCACGGAGTCCACAGCCATTTGGAACTGCTCCATGAGTCGGTCAATTTCGCTGTCACCGCTATGGGACCTATACAGGCACGCATAGACGCGTGGATGGTCGTCGCTGTCCACACGTAACCATAAAGTGGAGAGGTCCTTACCTTCAAGATTGCTGAGGTGACGAGAACTGATATCATCTCTAACGTACACACACACCCCAGCCCTAGGTACAAAAGAGTGTTCTAATCCGTACCCAGGGTAAGAGAGGTAAGACGTGTCTGCCGGAGACGATATCTGCGTCTCAGTCAGAAAGAGCAAGGCCGGCTTAGCTGTCTCAAGGTGGTGATGAACAGCATTGAGGTTGGAATGTAAACCCCTGATGTTGCAGAAGTCCACGGCCAGCGTGACAGGGGATGCCGTAACTGCTATGCTCTCGCCCCTAGCAAATGTGGAATTATGAAAGAGCGCAGTTGGGTTGCCCCCCCCAGAGTACGATGGGGCAGAGTCTGGGCTTCCATGCTCAGGCACAATGCTACCTGAGCATGGCAGCCCAGAGAGGGATTCTCCAGCGCTAGCGCAGCTGGTACCCTCCTGGGGTAGTCTGTTACTCAGCCGCGCCATCATCATTTTTTTTTTTGTTGGGGGGTGGGGGGTTGGGCCTCCGGTACCCTCACTCACTCAGCGAAACGCAAGTAATGCTTCACGCTGGTTTTCTGTGAGGCAGTGGTATCACTCCGGTCGAGCCGGCCCATTCGTGCCGAAGCGTGGCTCTCCCACGTTACCAGTGTGTCACTCATTTGGCACCACCCAGGGGTCACGTGTAGGGTCTCAAGGGTAAACCTACGGACGCGAGTGACTTTAACCCCCAAAAGTTGGAAAAGGGGACAGTAAGGAGAAAGTTTTGAGAGCATCGACAAGAGGTGACATAGTTAAATCGCTCTTTGAGGTAGCAAGGAGTTGCAGGATTAAAAAGAATGCCGTAGAGGAGGTGAAGTATATGAGAATTTCGGCGAAGGCGGATTGGGAGCCACTTGAGCTGTGATCGAAAATAAGAAACATGATCGTACTTACGTAGACCAAATATGAACCGAATGCACAGATTTTGAATTCGCTCAAGTTTATACACCGTTGCATACAATATTTTTTCTACGACTCGACTCTACTGGTACAGTCGGGTACAGTAGGGTACAGTAGGGTACAGTAGGGTAAAATAGGGTACAGTCGGGTACAGTAGGGTAAAATGGGGTACAGTAGGGTACAGTCGGGTGAAATAGGGTACAGTAGGGTACAGTCGGGTACAGTAGGGTAAATAGGGTACAGTAGGGTACAGTCGGGTACAGTAGGGTAAAATAGGGTACAGTAGGGTACAGTCGGGAACAGTAGGGTAAAATAGGGTACAGTCGGGTACATGATCGTATTTACGTAGGCCAAATATGAACCGAATGCATAGATTTTGAATTCGCTCAATTTTATTTAGGTGCTCTTCTAAAAGATCAGGATAACAAATGTCAGCATAATCAAAAATGGGGTGCAGTAGAGTCTGAGCAAGCGCAACCTTGGTAGCAAATGGCAGCAAATTCTGAAGGCGCCTCAGGGATCCCATCGCAGCAAACACCTTCCTGCTGATTTCACACACGTGTGGAGACCATGACAGAGTGCGATCCATAATAATACCTAGGTTCTTTACCTGTTGTGTATACGGTATCAGAACTCCATCAAACAATACTGATGGCAAAGATTCAAAATCGACCCTTCTTAGCGCCAAAACGTTTATTTTGACATACCTTAAAATTTGTAAGGTGGCCGACTCTCTCCCTTCTCTCATATAAACGTATCTGAAACGAAAGGTGTAAAATACATGAGTTACAGTGTAAAAATGATAGTTCACGTACAGTAACAAGATTTTTCTGTTATCTTAGAGCTAAAATACGAGCAAAGTACTTGAGTACAAGAAAACATTCGGAATTACTTAAATGTACCAACCAAAGGAAACCGTTCCTAAAACGTTATGCCAAAAAGCTATTTTCTTCGCAAAAAAGCTTTAAGATTGGTACTTAACATAATGACACAGCCGTGCTACAATTCCACAAAATGTGCACGCGAAAGACAAATTTATTATAAAACCGCCATACTGTAGCTATGATCGAGAATTTCCTGAGGAAAATGTTTGAGACAACAATGTCAGGAATAATATTTTTTAAGTACATTTACAAGTTATGTATTTTGTCAGCTCTGTTATTAAGGGAAAACATATTCAAGGAACCTTCTTACTAACAGGATGCGAGAAAAATAATTAAAGTATCACCCTCGGTTAAATCATCTTTTATAGAAACAAACAGAAGAAGCCGCAAGTTAAATATTTTTATGCAAAGATCGTGACGGAAACATAAACAAACGGTTTAAAATTAATTATAACAAGAATCCACTCAGCGCTTGGCGTAAAGTACAAATATTAAATTAAAATCTACTGCGTGTTATTTAAAAATTTTGGAGAGATTTGGTTGACCTACGACGTTCTTATCGGAAGACGCGAAAATATTTCTTTCAGTATTCTTCCTGTCTTTTAAGCTTGTGACCTTGAGTGTTTTTCCTTCCCTTAAGTTCGCTCAGGTCATTAGAGATATCATTTGTACGAAATAAGGTATACAATTTATTCTTTTTCTCAAACATGCTATGAAATATTGACGTTATGTTCCTTATAATACGCCACGAACTGTCACGTTGCAGGTGCGCCTAGACGAGAGGTCAATAATGGAATTTCATACAACATTGCTGGCCTTGGCCAGCAAAGTGATCTTCTATTGTTTCATACTATGACGTTTATAGGTCTATGGCATCATAGCATTTAGCCATTAAAAAAAAACTATAAGCAATATTTTGCGTTTTGGTTCATTAAGACATTCTGCCACTACGTTTATTTAAGGTAAGGTAAGATGATGATGATGTTGGTGAAGATGATGGTGATGATGATGGTGTTGATGATGGCGGTGATGATGATGGTGATGGTGGTGATGATGGTGATGATGGGTGATGATGGTGATGATGATGGTGATGACGAGATGATGATGATGGTGATGATGAGATGATGATGTTGATGATGATGATGATGATGATGATGGTGTTGATGGGTGATGATGATGATGATGATGGTGATGATGAGATGATGGTGATGATGGGTGATGGTGATGATGATGATGATGGTGATGGTGATGATGATGATGGTGATGATGATGGTGATGATGATGATGGTGATGATAAGATGATGATGGTGGTGATGGTGATGATGATGGTGACGACGACGACGACGATGACGATGATGATGATGATGATGATGATGATGCATGTTTGAGAAAAACTCTATACAAGCCTTGACCACGAACAGGGATTGCCGGCCTCGTATCTCTAGATGGCCTCGTTAACACTCGGCCATCTATAACTACTCGGCCGGCAATCCCCTATTTCGCGGCCGCTGCAGTAATGTACTATTATTTTATACAACAGTGCTGATACAACCAGCAAGCTGATACTAGTACAACAAGTTATTGAACAATTAGGTTAAATGATTATTTGATAGCTAAAATTTTCGAGATTAAACAGCAAATTTTTTTTGAAAAATGGATATAAAATCTTTAATAATCATTCGATATTCAACAATTTGGGATAAATGAAAGTATGCCTATTGGTTGAAATTCCAAATAAAATAAAAAAAATGTGTACAAGAACTGCTCTTCATATAACAACCACTTCAAGATTCTTGTGGGATCATTATGAATTCGTTTTTCGGGAACCCGAGGAGGTGGGTCACCTGATGAAAAGCAATTATTACCTACTGCCTACCTGTTACTATTATGGACAATAATAACACTGGATAGGTATTGTCGCACTTACCTCATGGACGAAAACGATACAACAATAAACAATTTAATTCATTCATTCATTTAAATGTATTTTGACCAACACTGACATTTCGTTGCAGTGATTTGTTACAACTAAGAATTACTCTCCAAAGGATACTGTTTAAGTCGCTGAGCTAATTTTCTATATTTCTAGAATAAACAAAAAAACTTGTGCATTATAGCAAGGTGGAATGGCAGTGGGCAGCTCACTTAAGTCGCAGAACTGAAGCTCATTGGGGCAGGCAGACGTAGTGTAGGGCGCCGTGTGGCTAGGGGCGATGCTATTCGTAAGGTCGCAGCCAGGAACTAGAGGAGGAGCACTGAAGGTCGAGCTCAGCACCTTTGTTCCGCGGTAGACGGGTCTCCCCACATCTATCGACGCTGAATCGGCTTAAACCGATCAAAAAAGGCATTATGTCCACGCTAAGAGTGAGAAAACTTCAATCGGCTCAGCTCCGCAGGCCGAGTTGAATCAAACCTTTCGAAGTTTTTTTTCACTCTTATTATTGCTTGGACATACTTAAAGCCTTTTTGATTGATTTAAGCCGATTCCGCAGGAAAAACAAAGGCTTCATTATTGAAGTCAGCACAAAGTATTGCAACTCCAGTTACGTGTATCTCCATGGCACGAAGCAGGGGTCGAGACTTAGCCTACTTGTTACAAGGACTGATCTCCCTGCAAACTTGCGTAGTTCCTCCGCAAACAGCTCTATTTGCGTTTCCTCGTCCGGCGGACCCTGAGTCAATATTAATATCCTCATCGTTTTTAAGAGACACTTGGAAGACATGCTGCTATTCATCGAGCGACGGAGGCCTGTAAGCATTTATAACCAAGAAGAAAAGGTGGGATTAAAGAATGGGTAACTCGATTTATAACTCTTGTTTATAACTAATGAAATTCTTACTGTCATAAATTATTCTTGAGCTTAGATTTTAGACAGCCGGTACTGATTTAAACACTAATCACAGTTGCGTAGGTAGATAGTAATTTAGGCTACGAAACAGGGGGTAATTTTTATTAAATCATGATTAACCTTTCGAATGCCGAAAGTAAAAAAAAAAAGTCGTGCATTCTAGTCTCAACAGTTTCATATAAATCCAATGATACAGATTTAAAAAAAAATACAAAAGGAAAGCCTTAAATTGGGTACGGATCCGGTACAAGGCATGCGAAGGGAAAATGGTTATCTGAACCACTCATATTAGCACAGATTAGATATTATAGTTCCCACGTAAAATTCGTCATCTAGAATGTATTTTCGAGTGAAAACTGAAATACATAATAGAATCACTAGTACAGTCGCGGAATGAAAATGTTCGTTACTTTTCGACTCTATGTCAACGAGTTAAAGTCGAAAAGTGACGAACCTTTTCATTCCGCTACTATACAAGACTCTAGTAATTACCTACGTGACAACGATGGCTGAGCAGGAATTCCACGCGGTCGAAGTCGCGGGAAAAGTTAGTATACATTATATTAATATTTTGGTAATTACATGTGGAAAAAATTGTGTGTGGGTAAATGTTGTGTTGTGAATGGGAGAAAAAAGTCTAGACGAAAAATTACGATTGTAGATTGCCGTTAACTAATAACTAATATTATTATTATTATAGTTTGGCTAAATTGACGAATGGGGATATGAACGAACGAAAAAAATATGTAAAGAATAAATACGTCTGGTGTCAATTGGGAACGGAGAAGTGACAGGAAAAAGAACTTGTAGAAAAAAATATTCTGGACAAATAACCTAACCAGTTAATTAATTATAAACACAACTAAAAATAGTTCGCCGAATAGGTCCAAACATTCTGAGGTGAATTGATCTTTACTTAATTGGATATGTATCCATATTAGATTAAAATTTTACTAAATTATACCTAAAAATATCTGTGCAAGCAAAGCAAAATACAATTTTCCGTGAGAGAGGCTTCAGAGACTGAAAGATTTCATTTAATTTAGCCTACATGCCATGTGTATACGTTGAATATAAAAGGTGATGTTTAAAATGTTAACATAAATTCAACATATCTCTGGTTATTTAATTTGATAGAGTGCCAGATCGTGTGTTTCCCAATCCTTTATCAAATATGTATCCTGCACTACGCGAAAGTTCCGCTAGGCGAGAAAAATATATCCTATAAATACGGGGCAAAATACGAACAGGAAAGGGCAAACGCTAAGAAATTTGAGTCGTATTCGCGGATCAATTTTTCATAGACATGTTTTTTCAGCAGCGTTTCTGAGAGTCGGCAATTTATCAAGCCCATATGTTGCGGGTTTACACCAAAAAAAAATCACAGATTATTTTATAAAAAAAAACAAAGGCGAACGTGATCCGGCTCTTGTACGTGACTCGAATGGTATTAAGCGAAAATGTGAAGTTTATGATTTTTTTACGAGGACCTAGCGAGTCTTCGTTACTTTACCTGAGAGGATTTCAATTTGTAGCTAATGTATTTTTAATGGCTTGTCAATGTAACGCATAGTTCTTTCCTCGCGTAGTATTGATTTTGACACTTCAACAAAATAGAATATTAGATTTTGTTTATGAATGTTAAGAGTCATCATCGCCGCCTATATAGGTACGTCCCACTGCAGGCCACAGGCCTCTTTTTAAAATGAGAGGGCTTGGACCGTAGTTAACACGCGGGCCCAGTGCGTATTGGGAACTTCACACACACACTCTTGATTTTCTTAGCAAGCGTGTGCCGGTTTCCTCAAGATGTTTTCCTTCACCTTAAATCTCATGATAATTTTCAAATGTAATTTCGCACATTTTAGAAAAACTCATTGGTGCGAGCCAGGGGTCGAATCCACGATCCTCAGCTTGAGAGGCCATAGCCCAAATCACAACACTACCACGACTTTTGAATGACAAGAGTATTTATTTATAAAATAATAAAGCAAGCAAGGTTGATTAATTTTAATTGATATAGTATCACCATCACTAAAGGAATATTTGAATCGCAGAACTAAATAACTAACTAAGAGAAATAGAAATGTCATGCGAACTAAAAGCGCGAGGCCCAACACGGTCTGTAACGAATTGTTCAAATATTGGGTCATTGCAGAGACTGTGGTTTAAAAAAAGGATTATATTTTCATCGATGAGTAATTTACTAAAACTCATCATCATCAGCCTATGTTCGTCCACTGCTGGACATAGGCCTCTCCCATGGCACGCCACTGAGCACGATCCTCGGCCACTCTCATCCAGCTCTTGCCAGCCGCCTTGCGAAGATCATCGCTCCACCTAGTGTGAGGACGTCCCACGCTACGTTTGCCGATCCGTGGTCTCCACTCAAGAACTCGTCTACCCCAACGGTTATCGGTTCTTCGGGTTATATGGCCTGCCCATTGCCACTTCAGCGTGCTAATGCGGTGGGCTATGTCGATAACTTTGGTTCTCTGTCGGATCACTTCATTACGAATTCGATCTTTTAGAGAAACTCCGAGCATAGCCCTTTCCATAGCACGTTGAGCAACTTTAAATTTGTGGACCAGCCCTACAGTGAGTGTCCATGTTTCGGCACCGTATGTCATGACGGGTAGGACGCACTGATTGAAGACTTTCGTCTTTAGACTCTGTGGAAACTACTAAAACTCATGAAAGCATAAATAACACAAAGGCCAAAAACATGGCACTGAACGCAACGGAAATACGCGCGATAGCATTATTTTCTACTCTTCTAATTATTAGTTCTGAATTTGTATTATTCGGACTTTTAAAACATTTTAGTTAGGTAGTTGTTCTCAGGCCTAAAAGTACTTAAATAATATCACAGCCCAAGTCATATTTTATGAAAATGTCGGCCATATTAAAGTGTCAAACTATAAAATTTATTTTATGCACCCAGCAGGCACTGACGTCAATAAATATCCCGCACCAGAGAATTATTACGTTCTTGTCAAATAATGGGCGTGTGCAATATAATATTTATATTAAATTTGTAGTTTTCATGTATTATGCAAAGTCCTGAAGTAAATGATACGCAAACATTGACCCGTTTGGGCAAAACATATTTTGGTGAGCGAATATATATTACGAAAAGCTTTTACCTGAATCGAAGGGAAGGATACTTTAGTGTTGGTAATTATGGTAATGAATGCGCATCTTGAAGATATATTAGAAATGCTTGTTTGTTGAAGAAGGTGTGCTGATAAATATTTAACACCGACGAACTGGATATTTTGTTACGCTCCGACAGTGTTCATTACAAAATAAATATCATTAAGACGTTAAATTGGGGCATTTTCAACAAAAAGTGTATCCTTCACTTCAAAATACGCGATTATGACTGAATCTTATGCTACTGGAGCTTAAGCTAGTCATCGAGGTGTATTAGAAACATTTTTCAGAACCAACCTTTTCTGTTTAAAATTGCAACTAGTTTCTCCAATAAGTATCTGAAAGCTCGGAAGTGTAGGTATACTATGTTTTGTCAGTGGGTGAAGGTAAAATGTAAAATATTGATGAAACCATTTCGAACATTAATACATATCGTTTTAAATTAATGACTGATAGGTACGTGATACGCGTGTCTAACTAATATTTAGGTAATGTACGTTCATAAAAATTATGATTAAGATCAACATATAATTTTTATTACCCCAGACTCATTGTGACCTGAATAAATAAAAACTTTGAAGTAGCTGACTTTCAATGTTACTCAGAATATGGAGCCGAGCCGTATATTTATTATCACTATTTTTCTTGCAAACAACTCAAACAGTCCATACCTATATAGTAAAACTTGTTATGGAGATGGAACAAAGAAAATTACCTCGTCAAGGAAACAGCTCAACAAACATGGCTTCACACACCTAATGAAATATTTTCATTAGAAGCCAACGCCGGCGCCAAGTGGGTAAATACTCGTACGTTTCCTTCACATTACGCAGTTCAACTGGATTAGGTACTGCAATCAAGATGGGAAAAATAGAAAGAAAGAAGACGTGGAGGGATATCAAAACAAACTCCGTCTTCGTAAAGTCTGAAGCTAATAATATTGTTCAGTGTATTGGGAATCCCGCGTGGCCCAATTAAATGTATTCTAAATTAATTTGTAATATTATGTTGTTTTGTTTGTTTCTAAAAGCACCTATTATGTATAACTGGTGCTGGGGTGCTTCTAGAAACATAAAAATAACCATTTAACATCTGTAAAATTTATTATTTAATATTTCTTGTAACATAGGTACATAGGTATTTAACACATATTAATCACAATTATGAGTCAGTAAAGTTACAATAAGATACTATAAGATACCAGCTGTTGAAAGAATTCGCTTATCGTCGCTGAAACTGCGATACCGCGTAATCAACGAGTGCTAATGCCGCGTAACTGACTTGTGGCAAATTTTACAGGACAGTATTAAAATTTAATATCTTTGTTTCTTTGTTTATTGATGCCAGACTTACCCAAACTTAAATTTGAAACATTTGTTAGTTACGCGGTAATTAGCCATTGTTAGTTACGCGCTATTGTAGTTTTATCGCCGTTATGGCTATCCTGCTGGAATCATGCAGTTTTCTTGGATAAAAAATCCTATATGTTGATTCAGATTATAAAATATTAGTGTGCCAAATTTCATCCAAATTCATCAAGGCTTTTTTGCATGATGTAATAACAAACATTCGAAGTTTTCGCATTTATGAGATTAGTAGGTACTAGAAGGATTTTATTTTTTGTTTGATTAGTAATTTATCTGCAATGCGTAGTAAAAGGGCAAAGTTCCAAATGGTATAAACAGTTTTTATGTCTATGTTTTAAGTCAGCGTGGCGTCACTTCGTCTCCAAACATCCTAAGTTCGCGCAATACAACTTTATGTTATTACCTTGTATCTTACGCGTCTCACATCTAGCAGAATTACATTGCGACACTCATATACATGCACATAAAGTGCTAGGATAAATTGAATTACCCGTGTTAAACGTTTATTAACTTGAGACTAAAACGCTTGTATAAAACAAAGCCTTATTAAGTAATGTTGTATCAATATCGTACCGTGCGAGCGCAAAGTATCTTCCTATTATCAAGAAATTTGCGGTAGTAGCTACACAATGGAATTATTAATTAAAGTAACCCTTGCTACAGCGGCCGTATTAGAAGGTCACGGTTTGTTCCAGTAGGTACCCTGGAGGATACAGCGTACGGTCAGAAAACTTAATAAGGTTCTTGTTCCTATCGAGATTTTGCCTAAATTCTATGTACTTCAGCTAAAAATATTATGTATGTTCTACGCAGTATTATGTATAAAATTTATCCGAGGGGTGCGTGGTCAAACCTGATAAGTTAATAGTACATTGTTCAACAAGGGACTTAAACAAGCCATAGTGACACAAGATATTTAGCCACCCAAGCAGAGCGAGGGTGGCTATAATTCGCGTGTCATTATGGTAGTTTAGTCTCGCGTTAAACACTCTACTTTTCACTTTGAATGCGAGGAAAAAAACGATGTTTTATACAAATCTACAATATTACTTTTATACAACGTTCGCTCAATACGAGCAATGGACGTCTGTTCAGAATTCAAATAGGTAGCAATTTAAATTTGTCCCGCGGTTTTTTTTTTGTTGAGTGACGCTTTAAATGTTTGCATATTTAGCCAACAGATTCAAACTTGAAAATTATTTCATAGCTAACTGGACTAAGTATGCATAATAAAATGAATTCATCTTTAATATAATTAAATAGATTAATATTCGTAATTATTCATCGTGTTTCGCGAAATTATTATTTTTTAAATATTTTTTAAACATTTGTCATTTTGAGGTCATTTCCACGCCCTAAAGGCTTCCACAGACCGAAGTGCGGGGCGCTACGGAGCGCTCCGTAGCGCGCTGCGGTCTGTGGAAAGCTTTAAAATTGTCTATGCCCAGCCACAGAAAATGGCAATAATCGTCCATTCACAAACACCGTGATGGCAGTTTAGGGGTTTCCAAAGTAAATTAAAAAAAAAATACTTTAATCCCTAGAGATCAAAAAAGAGCTTTAGTCCCGATATGCAGAGACTAGACTAAAGTAACATTTTAAGAGCCTGAGAAGTGAAAAATATATAATTGACTGTTAATTTAAAAGGCGACAAATGACATAAAAACATATTATTGAGTTTAATTCAGATAAAAATAAAACAATTAAGAATACAGTGAATAAAACTTAACTATAAACTAAATATCTAACTATTACAAACTAAATTAAATTAAAAACTAAACTAGATCTATAAATGGCCCCTGCGGCATTGTGCCGAAGATGCTGGCAGCATTTCCTCGTTGAATCGCTAGGCTAATTCTTTGAGCGAGGTAGCTGCCAGCTCTTCGGTCACCGGTAGCATCTATAAGCCTCTTTGAAATCTCTTTGAAGAGGCTTAGTGCTCCTGGGCCCCACGGACCAAGGGTCTCGACACCGAAAGGGATGAAATTATATTCGGCGCCGAGACCACTATATTTGCCAATTTTAGCGGTTTCGGCCGCCTCTGCTGCGGCTGCTGCCCTTGTGGAGGTCTGGTGGATATGAGAAGGGGCTAGTGTGTCTACACAGGTTGCATCCCACACCAGAACCCTTCCCATACTCTACGGGATCAACGACATACCGTCTGGTCTCTTGCCGTCGTCTCTTGAAATACCTGACGGCTCCACGAGAGCCGGCACGTTAGCCGACGCAAGAGACCGACGAATAATGTCGTTAAGGGCAGCATGTCTCGCGAAGCGGCCCGCGCTCTTCTGGCAGGAGAGTCCGTGGTGCCCAAGCCGGTCTACATCGCTTCCGCAGGGTACTGTTAATTAGATCGTCTTATCACGTTTGCTCACGCACACCTCGATACATACCTAATGGGTTTATAGTATAAAATATCCGACCTATTTGTAAAATTTAATAATTTTTTGATGTTTTAATTTAATCTGACAGCACTCTTGACGAATATAAATGTCAGTTCGAGATTATTATAGACTTATTTTGCTCAGTGAAAATTTCTTTTTATTTTAGGAAAATGGGCGACTCGTATACTTATACAAAAGTAAGGAAAGACTTTGGCCGGCAGCCGATGTTTTGTGAAAGTCACACGCAATTGTTGGATTCTATAAATCCCGATAGACAACTTCAGAAACTTTATGGTCTTCGCAACCCAGTTTCTACTGCTACACAATGTTCCGATCCCAAGTCTCAGCATTATGTTAATACAAAAAAAGTAACGTATGATAATACAGGAGTCAATCACGCAGAAGGTGGGTGGGCAAAGGATGTACAGTTTTGGGACGAAGAAGCGACAAGTCGAGTTCGTCGACGAGTCGAGCGAGATGATAGTTACGTCGAAGCTGTGTTAAGTACAGCACCGACATTTGATCATTACATAAAGCAAAACAATGCCATAGACATGTATAACATGTACTTTAAGAACATGTGCGATCAACCACCTCCAGAAAAATCGAAACTAAAGGTGAACAATGTTTATAGAGACCCTTTAAATCGCCCAATATCATGTATTGGGTGGACTTCTGAAGAGGATAGCAAGCTAGTTGTGGCATATTGTAATAGATCGTATCCTATTACTAGACCTGTCAATTTGAACAACACATGTTATATTTGGGATTTAGAGAATCCTACCGCACCATTGAGCGAACTTGACCCTCTAAATGCTTGCTGGCAAATTATTTGTTCTCCTATTGTGCCACAAATTTTAGTCGGCGGGTTGGATGACGGAAGAATTTGTTTGTTTGATACAAGGTCTAGCATCCAGCCCGTTACATTAAGTCCAGCACATTTGGCTCACAGAGATCCGGTTACGTCCCTTGTGTATGTAAATTCTCGGCTCATGACAGAGTTTTTCAGTGGATCAACGGATGGCAAATGTATGTGGTGGGATATTCGTAACCTTACCAGTCCAACAGATGAATTGCTTATGTGCGTAAAAGTTCCTCCTGGAGAACCTAGAAGTCTAGCTTATTCAGAAGGAGTATCCTCAATGCAATTTGATAAAGCCTTTCCCACTAGATTTTTGTGTGGCACTGACACCGGATATTTAATAAATGTCAATCGAAAAGGAAAAACACCTCAAGAAATTATGGATGGTCTCTTTAAGGCACATTATGGTCCTGTGAAAGCTGTGCAAAGAAGTCCTTCTTTATCAAAAATGTTTATTACTTGTGGTGATTTCACCGCGCATGTCTGGAGCGATGACGTCCACCAATCCCCTATGGTGACCGGTATTAGCCACCACTGTCAAATCAACGATGTATGTTGGTCACCGCAAAGAGTATCAAGTTATATGAGCATTTCCGTTGATGGCAAATTTCGGATTTGGGACTTTTTACGTAAATACCGAGCACCTGTAGCAGTATTGCCTGTTGCACGTTGCCCATTGTTAAAACAAAAGGTACACGATGAAGGTCGCTTTGTCGCAATAGGCGATATGAAAGGTAGATTACATTTGCTTTCTTTGTCTGAAAATTTGGTTTTTTCTGGTGATCGTGACAGACTATTGATGGCACAACTTTTCGATCGTGAAACTCGTCGTGAGCATCTTTTAGAAAATCGAGTTAAGGAAATTAAACTTAAAATTCAACAAGAAGTTACAGGGCCCGTGAAAGAAGATATAGTTGATGAAGAAGCAATAGTAAAAGTTGCAGAGGACGAGTACATGAAGGCTGTTCTGGCTGAAATGCGTCGCGGCTACACGCCCGGGGCTGGGGCTGCAGGTGATGCTGATATACCTCCGATACCAGAACCTAAACGTCGATAAGTTAATGGGCTTAGTTATAATAATTCCTATTTGTATTTGATGTGACCAGCAGAAGTTAGAATTATTATTTTTGTGTCCACATTCATAAACTTTAATTTATTAATTAACTACTTAAGTAAATATTTTGTAAAATAGCTACAAACATTGTTTAATTTCTAACATAGTGTATAAACCAATCAAAATGCCGAAAGGGCGTAAATTTTAAAAACAAGCATAAGTAGGCGTATGTCTTCAGGCAGTAGGCAATTATAGAGTTATCTGCATAATTTTCAGTACAAGAAATTCCTGAAAAATTATCCAAACCAAAAACGCCTTTGAAAAAAGGCTATGATTACTGTTTTATAGGTGCCTAACAGTAGATATAGATACTTGTAGATTGCGTGAATGACTGACTGACAGACTTGAAATTTAGCTGTCATATCCAGTTAAGGAGTTAAGGCTTAGTTAAGGTCATATCATTGCACGTTACTAAGGCGTCAAAAATATATATACTAAGAATTTTAATGTTGCACTAAGAATAAGTTTTACGCAACAACGGCAAAGCCAAAAGGAAGGGTAACGAACGATTTCAGCAGTCTATAGGTATATGTTTGTATTTACGTTTGTTCCACCGTAGTTTATTCTTCCAGTCTCAAGCATAAGCTAGTGACTTTCCTTGTAATATAATAATGATACGAGGAAAATGTTTGACAATGAAGCCAAACGAAATAACATGGCTCACTTAATCTATTACTCTTTATACAGCAATGATAAAAATATATACCATATCTATATATCGTCTATACTTTAAAACCCGGCCAAATGCGTGTCTAGTCACATAATAATATGTGGCCGAGTTCTATATTAAATTTTAGTCGCCTCGTTAATTTGCATAGTGGTGATGGTTTTCCTTTAAATTTCATTATCATGTACAGTCGAAGGCATAAATATCTATACAGCCATCACGCCAAATATCGCTCCTTTCGAACGATACTGACGCAAATGGATTTAGTTTTGAAATGACAATAATTTTAATTGTGTCAGTGTCGTTCTAAAGAAGCGATATATGCAACCACCGACCTTATGGTTAGTGACATAAGAGGTTGTACATATATTTTTGACGCCTTGGTAACGTACATATATTTATAACCTTGACTAACAAAAAATAAATTTGCACTCTCCGTAGAGGAGGTATTTACCACTTTTTTTTTCAAAATTTTACTACCTATTCTGATAACGTGATTACAGCTTTCTAGTTTTAACGGTCTCTAAATTAAAACAAGGTCAGACGGATATAGTGAAACTATAAAGGTTTCGTATTTATAATTTTACGGAAGACATTTCTTAAAACGCTAATAGTAGATTGTACACCAAGGGGATAAAGCACTGCATTATGTCACGGGCGCGATATTGAATCCTGAGCGTATCGAGGGACTCCAGATTTAACTCCCGAGTGTAGCGAGCGGGTTTTAAGTTGATTCCCGAGCGAAGCGAGGGAATTTAGATGGAGTCCTGAGAGCAGTGAAGGATTCAAGCGCGCCCAAGGCAAAATCAGTTTTATCCCCGAGGAGTATACTCTACTTTTCTCACCTTTTGCAAGACAATAAAAACCAAGGCTACTAGAAAAATACTCGAAATAGACCCAGAAGCACTGATTCTGACACTGACTTTGCGCCTTTCCCAGTTTTCCATTTGTCTAAATCTTTGTAAGCTTTTAAATATTTTTCCTTCGACTTCTCTGGGAGTACATTATTAACAATTTCTAAGGCCGGCTTGCGCAGACCTGGGTTAGCTACTTAACTTCGAGCGAGTTAACTGCTAATCCAGGGTTAACAAGCGTCAAAATGTATGGAACTGTCATTCTTAACCCAGGGTTACCGATTTAATTTTTTTACCATGAACTGTGCAAGTGGTACTAAGGCGTCTAATTTAATGGAATCAGGAGTCAAACCACTTTCGTCACTCGATATTTTCTTAATGTTTTATCTTCTTTTGCAGTTTTGATACTTAAAATTGCAGCGTATTGAAACACTCGCGGCTTTTGTTTAACTGTGTTGTGTATTTGACTTTGTTTTCGTTCGGCCGCGGAACTGCAAATAAATGAAGTGCGGCGCGGCCCCCGCGGGGCTGAGCACGTTGAGCACCAGCACGTGCACGAGCCGCGCGCCGGCCTGCACGCCGAGCGATTTTGAAATTAGACTTTAAGTGCATACCAATAAGAACTACGAGAAGTGAGAATCACATTACTGCCCGGCGGGTTATAATGAAATTCAGTACAACATTATGCCCCGGCGAAAGCCAAGGGCTATAATGATTTACTTTGAGAGAGGTTTGCATGATATATAATAAGGCATTGTCGAGCAGGTGGTGTGAAAAAATTATTGTGTCACAAATTAATAGGTATGTGAACTAACCTGAACATTAGCGCTTAATTCATAATTCGCTTAAAAGGATTACCTTTTTTTTATAAAAAAGGCTTACCTATTTTGTAATGCGCGTTTTTTTGAAAACAGTCATCAAGCCTATAACTAAATAATACATATACGTCCCACTCCAGCCTACCCTGAGGCCTCCTATTAGATGATGGTTTTGGCCATTGTTCTCACGCGGCCCCAGTGCGGATGGGGAACTTCACACACACAACTGAATTTCCTCGCAAGTATGCGCAGTTCCTGTTCCTCTCGATGTTTGCTTTTACCGTAAAAATCTCATGGCAAATTTCAAATGTAACTAAAATCATTGACGATTTATCTTATTATATAAAATTCTCGTGTCGCGGTGTTTGTTACCAAACTCCTCCGAAATGGCTCGACCGATTCTCATGAAATTTTTTGTGCATATCGGGTAGGTCTGAGAATCGGTCAACTTCTATTTTTCATACCCGTATTCTTCGCATACGAAGTCGCGGGCAGCAGCTAGTTATATTATAACCCTGTTTAATTTCTAACCAGCGCACGCAAGTGCGTAAGGGAGGGATAGTTGATGTCAATGATAAACGCTAGGACTGCCTGTAAGCCCGAGCCTGTTTTATGCTTCTAACGTTTCAAACATAGTGTCTGACCACAAACAGATTTGAGCCGAAAACGATACCGAAAAAGTTTACTTATGTAATTTCGGCTGAAACTAATACCTACCGAAAAATATTTGGACATGATTGATATATTTTCGTTCAATACTGAAATCATGTATGTTTTTTTACATGTCATGTAGTAAGAGAAAAAACAATATTTAATGTAAGTTTTAAAATATATAAATACACAAAAGTTCAAATTAAAATTATAACAGGAAAAAACACATCTAGCATAAACTCAATTTATAACAACAAAGTAACTTCATAGAGACAAAATCGAGTCGTAGATTAAAGTCAGAATGTAGCGCGAACATAAAACCACTTCTTCTTCTTCTTCTTCTTAGGAAGTAGCGAGTGTCTATGGGCGGCGGAGATTGCTTAACATCAGGTGTTGCATTGCCGCATGCTCATTCAGTGGCGGAGCGGGCCATCGCCCACGGCCTTGCAGTCGAACTGTCTGAAGGGTCTCACGCATCGAATAGTTCTCGTTGTTTAAGTCAATTAAAAATCCATCATTTAATGCATGGTAGGCTATCATAAAGCCTCGCAAAATATAATCTTGCCCACATAAAATTTCCCACACTTTGCACTGGGCCCGTGTGGGAATTACGGCCCAAGCCCTCTCATTCCAAGAGGACGCCTGGTGACCTGCAGTGAGACGATTATAGGCTGGAATGATGATGATGATGATAATGACGGTAAATTGCGTACCCATTCCAATGACGCATCGCTCATATGAACTAATGCCAGATGGGACCAAAAAAGGTTCTCGAGTGGCGTCCTCGGACTTGAAGACGTAGTGATGATGATGATGATGTCAAAAAAATTAGATCCTCTATACTACCACAATGCTTGTTTGTCTACTAGGTATGCTGTAAAAATTTACACTCGAAACCGACAGATACCCGAAACGTAATTTTGGCCGAAAATGGCTGAAGATGAAATATAACCGAAACTTTGGTCGGTCACTATCGAAAACTTATCACAAGTGTTTATCTTAAGAAATTCCTCTCCTTGAAACATACCTTATAACACGGTCTTGCAACTCAAAGTATCCTGTTTGTTATCTGTTCGCGTGAATACATTCGGGACGCATTATTAGACCCTCACAACCCTTGCGGTTTACTCCGCGAAGGGAAATTTTCTTACTTATTCAGGTACACGCGTTTCCAAGACGTGTAATCGACCGGAATTGGAATTTCCCACGTCAGAAATAAGTATTAAAGAAAAAGAATAAAACGTAGTGTTACAGATGATAGGTAAATCAACTTTCTATTTACTTAGTCAATTATCGTGCGGAAAAGAAAAAATATTAAAGTGCCAATTTGGTCAAAATGAGTTTTATGTAGGTATAGTTCGATTACATTTTTTTTCTGCGTCGTTCTACGTAGGTTTCATAGCTATCAGAGCACTTTTAGCTTAACATTTGGTGGTTTAGCATACGGTTGTGGTGCTCTGAGGATGAGCTCTGGTTGAGTTCGAAACGCGTCAGTGTAGTTTGGTGGTGGTGATGGTTGGGTTTGTGTGATTTGTGTGTGTTCGTACAGTGTGAAGGTGGAGGAACTGCATGAGCACACATTTCTTGCATAAACGTAACTATCGTAAGGTCGCGGGTGAGCAAAGTACCTAATTGGGATGCACCAAAAAAAATAACCTTTAGTTTTTATATTTTTTTTGGAAAGAATAGGATATTTTAAGATACCATTTTCATCGATTTTGAATTTGGTTAAGTATTTAATTTTTTATACTTTTTTTAAGAAATACGTTTGATGACGTCACAGTGAGAGAGCCACGTTCCATTGTCTAGAAAAATGCAAGTCGTACATAACATAATCTGTGGCACTATTAATTTGTCTTGTCACTGTCAATAATACATGCACGGCTGAGGGTCCTACATGAACCATGACAAATATTTTTATTTATTTCTCTTCTTAATTAAAACTGCGATAATTCCTGTTTGTTTAATGGCGTGATAGATATTTATTATAGATATATATATTTTATTAAAATCAGATATTTATATACTTTTATATTTACTTGTAACGTAGTAATTTAATAATTAAATTAATAAAAATACATTGGAAATACTCATATACATTTCGGACTTTACGATAAATGACAACTGTTAAAAGCCAGGTGCGCATCATGTGATTAAAGTTCTGGGTTTGTCACTCTTTGCTATTATAAGCAGGAAAGCAACATTTCAAACTGCTAATTTGCTTTAGAGTGTAGACCTGCTTTATATCTGCCTTAGCGACGATTCACTGCAGGGGTCAAATGAAGGTCATTACTTAAATTTTCTTTATTTAATTCAGTTTATCATATTTTTGGAATCTGATTTCTGAAAACGCTTCACAAAGCCTATTTCTCTAAACGGTTTTCGATTTATTATACGTTGTCAAAAATTGGGACATCCCAATTGATTCAGTTCACTTTTAGCACACAGTAATTTTGAATAAATTAATTTTTTGAAATAAAATCTTTTTTTGGCGCTGTAACACTTTTTGATTCCACAGTCGACTTAATTTGTAAATAAGTAGTTAAATTAATACTGAATTGTCATTTTTATAGTCTGATTTTTTAACCGTTTCAATATTAAGTTTTAAGCATGCAGCTTTGATGATATTGACAACTTTTAAATAATCCCAAAATACTCTCAATGTCAGCATATTAAATTTCCTTATATACTCGTAAATTATGTTAAACTCACTCCCACACACATTCACTCTTTGTCAGTCCCTAATTGTGTTCCTCTCATCCATTCATAGATTAACTGGAAGAGACGGAAGAAGAATAAGAAGAAAAAAAAACTTGTGACTCTTCTGGGCGACGGTAATCGTTCACCATCAGGCGATCCGTTTGCTCGTGTACCCCCTATCTATACCATAAAAAAAAGAGACGCCTGAAAGGGATTATAGTGCTGTCTCTGTGACCAAAAGTCAGACATAATATAACCACGTAGGATTAGATGGAATGCTAATAAGCTTTCTCACAAATCCTTTCGATTCGAACAAATTCATAAAATTCAAAGCAAACGATATAAATGCGTTGTTGAATGGCTTATTCGCCTCCAAGTAACATTGGCTATAAATTTCATTGCAATAAAGGGGAAAGAACGCCGAGCATCGTGTAAAACATGTTACCCAACGCCGGGGCTCAATAGTACATTATTTACTTACCAAACAAAATGTATTTTTTTTATCTACGAATCAAACGAGCTTTTGTTTTTCTATTTTCTACCGATTCGATACGGATAGAGTACAAACAAAACAAAATGTAGATTCGAATTTATAGTGTCGGTCATTCGGGTGCGGTTAAATCAAGACCTGTAATTTTCGACCGGGGATGAATATTGTACAACCTGCTAATTCAAACCCTCAAGTTATTGTCGTGCATTATTATCGTACATTTAGGGTCTTTAAAAACTGGGTCGTATTTTAACCGCACCCAGTCATTAGAATAGGTACGGTATACGCAATTTATCATCATCATAATCATCATCATCATCATGATCTGTCACCCTGTCCTTGCTTGCAGTCGGGTAAAAATACTAAGCATATAATCATAAATATTTAAGACTTCACAAATTTTTTTACAAAACAAGCCGGAAAGATTCACAAAACCCATGTATAAACTCATGAAGAGGACGAAAGTTAAAGTCTGCTAATTATGGAATTGATTTGCGTAGATATTATTAATGGGCTAATTTTTATTACACTGAAAATAAAAAATATCCAAACTCTTTGCTGATGTTTGATATTATAGCTATTTATTATTAAAATGTGTTTTTTTTCTGGACCCCTTTTAGAATGCACTTACACTTATGGAATGAAGCTAGAGTTCCTTATGCATTCTATTATTGGACTGGCGTCGCTACGCAAGCCAAATCGACCAATATCACCAATTAATTGGTACGTGTCAACGTAATACGGTAGCCATTATAATTATTACTGGTGCAACCACAGAACTAATAACAAGAGGAATAGAAATGCTATCGTTATCATGTTTAATGTTATTTGCTAGGATTGAAGTCGTCACTTCCGCTTCTCCTACTAAAGTACGGTCGCGGAACACTAAGAATTTCGTTCAATGACCTTCACTACTTATCTCTGTCGCTCCCAATAAACTATTTTCCGTCAATTCGTACAAATACAACTGTGAGAGTGCGACAAAGACAAGTCGGTCATTGTATGAAATTCTTTGTTTCGCGATCGTGCATCGTGCATAATTTTTTAAGATATTAAATGCAACAATCCTTTTTACAAGCATTTATTTAACACACATTTTTTTTAAATGTTTCATAGAGTCCAATCCAAAGACGTCGCTCTATCTTGTTGTAGGTCTACTTACACTGCGTCTTCCGGTCCGTGGACGCCATTCGAGAACCTTTTGCCCGCTGCCACTGAATCTGACGATTCATCAAGCTATGTCGGTGACTTTAGGTTTCAACCCCGATCTTACGGTATTAAATATGTCTTTTTACAAAAACTTTTTAGCAATTAACTCGATCGGTGACTCGTTTCAGAATAAAGCTCACTAATGGTGGAAACAGCTCAGCGGAACGAGGTTTTTGTACATACAAAAGAAGGTAAAGATGTGTGGGAGGAATGTGTTGTGAGGGATGTGTTGCTAGGCGGCGTCTGCTGGCTGGCGGACGCGAGCGCAGCCCGCTTATTTGAAAACAGCCCGCTTCACATTCTCGCTACGCATCCTCGCACTGCTCAGCTACCTCGCACATCTTTGGTGGAAACATTCACACCGTTACACATCCTCGTTACACAGCCTCGCTTCGCTTAGCTACCTCGCACATCTCTGATGGAAACTCAGCCTAATAGTTCTGTACAAAGCACGCTGCCGGCCCCCTTTGATCGCGTCTTGGCTAATTTATGCAATTACTATGCCGGCAACTTGGCAAGAAATCAAGGAAGTGTGCCGCGTAATGACGCCGAACATTACTTAATTTTA
The DNA here is from genome assembly GCA_947859365.1 of Archips crataeganus. Taxonomy (NCBI): domain Eukaryota; kingdom Metazoa; phylum Arthropoda; class Insecta; order Lepidoptera; family Tortricidae; genus Archips; species Archips crataeganus. The sequence continues at coordinate 11,063,604 of OX402052.1, read as the reverse complement.
AATGAGCTTAGTATCAGTGTAGGAGGTGTAATTTTAATTAAAATTAAATTAGTTACAGGTGTGGAATAATGGGCGGTTTTGTTAAAGGGCCCTGGTAATTTAGATACTGTCCTTTAATTACTGTTTCGCTTAAATATACATGTTTTACCTACATTGTTGTGGTTCACTCGTGTAGGGACAGAACCAAGCTTGGAGTGGTAGTTCTGCTAAACAGCGTGGATTAAAATCCCTCGGAGGAAAAGTTTTCTCAATATCAAAGATATTTATCAACTTTGACACAAAGAAAACTTTAGTTTGTTCTTAAAAATATTTATAACACATTCATGCAGTTAATAAAAATGTATGTGAGCTTTCGAAATTACGAAGGCAAAATTAAGTAAAAAACGTTATTTTTTAAGTGTTCTGTTTAAGCACAAACCATGACAACGTCGACCCGAAATTAACTACAATCATGTCCAGCCTGATAATCGTGTGCTTATGGCAAATTAGGTAGATCTACAACAAGATGGAGCGACATACAACCTGGTTAAGGTGGCGGGAACGCCTATGATGCGGATGACGCAGGACCTATCTGTTTGACGAGCCTTGGGGAATGCCTATGTTTAGCAGTGGACGTCTTTCAGCTGAAATGATGATGATGAAAAATGATGGCAAATTACATGACGCTACGAATTATTAAGTCATACATTAATATCGTAAATTCCGGATTTAATACTCAGTCGTACATTGACCGCACCCTTTTAAACTTCTTTGTTACCTACTAGAAGAGAAATAATAATAATAAATAATAATAATAAATATCACGGGACAATTCACACCAATTGACCTAGCCCCAAAGTAAGCTAAGTAAAGCTTGTGTTATGGGTACTAGGCAACGGATAAACATACTTATATAGATAGATACATACTTAAATACATATTAAACACCCAAGACCCGACAACAAATATTCGTATTATTCATACAAATATCTGCCCCGACGCGGGAATCGAACCCGAAATAACCTGCGTTATATTTTTTTTGACTGATTCGATTCTTAACAGGAGATTTTTTTGGTAAATCCATGACAGTTGTATAAATCATATTTAAAAACAAACTAAAGTTTCTTTTGAAACGATACGAGTATCTTTATTATTTAAGATTGGTACTTTTTTCACCTTGGAACCAGATCTATGTATAATACAATAACTTTGTAAGCTTGTTATTACGTTTCATTGCTGGGAACAGGCTTCCTCTCAAAATGTAAGATGAGAGTGGGATGTAATTCTCACGCGTTCATACTGCAGATTGACACGCACACCAAGAAAATGCTCTGCAAGTTATGTATGCAGGCCTCCTCAGATTTTTCTACTGGAAATCTTTATGATAAAATTACAAAAGCGATTTTTCTTATATCTATTCCGAAAAACTTAGACAAGCGACCTTGTGCTTGAAACCCACGATCCTCTGCTTAAAAGGTCAACCACAAGCTTACCTAGGTACTTAGGCTCTTATTATAACTTAATTAAGGTAATTAATTTTAAATTGATCCGAAACAAGAGCAATATTTCTTGTAAACACAAGATTAGTATTTCCAAACTTTATCGAATCTTGTTTTCGTCGAAAATGGGTAGGTAAGTTATAATTCAAGGGAAGCACGGCAAAAGTTATAATCCGCAAAGATTTAAAGTCTGTGAGGTCTCATTATCTTATCGAATTACGTGCACCGGCCGATACAAATTTGAGAAACGTTCAACGAAAGTTAGGCTTAATTTTATTAACGCATTCGGTGCTTTGAACGCATGTAAGCATTCAGCTGAGTTTTACGCGGTGCTTTCAACGCATGATTTCTTACATTTTGAGACCTTCGTCTGATGTCTTGAACGTTACTAGGTTACTACTAGGTGCGTCTTAGGCACTGAGTGAAAGTTAAATTAAATTAATGTTTATATCAGTTTAACACACAGCGCAGTCACCTGGCGAAAATTCGGAAAATATCACCGACAGTTGTGTGTTCCTAGATCAGTTTGAAAAAGTATACCTTGTTGAGTTTCTTGCCGGATTATTCTCAATAAAGTTTTTCCGAACCCGTGGCAGATTCTTCGACGTTCAAAAATGCTTGTTATAAATAGCCTAAATTGAACACGAATATTTTGTCTTTGACTTTGATATGTATCTTTTAGATAATAGATGTATTAGAGGTAGTCTTACAATTTCGAATCAAAGGTCATGCCAGGATAAGCTTAGTGATTCTGCCCCCCTCGAGTTTAGGCTTGTAATTTTTATGTATGGTGTGGCTCTATATTAGTAATAATTAATGTGCCAAATTCCAGCCCCTAACACATGTGCGTCACATAACTTTATTGTACATTTACTAAAGATACTTTAAAGATATGACATAAATTACATTTTCATTATGTCCGCACATTATGGTTGAAATTATTTACATTAATTAATTACTAATGTAGAGCCACACCACCCATAATAATTACAAGCCTAAACTCGAGGGGGCAGAATCACTTAGTCTATCCTGTCACTGCCTTTATCATAAGCCAAAACACAAAAACAGACACACACACGCACACACACACACACACACACACACACACACACACACACACACACACACACACGCACGCACGCACCCATGATCAAAATTATGTCGCACCGAAATACTCAGATCCTCCCTTCATCATCTCACTTAACCTCCGTGAAATCCTTACTCTGCTTATTTTTCTTTTCTTAAAGCGCCGAACTAAAGCTAGCCCATCACAATTAAAAGTTTGAAAGGTTGCCACTAAATAGAGAACTTCACACGGGTAAAATTTACAACTCTCTTTCTAACCAGTTAAATCTGAAAGAGACGTGGGCAGCGAGAAAGGGCTACTAATTCTAAGCGTGAAAGGCCGAGCACACACGAGCTTCGTAACGAGCTCTAAAATAAAGCCAACCCTCGTACCTGCTTTTGTATGGCTCTTTACTACGTGCGGGTCAGTGAGATACACCTTCAGCTCCATCATAAAGTCTGAGTACGTATACAAGCATTTTACTTCCTGTTGAAGTGGCTAAAGAGCCATCTATTAGACTAATGTAGTGGCTTTTAATTTTTAATCAACGTACGGAGCAGGGAAGTTATTTTACCATCAAGTTTTACAAGGTGCTTATTATTACCTAGATGCCAATACTTTTAGAGCCGATAGTAGGTACTCGTCTTTAGAAGAGTAGACTTAAGTATAAAACTAATTTATACTTTATGTTAGTTTTTGGGGAAAATCAGGAAAACAGCTGTGCCACGTAATAAAATAACAGCCTGTTTGGACAGAATTTTATTTTAATTATTTTGTTTGGAAAATGAAAACAAAAATTTCATATAAATTGTTTTCTTAATTCCTATTTCAACTAAATTATTTCGATGTAAGTTAACGTCTTTTAAAGTATTGGCATCTAATTTGGAACCTACGATCTACTTATGTCTTAAAATAGTTCCCGAATACTTCAACAGAGGGTTGGTTTACATTGATTAAACATCTCTGTAAATGTTCTCATCGTTTTTAGGGTTCCATACCCAAAGGATGCGAATGGGAGCCTATTTACTGAGACTCCGCTATCTGTCCGTCCGTCTATCTGACACAAGGCTCTTGAACCGTAATTGAGACACTTGCAATTTTCACCGATTACTGTGGCCGCTATAATAATAATATGGACCTAGTCTGAAATAAATTTGATATTATTATTATTATTATTCTCTTTATTTATATTTTTTTCTTAGGTTAGATTTTTACAATAATTATACAAAAGTAAAATATAAAACTATACTATTATTATTATTATAATAATACAAGAAACGTGTTTTTTTCAGCATTTTTAACTCGATGTTTTTTTTCTATTGAACTATTGTACGGACGTTCAAAACCCTTCATGTACGAGTCCAACTCGCAATTGACTGCTTTTTAACAGTAGTTCAATGTTTTCATAGATTAGATGTACAAATTGTACGGCTTTAATGGGGTACTTCATCTCGAATCAAAAATTCCGGTGAAATACAGCTGTTCAGTCGAACTGACCCAGCCATTTGCGAAATATTTGGAATTACTTTTAAGATACCTTGTAGTTAAACTGATTTATAATGTTTACATGGATGTTAATGTGTTATAATCCAAATTCATTAATTCTTCTGTACATAGGACTCACAGTTAGGTACAATGAGAGAAAACAGAAATAAAAGACACTAACTGAAAGGGTTCCTGTTGGAACGTAAAAAAGTGACTGTCATTGACAGTAAAAATTTATTACTTTTATGTTTACTAATATTGGGCCTTCTGGACTCTCGTAGACATGCCCCCCCCTGTGCCCTTAAGGTAAAGCCAGTATTGGTAGTAGTTTTATTTCTTAAGTTCAAATAAATTAATATTAATATTATTATTTTAATTTATTATTTTTTATTATTATTTTTTATTATTATTATTATTTTAATTAATTTGTGGTGAGGGTTCCGACTGATCAACTGTTGACCTTCACAAAAGAAGAGTTTTGGCCGAAAGGTGTCGCATACCGGTTTCGTGGCCGGTTAACTGACACCGCGAAAGTGCCCACGTCACAGACTTTTCGTGTTAGTAATTAAGTTATAATATAAATATGTATGTTAGTCTTTAAGGTATTTTATTTTATATGGGCCTATGCAGCCCGAAATAAAAATTATTCTATTCTATTCTAAATTATATTTTAACAATCGTTACAAATACCTAATTTTTTTTATTTTAACGTAAACATTTTAAAGAAATATTGTTTTTGTCAACTTAACAACTTAATGTTGAAAAATGTTTCAAAAAAATCTCGGCCGAAGAAAATGAACGAAAAAATAAAGGCGTAAGTATATGTTAATGATTACAAATGGAGATTTATAGAAAGGACGTGATAGAAATCCACTATTCGGTGAGCTGGCATCTACATATCCGTAGGCACGAGCATTAAAATAGAGCACTAGAAATAGAGAGTCGATAAATCACCATCCATCAGCCTAGGACTTCAATTTACATACTATCCCGTCGGCAATTATTAGCACCGATAATTACATTAGACTTTGAAATGATATCCGAGCGATATACATACATAGTTTTAGTATAACATTAGTGGAGTCATGCTGACTTGTAGCTTTAGTGGTTATTGTTGTCAGTAGTTTGGTTTCCGCCAAATTCCCACAAATACACGTACAGCGTTGGCCAAAAATATAAATAACTAGTTGCCTGCCCACGTTTGCATTGGTGTCCTAAAAAAAATATCTTCTGTCTCACTACATTTTTAACTACCTACCTAACTTTTATTACTTTACGTTCAATTTTTCAAAACATTTTCTGTCATACAAACCTTGTCTCGGTAGTGACAATCTCAACAAAAATTAATTTACCAAATAGAGGCAATGTTGTGGAATAATCCTCTCACATGTTTTTTTATAATAGCCACCTCATATTTTATAGTCTAAGATCCGTACTAGAGACGACCATTCATCTATCTGTTTAATGGATGAAAACAATTGTATATCAAATTTAATACATTGTAAGCATATCTCCAGTGGGTTCTCCAGAGTTAAAAGAAAATTGAAAAAAAAAAATGTTTTATTAAATATTGCACTCGTGGGATTAACACTTCAGTGAAAACCACATCCTTCTAGGTTAAGCCGTTTCTGAGATTAGCCCAAACAAACGCACAGACAAACAAACAATAATTCTAAACATAATTGTTATGAGTTTTATTGCGCTAGTAAAAAGTATCAATTTTTCTTAAATATTTTCATTGTACAAACATCGAATTGTTACAGTCTCATTATCTGTTTACAGCTTAAATATAATTAAGTACTTATAAGGTGTTTTTAGTCTGGCCAGGATTTTTTAGTCAATTCACTGTGGATAATATGTTTCGTAACCTTTATTCGTAACGTATTAAATCGTGTCGCGGTGTTTGTTACCAAACTCCTCCGAAATGGCTCAACATCTATTTTTCATACCCCTATTATTCTTCGCAGACGGAGTCGCGGGTAACAGCTAGTATGATATAAAATCATTTTGATTCATTAAACAGGTGGGTGATGGTCGCTTCTAGTATGGATCTTAGGCTATTAGTACTTCCTCAATACGACAGCGATTAGTCACAGAAACATATTGCAAACAAGTCAGCAGGTGTTACAACTGCGAAGCTTCTTCTTGAAAATTTATACGTAACAAAATACCTCAAAGTGGGTCATATTTTACCGTGGCGGCAGACCGCACGGCAGCATTAGTGTAAGTAAGTGAAGGCGTAGTTTAGGCTCAAGCTGGAATGAGAGCGATATTAAATGTACTGTGAGCAGACACATTAGGAGGGTGTTAAGTCCGGAACATGATGTACGTGCGAACATTAAAATTTTTTATTTTAATCAGTTGATTAACTAGCTGTTGCCCGGGAATCCGTCCGCAAAGAATTCATTAATCGCTATCCCGTGGGAACTCTGCAGTTTTCGGGGTAAACTTTTGCGTTTATAATATTAGTGCGATGTTTTTCTGGTCCGCACCATATATTTTAACGATTTTCTTACTAAGGCATGCTATACTTAAAATTGAATACATTTCTCAGCTGATCACTGTTCAGTTGGTTGAATATTACTCATTAATTTAACGAAGAACTAGACAGATAAATATTAGTAATTTTCACCTGAAGAGAATCTATGAAGTGCAACTTATCAGTTATATAAATAAGCTGTCTGGACTGAGCTAAAATTACAAAATATATCACGTACATCGAAATGGGAATCTAATGAATGCCGGGTAACGACCTCGTTGATTTAATATGATACAAAATTCAATGAAAGGGTGTCTGGAAGATCTTACCCGCTCGCCAGAGCAATCTGACGTCCAGTCCGTCCAGTTAAGGTTTTATTTCCATCGAGTGCAGCGTAGACAGGTAGTGTGGCACATAATGGAAAACATAAATAAGTGTGTTCCCAGCGTGCGGTCCATTTCGCACCCCGAGTCCTCATTATGCCGCCTTTATCGCAAAATAACGGGCGAAGGACGAAAACCTAATCAGACCCCGTCATCGTGTACGAATTGCACTCCTTTCCTTGTATTCCCCAAGGACTCCAGCTCAATTCCTTTCTAACATAACAAACTTCGTCGGGAATCGACTATTTCCTGCCCAAGTTTAATTAAAAAGGTTTTTTTACCTTCCGGGCGTGCTGGAAGGACGTACTTGGAAAGTTTATACGCCAATGTTACACAATTACAGACAAAAGTTTACCGTTTCAAATTGCAATGGGAAATGGGGTTACGCTTTTTAATTTTTATGCACCTCATCAAATCAGGGTAGTAAAATACACTGACGAGCAAAAATAAAGGGTCGGTTACAGAAATGACGATAACTACAAAACCCGCTGTGATAGCTTCTTCGAGTAAAATGAGTTTAGTAAAGAGTTTTATTCTTAACAAGAAAAAGTTTAATTGAGAATAAAACTCTTTACTAAACTCATTCTACTCGAAGAAGCTATCACAGCGGGTTTTTTAGTTATCGTCATTTTTGTAACCGACCCTTTATTTTTGCTCGTCAGTGTAATTTGACCTACGTTTTTTTATCAATTTGTTTTGTCGATTGAGCTTTAATTCTCCGTCTGCCAAAAACGGAATGTGCCTATGTCCATACAAAGTCCAAGTCACACACATAGACCTATATCGAGTTATAACTTACACGCATTAGGACTATAATAGTGGGATTAAGAATAAAATGCATTTGGACTAAAAATAGTTATAAGCCTAATAGGCGTTATGGCTAAAACGCATTATCCCTATAACGTCTTGGGCTTAAATAAAACGCATTAGGACTAAAACACATTATCAATAATTGGAAACTGTTTAATATATTTTAGTCCCATAATTATCGCATTTTCTTGCAAATATTTTTTAGAATAGGTAAAAGCTAAACTATGTAGAAACGTCTATCAACCACAATCAAAAAAATCTGAAAAACATTTGCTTGCAAGGTGTTCAGTCAAAAATAACCCACCTGATGAAATAAGCGTTGATACTATAGTCAGTGTTCCAATTAATTAAGTATAGTAGTAACTGTTAACTAAATTTGGGGGTGTTCAAACTAATTGAACCAACTTTGTAGTGGCGTGTTCTAGTCAAAACAGAATTTAGTTCAATGATAAGATTGTCACCAATACTCGAACCTATATAGTTTCGAGAGACGTGGTAAAGTTTAACAGCTTAGTTTCACTGGCTACTAAGTTCAGCTCTGACCTAAATCTTCCTTTGCCTAAGTTTAGCTTACATAGTTGTACTATGGTGCGAGGTAAGATCAATTAAACATAATTGGTTAGATATGTAGGTATGTATGTAAACTCATTATGTCCAAAATAAGGAAAGAAAAAAAGTCATTATTGACAACCGTTGAAATGCATGTACAAAGGCGAACTTATCCCTTTAAGGGATCTCTACCAATTAATCTTTGAGTGGATGAAAGGAGCATTTAGTAAGAGACCGACAAAGAGTAAGTAAAAAAAACAGTCAGATATAGTAAAAGCTACAATAATATAACTACAGTAAATACAGTAAATAAAATACATAAACTCATAATATAGGTACAAGGAAACCTATTAAAAATATACTACCATAATATACAACATACATATGCAATTATGCATAATACATACAATAAATAAGATATTATTATTTAGGTACTTCGATTAATTGGCTATGCATAAACCCGAGATAAGCGTGTAGTACACACATCACGCCTGTATCCCCAAAGAGGGTAGGCACTCGAAACGCTACATTTACGTTTCGGGGCTAATTTTATCAATTTTGGGTTACTCGATTACTTTTAGTTTGCTCGATAGAAATAAAATCCAAAATCGTCTCTAAAAAATAAAATAAATCCTTAGTACGGCGTAAATACTGCACGGCAAGGTCATGACTTTTTGAATGTTAATAAGACAAGATGTTTTCTAGGGCCTAGTGTTGCTGTTGAGCCGTCGTGCTTTCCCCTTGTCCGTATAGTTAATTGTGTTAGTTCTCCTACGGCCATCGGACGGGAAACTTGTGTCGCTTGCGCTTACGGCTTTGATTCCAGCCGCTCTCACGCACACATACACGAGTGCATAGAATACCTGACTAAAATCGATTAGCGCAAAAATATCGGTAGGACCTTATCTAGATTGTTTAAAATAGTTGATAATTATTCTTATTCAAATAAATGATTTTGAAAGTATTTTACTTACATGATTGATCAGCAAGATAGAGTTTAACGATACAAACTAGAAAGCACATGACAATTGAATTCAAAAGGATGACGTCAAAATAATATTAAAAAATTAGAGATACTTATTACAGGATGTAGAACGAGATTGCTTTTAATGAGTTTTCTGTTATTTCGATGCAGTTGCATGTATCATGATGAATCAGCGTGAACAGAACGCGTAGATGAGTAGACGCACTGTATAGATGACGTGCAGAAGGGTAAAAGTGTAGAGGTGTAGATTAAAGACTGAATTCAGAAAAAAATACTGTCGCAATATTATAACTAATTCTTGCAAGCAAATATTTATTTTCGCAATTTAGATTTTTCATGTAAAATATTTTTTTTTTTACTCTAACGTCTACGCATCTTAATCATGATTAAACTGTCCCACTTCTACTTCAGATTACAGTATAAATATTTCGACTTGTTTTTCATTTAATTTAGCATCTTACTACCTCAAATAGGTACAAATCCAAGTAGGCAGTAACAAAATATATATCAAGTCATCTACTTATCTCTATTTTCCACATTCTTAACGTAATAATCCACAGTGTGGGTTGGCTACCAACAATAGGAACAAAGGCTCAACAAGGTTTTATAAATGGTAAGCAACAATGCGATGCCCTATTTATTATACTATTGATGGAAAAAATACTAAAATACGTAGAAACGATCAAGAAATTTCTATACAGTTTGAATAAAAAAAGCGGAGTGCGAATTGAACGATTACGTTAACGTTCGATTAATAATTATGTATATTTTACAATATACCCCTCCCATTTAAAACACATGCCATTTGGGTTTTTCTGTAATCTACAAGTGAAAAACTATTTTCTCTATTTCAAAATTTTTAGTGTTCGTGGTTTCGGAGATAAACATGACTTGAAAAGGTCAATTTTCGTCTATTTTATTAAATAGCTTTATATTTTTGAGATCCTCGCACCTTTGTGACATGTAAATCATATCATCTCTTTTAAAAATTTGTTAACTGGGTTTGATCCCGCTTTATAGACTTAAAAACCAAATGTTTTTGCATATGGGAACTTGAAATTAGCGTGATTGCGTCAGAAAAAGTTCTTGTGGTAATAAGTTATTCGGTCTCGTTTATGAGATGGTTACCGCTCTCATTGTTTGGGGTAAGCAGCACATAAAACTGGCATTCAAAAACCCCCACACGTTCAAAACATACCTACGTATAAGCCAACCCTCCGTAACTTTGTTACCACAAAAAAATTACGGACTGAATGGAAGGGACTACATATGGGGGTACAACTCGTACTTACTTCTCAATAGAATGGGGTCAATGACTTGAAAATAAATAGGTAGGGTAGGTGCAGAAGTAGATGAGCAGTTGTGGTGCTCAAAATGATCCACACAATCTCTTTATCGCCTTGGAAATAGAGCCGTGTGTAGATCATTTTGACCATCAGTATTGCTCATCCATTTCTGCTGCTGATTGTACGTGGTACAATTATTATTTTTTAATTATTATCAAAACAGCACACGGTGTTATGTCGTGGTAGGCTAGTGGCTTGACGTATAGCCTCTCAAGGAGAGGATCGTAAGTTCGAAACCGAGCTCGGGCCTCTGAGTTTTTCGCAATAAATTTATTTGCAAAGTTACATTTAAAATTTAACGTGAGCTTTACGGTGAAGGAAAAACATCGTGAGTAAATTTATGAGTAGGTTACCTAACTAAATCAATACTTATAAGAACTGATTTTCAGTATCAGTGGTCAAATTAAGACGAACTTTGTCAGCAGCGAACAAGATTTATGTAACTTGAATACAGCTTTGCCTTTCAGCCTTCGTATTCGAGAAAACTTTGTTAAAGTTCGCGTTTTGTGCTTATTCGTAATTCAAAGAAATCGTGGTCGACTGGATTACTGTTCAAAATATATCAATATACATTTTGACAGACAGGCGGCATTTGAGACGTTATTTTGTAGAGTGGGACCTAATTTAAGCATGTCATAAATTAAAATTGATTCAAATCGATGATATTATATCCTCAAAAGTTAATATCTCATAATATAATTTAATTTGTAATTTCGCTACTTGCTTGGGTCTTAGTAAAATCTACTTAAATAAGGATATCCAACTTGAAATTTATCGTCAGTTAAAATCGTCTAGTAATACAGACATTTAATTACAAAAATTTGTACTATTCGCGATTAAATTTAATTTATGGAATTTATTGCTAAATCCAAACCTAAACTATACTCCTAAATAAAAAGTATTGACTACATGTGTTGGCAAGCGTAAAATTCGAGAACGTCGGAACCAATTCGGATATTATTCTATATTTTGTGATCAGGACAAGGGTTGGTAAGAAAAGCGTTTGAAAATTTCTACGGATAAATAAAAAAAATAAGTCTAAACATCTTCATGTAAAAAGTGAGTGAGACAGAAGATGCTTGTAGGGAACATTGGTCTCAATTTCTTCATTAGTAGGTACACCCGTGTGAAACCAGGGCGGAGTATTATGACAATTTTGTGTTTTCATGGTATGATTTAGGTCTATTTAAGTAAAATGTAAGTATGGATATCCAGTTTAAAATTTATTATCACTCAAAGGTTGACTGGTAGAGATCCGTTAAAGGGATAAGTTCGCCTTTGTACATTATATCTCAAAGTTTGTCAATAGTGTTTTGTTTTTTGTTATTTTTTTGTACAATAAAGAGTTTACTTACATACATTATCAGTTCAAGTCGCCTAATAGTTTAGTATGTAATAAAAATCGAAACTAAAAACCAATCACATTCTCAATCACTTACGGTCAACTCTACGAAAAAAGGGCGTAACGGAACATCTGACAAACAAACAAATCGAGACATAAGTAAATACACATTACCAATGGTGCGCAAGAAATTAGTTCCAGAGGAGAGGCCTATTTGCAATGTCGTAGCGGTTTACAGAACAAGGGGGTGAGTTTTAAGTGAAGTGTTATTAAATTAAGCAAATACCTAACGAATCTACAAGCCTCATTTACATAGTGCGGAATATCGTCGAGTTACGATACATTGCTGACGATGATCTATCATTTGTAAATTCATAGCCTCACAGCTCAGAAATGTAAGAAGCTAGCAAGATATTCCGCCACCCTTTCTTTGTAGAGTGCACTCTTTCTGTAATCCTTTCGGAATACGTCATCCAGCCCACTAAAATTTAAATTTTTTAATAATTTAAAATTTAAAAGTATTATTTTTAGACTTGCGAAATGTCGTGAGGCGTTTCAACTGCCAACATTTTTTTAATTTTTTTTATTTGCCTGTCATAGTATCCCACAGCTGGGCAAATGCCTCTCCCTTTGACATCTACAAATCCTGGTCAGTCGATTCGTGACCACGGCCACTGCAATGCGGTCGAAACGTCGAGGTAATTTTAGCAATAAATATTTAGTTTGTGATTAAGTCCCGCAAAATATTAATCTATACATATAATAAATCTGTAACAAGTCGGTGTCTGTACATAGTAGATATTTGAGAAAAACTGTCACTATGCTAGGGCTATTTATTAGCGCAATAGAACCCAAAACAATTATTTTTAGAATTATTGTCTGTTTGTCTGTTTGTCTGTGCGTTTGTGCGCGCTAATCTCAGAAACGGCTTAACCTAGAAGGATGCGGTTTCCACTGATAGGTTGGTATTTTCTTGGATTAACATTTAGTGTTTGTTTCATTTGAATCGGTTCACAAATAAGAAAGATAAGTCTATTTTAAGAATTTATCGAACATGGATTTGGACATAGAAAAAAAATCCAACATAAAATGAGCTGACAACAATATAGTAAACTATACTATATAGGGTTCATCTTAAGTTGGACATGCACACAGGTTTGTTTGTTTGTTGAAACACGCTAATCTCAGGAACTACTGCTCCGATTTGAAAAATTCTTTCAGTCACAGATAGCCTATAGGTTATATATCATCACACTAACACCAATAGAAGCGGAGCGGAGCGGAAGAATGTTTCAAAATCGGGAGTTTAAAACTTCTATAGGCACGCTTGGCTTGCGAGTACGGTGCTGAATGTGAACGCGGGTGTGCGGGGGCTGCTCAAATTACTAATTCCACGCGGACGGAGTCGCGGGCAAAAGCTAGTTATTAATAAAATTATATTACATTTGAACCACGAGTTTTTCTGTGAAGGAAAACATCGTAAAAAAAAGACAGTGCGTAGAGTCCCTCCGCGCGGAAGAAGTTAAACTTCATAATATAAACCAACTACAGCGCTAGCGAAACAAGTAACATAACTCGTCACTAGATGGCGTTGCTCCTTGTGCGCACGTTATTTTCAATAATTTTTCTTGATTTTTCGTAATTCTCAAAAACATTCAATACTTTTTTTACTAAATATGTTTAAAATATTTTATTCTACGATCTACCAATAAAATAGTTTTGATTTTTACAAGTTTTCATACTAAACCACGCAATTGTTCTGGATGACACTGACGAAGTTTTCAACATCCGTTAGTATATAATACAATGCGAACGTCTCGTAAACGTCAACTTGCGCTGCGTTGCGTATTTAACGCAACGCATTTAACGCAACGCTTGATGGAAGTCGCATTAGAAATTTCACTTCAAAAAATGAATGCATATGCGAAGTAGTTCCGTGGTATATTTTAACTTCTCAATACATATCTATTGGGCTCGCTTGGGTACTTACAACCCCTCATTCTGAAATTATAAGGCCTTTGTCAAGGCTTATGGGACATAGTTATACAGGACGAATATGGTAATGAGATGAACTCTCGTCGTTGGAGCTAACATAGGTATGTAGTCATGACCAAAAAATAGACTTTGTTTGTTCCTAAATATTTATAAATACATATATTCCTTTACTGTTTTCAGTAACTACTTGCAACGCCTCGAACAGTTTGATAAAGCCATACAGTCTTATAATGAAGCACTGAGATGGAACGCAAGTATTTTTTAAATTAATATTCTCCTAAATAAAATAATAATTCTTCTTTTCGCGTCGCCGCTTACTCCACTTCTATGAAAGCACTCTCTAAAAGCTTCTTCATTTTTACACCAATAGAAAAAAATATAATACCACTCTAGTAATAATGATAACTTTAACGTTACGCGAGAGCGTATCGTGCGTTTACGTTTACGGCTGTACTCGTAACTCGTCAACTATAAATTATTTTGTGTTCAAAATAGTCTGATATCGTAAATACACTATCTGGGATTATTTATTATTCATTTAATGCTTTTAACCGCTAATCCTAAATAGGCAACGGAGCGGCGTGACGTTCGAAATGAGGTAATGAGTAATTAATTAAAAATTAAATAAATAAGTTAATAAGTAAGTTTAACGACCGCTTTAGCCTAGTTGGTAGTGACCTTGCCTACGAAGCAAGAGGTCCTGGGTTCAAATCCCGGTTAGGGCATTTATTTGTGTGATGAGCACGAATTCCTGAGTTCCTGAGTTATGGATGTTTTCTATGTATTTAAGTATTTATTTATCCATAGAAGTATGTTTATCGTCGTCTAGTACCCATAGTACAAGGTTTGCTTAGTTTGGGACTAGGTCGATTTGTCTAAGATTGTCCCCTAATATTTTTTTATTTTTAATGTTTCATAATATCCCATTGTGTAGGTATTAACGATAGATAGAAGACTATAATTAATACACATTAATTTATAATTTACTAGTTATGAGTTCAAAGTCGTATTGTCTAACGTGAAGGCCCCTGCAATCGCATCTTTATACCTTCATCCTTTACCGTGTGATAGAAAGAAACGGTAAAAGCGATTATGCAGAGCGCGTTAGATAATAAGGCCTCAGCCGTCATTCGGGTCGTGTTATACTTACGCACGGTACGCCCTTAATGAACTCCTGATATTTCGTCGCATCTGTCAGCGTCATGATCACTGAACTGAAGAATTTGCGGGTAGATGTTAATTTGTAGACTGTGCTTGTGCTCTGTCTACCCTCATTCTTGTGTGGCTATTGTAAACTCTTAGGCCCCTCGTACACAAGATTAAGCAAAGCTCGATGCCCGACAATTTTGTCCTCTAAGCGACTACCTACCGCAAAATAAATTCATAGAGGTACGTACACAGGCAAGCGTCGCCGACGTCTATGAATTTGTATTGCGGTAGTCACTTAGAGACCAAAATCTGTGGGTATCGAAGATTTGCGTAGCCTTGTGTACGAAGGGTTTTACCATCAAGGGTTTTTAAACGTCTTAATAAAAAGGAGGAGGTTCTCAGTTTGTCGTAATATTATTTTGGTTTTAGAGCTCCGATGTTCGTTCTCTTCTCGGCCGTAGCCTTGCGCGGGCGAAGGCGACGTACTACGCAGGCGCGTTAGCCGATGCTGCTCGCGCTGCTGGTTTGTACTACAATAATTTGTTAAACCACATTTGCTATCTTATTTGTTAATAATTATACATTCACGTACGACGTGCGTACGACGCAGATTGGGCAGGCTTCCAACAAGATGGAGCGACCTGTTTAAGGTTGTGGGAAAGCGTTGAATACGGATGGCGCTGGGCCGGTCTGTTTAGTGAAAGTTGGGGAAGGCCTTTGAACAGCAGCTGCTGCACCAGTGGAAGTCTTTCGGCTGAAATGATGATGTTAAATTTGTTAAAACTATGTGTTGTTAGGGTATTTAACACCTCCAATCAATTGATGAACTGTCGAAATACTATGCTCCCATAGATTTTGTATGGCAATAGTGAGCTGTGACACCACTTTGTGTCAAATCAATTGATTAACTATTTATTAGCTTTTGCGCTACTTCGTCTGGACACAATTCAAATTTGTAGTAAGGCTTTTTTATCTCTTTGATTGAATGGAATCAAAATTCGGCAACGGCAACATCTAAACATCCATTATTATTCGCATTCATTATTAGCCGTAAAGTTTTCTGAAATTTTATAATTTACCGCGCAATTTTCTTAACTTAAAAAAATGAAACGGGAAAGACGTTCTCAAGTTACGGCGTGAGCAGAGGAAATCAAAGTATTTACTTAAATAAAAACAGTTAACATTTGGTTTTCAGGGCTAAAATAACTATTTATTTCTTTTTTTTATTTGAATTGCGCCCTGAAATTATTGTGTAATGGTGTCAAGTAAGTAGGTATCCTATTATAGATGCGCCTCTGAACATCGTACACGTGATGAGAGGACGTAGAAGGAAAATAAATGTTATACGACGGTAGGTAATATTATGTAAGCAAATAATTCGAGATTCTGCAAATTTCTCTATGGTTTCGTACTTTTTATGATATCAAAAACGGTATTTTATGCTATTGGTATCTTAAAGATATTTTTGGATAAAATCACATTTTCCCTGGATTTTTAAAAGACTTTCTTTACTGGGAAATAATAAGATCCTCTAACTTGTCCTACAGAAGTGGTTTGCCGTCTCGACCAAGGGTTTTCCTTTTGGGAATACTAACTTTTTGCGAAATCTACGTAAGTAATTGAATAAACAGTGTGTTTCCACCGAGGCAATAAGCAGATTTCGGCTGCAGATCACGTATTGAATTTTAACGAATTGAAAAGCAAAGAAAAAAGTCCTCCACTCCGAATTGTCACTTGTTATAGTCTAAAATCGTATTGTATCCTTTAGAACTGGAACCTGAAAATCTGACAGCACTGCAGATTCGTGCTCAGACAGAGTATGAGAAATGTGCTTTTGAGCGTTCGCTTGTACTCGCTCATCGGGGAAGATTCTTGCGAAAGTGCCCACCGGACTTTGCGGAGTGCGCCAGGCATGCAGAAGAGACGGTAATACCTGCATTTTAAAATAATGGAGTAGAAAGCTTAACGCAAAAAGCATTGAACCGAGTAAGTTTATAAAAAACGTTGAAAGCTTGAATATTTTTAACGCAGCTATTCACTGTGCCCGCAGTTATTTTATCATAACTTTATCGACATTGTTTGGACGTAGTTTAACCAAAAGGATCCATACTACTGACCTTATCTTCTTTAATTTCTCTTTTGTTGGTACTGAAACTAGATCCAAAATCATAAAGCGACTTGTTGAGGGTTGGATCATTCTCGTTAAACTACGTCCGTTTTCAAAAGTGAAATCCAATTTTGTAGTTCAAATTCGAATACCTACCTCGTTCGTTTGTAGGCTATGTGATATGAGTAATGTTTGGGCTTGTGCTATATTTCAAAGAGTTTATAACACGGTGTTCTTTGGTTATGGTATTACGCAGAGTTACAAAAAAAATCATAACAAGCGAAAACTTAAAACATTCTATGAATACTATATTTGATGCGAAATTCTCGGGGCACGTTTGCTGACTGTGTCAGTTTCCTGTCCTTTATGTGTCACGTCCTTCGCACGTCTAGTTATTAAAAGAACTACTCCATTTCAATAAAAGCCCAACGTTTAAGTGAATCCGGTTTAGGTCCTCCCAAGGCTCGTTCTCGCAAAAAGGGTGAACGAAATCCAAGGTGAAAATATTACTTTTTAAATGGGAAGCGTAAACTCTTTGACTACTCCCTGGGCCCCTTCGTTCGTGAGTTCACATTTGTTGTCATTCTAACTTTATTACAAGTTCTACGAACTCTCTGATTGCCAGCCTATGTTGCCCGGAGTTATACTTGTAGCAGTTGCCGTAAACATAGTAATATTAAGATGGAACACCTTAAACTAGAGGGTAAAATTAACAGAGCAAAACAGTGAATAGTTTATGCTTAATAATACTAATGTTACAACTTAAGCTCACTGTTTTTCATCAACAGATGTTTGAGTTATATTAAGGCCAAATAAAAGGTTAAATCTTGGGGATTTAAATCACTTTCCAGTGAAAATACCAGTCTGAAGGTGAGACTTTTTGCGACTTTGTTACCTAATCCAAGTGATCCATCTTGCTGTTATTCTACCGCTATACTCAGAATAAGTCGGCCTACCTATCAGCGTAATCTGAGAATCAGCAATTAAGTTTATTAGGGCTTGACGTCGAAGGCTTTGCTGTTCGGAATTAACATTGTGCATAATAACACTAAATAAGCCGTCTGCTTTCAGCCACTTCCCTTTTATCGCCTGAGAGTTGAGAATTATTCTAATGTGATAGGACGGATTAAAATTTTACCGGTCTAGAGTGTTTGCAAAATCTTCTCATATAAACTAAGATTGTTGCAGTTTCTCGTTGCGCGTATAAATAGCATCAGCATCACGTTGCGGATTAAGTTTAGCTTTATTTTTTAATACTAATATAGTATCTAAGTAAAAAGCATTCAATAACTTCGTACTGTTTTATTGTATTTTTTTGGAAATGTAAAAGAATAAAACCGGCCAAGAGCGTGTCGGACACGCACAAGGTAGGGTTCCGTAGCCATTACAAAAAAAATCAAGTAATATTTTTCTAAGGATTTCGTATGTGTACGGAATCATCCAAGTTTAGGTATGTTTTATACCTTAGGCTACTATTTACTCTTAAACTACAAATAATTTCCAAGCAATTTTAGCCGCTATAATTTTCCTAGTAAATTTTTATATATTTACTACCATTCTGAATTTTTTCTAATTTTTCCACCTAACAGTTTAGATTTTAGAGGGGGGGGGACGCTCGATTTTAATGAACATTTTCACTTTAAAGTTGAATATTTCGCAAACAGATCGCTGAATAGAAAAATCATGTTAGCAACCCCGCAATGGTTTTAAAAGACCTATCCAACGATACCCCACAATATAGGATTAGTCGAGAAAAAAAAAACACCCCCCCTTTACGTCTATGGGAGGTACCCTAAAAAAAATTATTTTTTTATTTTTTATTTTACCATTTTGTTGGCGTGACTGATATGTATATTCATGCCAAATTACAGCTTTCTAGTACTAACGATCTCTGAGCTTAGCCGCGGACAGACAGACAGACGGACAGACATGGCGAAACTATAAGGGTTCCTAGTTGACTACGGAACCCTAAAAAGAGGATTACTTTGGTGGGTCTGCTGAAGGCACCAGAACAATTGAAAAATTTTTACCGAATTCGGCTAACTTATCTAGGACGAAATGCTTCTTGTGCTAATCCTTAAAATGTTATCATTAGCGAATCACAGGTATGCCATGACAGACAACAATCTATTGGTCCATATGCAAAGTCACTATCAAACTCAGAAAGTTTTACTCCCCAAATTTTGTATTAATTTTTACTTTATCAACACTATAACTAACTCTAATTACTGATAGAACCAGAAAAGAAAGGCTTCGATGTTACTCCGTGACGTGTGCTTTTACCATATTACACCAACTTAAGCGCTTAAGAAAGTGGCCGAATATACTGCATATCGAATAGTAACCGATTATTAGTAACCTCTCCGCTGGTACTCATCAGCTTCTGCTATTGACTTAATATTTTTTTTATATTGTCCTAGGTCAGAGACTGTACTGGAAGTAGTGCCGGCCTGGTATTACAGTCCGCAATGGTTCTCTTTCAATCAGACGACCTCAAGCAAAATCCCGCTGAGGAACTGACTCCTAAGACCGTAGAGCGCCACACTCGTATACTTCGACAGCCATCGGATCAGGTATAATAGTTTTTTCAATAGCCTATTAGATGTCCTACTGCTGGGCAAAGGCCTCCCTTTTTTCTTTTCACCCGTTTCTATCCTTCGTAAAACCTTGACAAAATTGCTCGAAATATAAACATTTAGCTTAAAGTTTTGTTTTAATTCAGTGCAATTTGATGGGGAAATTAGAGTCGTCAGTCGAAGGTGGAATATATTTGTTTGATGGTGATTTCATGATAGTTTTAATATATTTTTCTGGATATAATAATGCCACACCTAGTTATGATTTAGTTATGTCGATATATTGCTAAAATAACCTTAAAGTTTCTGTCATATTGCAGCGGCCATAATCATCAGACTCGAACTAGGATGTGGTCAAAGCATATTATATCGGCGAGATTAAGTCTCAGGTGTGGTATTAATTGTCAGTAAAAATTGCGAAAGTTTAAAGCTCCAAACGCACAGGCAGTGGAGGCGTGGCGATGCGGTGGCGGTGACGGTAGTAATATTGTAACTTGTATGAACGAGTTCGCGTTACGATACTGCACAACCGTTCATACAAGTTAGAATATTACAACCGTCACCGCCACCGCATCGCCACGCCTCCACTGTCTGTGCGTTTGGAGCTTAAAACATAATTTTTGGTTGTTTGTTTTTTATGAGTTTTTATATACCAGCGCTTTAAGTCCTATTATGCCCCAGATAGAGTACCTATGTCGAATACCTATCTACTCATGCCGGGACGTTTTACTGAGTAATTATTTTTAAATTTATAATTTTATTTGCAGGTTCAAGAGATTTCGCGAGTGGAAAAACAGAAAAAATTGCAAATGGACCGTTTGATGGCATCAAAGTATTTGCAGCGTATGGCGCATGACAAGTATTTCCTCGTAGACCTATGTAAAGACGAACGATTGGCGTCAGCTAACAAAAAAGGTTCGATGCAATTGCAAGAACTGGCCAACAACGCACTTGCAGACGTTGAAAACAGGCAGGTAATTAACTAAGAGTTACGTCCTGCCTATGTATAAAATTAGAGCCTTATTCGTAATAGCAGGTAGCTGCATGATACCCTGCTAATGTATACATAATATAGTTATTCCATATAAGTATTTCTGGGGTTATAAAAAAACCGAATAAATGCCTAATCAAACTTGCGTGGAAAGGGTTTGATGCGATTATTTTTCGATAATCATGTTTTTTTTTTTAATTGTTCCTTGTATGTAAACCGCTCATCAGATCCCACTATAGGTTTCCCTGTAATCTACAAGTAAAACTATTTATAGCCTTTATTTAAAAAATTTGGAGTGAGTTATTTCGGAGTTAAGGGGGGTAGGTAGGTATACAGTAAATTTTCCTATATTTTATTAAATAAGTAACTTTAATCTATAAGGGTCCCGTTTTGTCACCTGGATGCATGGAATCCTGAAAATTCAACGTAGTGATTTTTACGAAATCCCGGAATTTCAATTCAAATACCAGGTCTAGTGGTTAAAGTGAGCAAAGCCACGGGTAGTCTAGTCCAAAATATATTAAATATTTCAGCAGATGGCTAGGTTCGTTTGGCTGCACAGCATCTGATCTGAAGGGGGGGGGGGCAAACCGGGACTCCCGCCCCGGGCACCACAATCATAATAATAATGCTTGAAAATAAAAAAAGGTCAAGTGCAAGTAGGACTCCTAAATATAGGGTTCCGTGTCTCATTATGTTTTAAAAACAGTTCAATAAAAAATCACCAAAATATAAGCACTAAAATCCCAAACTTTTCGAAAAAGATCCAAAAAGCACAACGTTGCCTTACAACTGTCAGCTGTCCCCTACCAACCAGCGCCGCAGTTAAAAACGATGAAAAAGTCACGTTTCTTGTATGACATCCTTTATTTTTAACTTTATTTTATTTTCAGTATTTGTTGGTTATAGCAGCTACAGTAACACACAATCGGTGAAAATTTCAAGTGTCTAGGTGTGGCAACAAGCTATTATGGTTCAAGATATAGAGCCTTGTGACAGACGGACGGACAGACAGACAACGGAGTCTCAGTATACGGGTCCCGTTGGCACCCTTTGGGTACGGAACCCTAAAAACTTGCTCCACAAAGAGCCTAGCATACGGAAGCCTGGTTAGCTCACCGACTATTAGACTCAAACGCTGGAGAGAGTGGCTGTGGCTGAATACCCATAATAGTTTTACATCGAAATAGAGACTCTTCACATGAAGTCCAATTCATTTAATGAAACCGTAATCTTTATTTAAGTATTCCAGTTTACCTCGGATCATCTTTGATTATTTAGCATGATATGCACAGAGTTCGTTCTCATGCAGCCTCATTGTGGCAAGTTAAACTAAGCCAAGCTTAATATTAAGTTTATAGTAAAGGCCCATTTACATTATACAACTTTCTTGCACTTTCCATACAATAAAATTGAGGCAATAAAACATTGCTCAGTCTAAACCTTAGAAACCTTAGGTTTAGACTGAGCAATGTTTTATTGCCTCAATTTTATTGTATGGAAAGTGCAAGAAAGTTGTATAATGTAAATAGGCCTTATGGCTACGAAGACTCGCAACTAAAATTAGATTGCAAGCGACTGCGCTGCTTGACTAATAGGTGTACGTAGATAGCAGCGCGCGACAATCCGTATGCGGGGTATTTACATTTTTCCAAACTTTTACTTAATTTGCCATGTTTGTATATATGTAACTATGAGTTTATAAGTTGTGTTCTAACCTTGCTAGTCGATCGAATTAGCTTATTATATTGGTACAGATATGTACATAGATAGGATAATAGTGCAAGTATAGTCAACAGACAGCACAGGGAGCACGAAAGCTAGTGTCATTACTTTTTCTTTTTAACAAAAACTTATTTCAAATACTTATCTTTAACAGATATTCAATTCATATATATAGCTGTGCTTTCAAAAAATCGTGATGGCCTAGCGGTTTGACCTATGGCCAAGCAGGGGGTCGTGGGTTCAAATCACGGCTCACACCTCTGAGTTTTTCGGAATTTATATGCGAAATTACATTTGAAATTTACGATGAGCTTTACGGTGAAGGGAAACATCGTGAGGAAACCTGTATACACCTGTGAATAAATTTGATGGTGTGTGTGAAGTTCCCTATCCGCACTGGGCCCGCGTTGGAACTACCGTCCAAGCCGAGGCCTTCTTAGAGGAGTCTGTGCCTTGCAGTGGGACATATATATTATTATGCTGGGATGATGACGATGGTGATGATGAGCTGTGCTTAGTTTGTAATTTGAAGTGAAATTTGATAGTTCCATTCATTTTGATAGCTAAAGATTTACTAATCACAAACGAAAACTAAGAATACTATATGCAAAAATATCTGGCAGTCTGCTTCGTAAGTTTAGGCTTTTAAGGACGCCTTAACATTATCCCGTAACAAATCCCAGGGCAAGTTGCCAAGCTGTTTCAATAGATGCAAAATCAAAAACATTTTGGCACGAAAAGACATTCGTTACGAGAAATGGAGTTTGCTTAATGTCGTTTATTTGAACGCAGCCGGCGCATTTATTTATGTTTTGCTTTCTGAATCCGTCTCATAAAATTCTTACAGTCTAATAAGCAAAACGTGGATTTTATCATAAGCTAGGACTAGACTAGCTTCTTTTCTTACCATTAGGTAATTTATATTACGCAGAAGTTAAGCTTAAACGGAAGAATATTAGGAAATAGATTACGTACTTGCGTTTTTCTTAAAAAGGCATAGTAGCGCGACATTGCGGCGGCGGACTATAAAATTAATGATTATAAGTATCATGAAAATAACTTTGATCCGCATTGGCGATCCCTAGTCTAAAATAGCGTATCTACTGTGTTAAAAAAATGTTATGTTAGATACTTTAGACTTATGAAATTTAATAGCGTTGTAAATCTGTTTGAAATTATAATACCTTGTTGAGTTTCTTCCCGGGATTCTTCTCAATAGGGTTTTTTCCGAACGAGTGGTAGATTCTTCGACTTTCATAAGTTTAGTGTTTGTTGAAGCCTAAATTGAATAAATATATTTTGACATTGACTTTGACTGTGATGGAGAGAGAGAGAGAGAGAGAGAGAGAGAGAGAGAGATGATTGATTGCGGTTACAAGAGTAGGAACAACCAAATCAGAGGTGTAAAACCGAAAGTTGTAATTTTATTAAAGGGAAGCTCAATCTCGTAGCTAATGCAGAATGCCAAAAGTTCTTTAATTACATACTTACCACTTGAATATCGTAACTACATATACGAGATATTTAACAGATTAGTATTTTTAGTGTGTCCTCCGTCAGCGGCGACCTATGTACGCCGCGAGAGCGTCCGAAGCAGCGGCGTGCACGCGTCTCCGCCTTGCGAGACGTAAGCAACTTGCGCGCGCTCAGAAACAGAATATCACAGACGCGCAGCGGCTTGTCAGCGCTGTTGAAGCTGTGCACGAGACACAGGATACATTGAAGTAAGATTAGCTTCAGACCACGACTTCGCTTCCGTGGTAGAATAAAAAAAGAGTTATCCATCCCGTAGGAATTTTAGATCTTAGATTTAGATTTAGTTTGTTTGGCGAGGACATGGATTAGAATCTTTCCTTTTCTTGTTTGTTTTTTTTCATTGAGTTCTAGTTACAGTATAAACTGCGGAGTTTGCTCCACTCACAGTGGAACGTGGTGATAAAAACGTAATTAAAATGAATTTATATTGTAACGGCCCTTAGTAGACTTTTACAAAATATATTTTCATACTTACATGTTTAAATAGTACGGGGCTGCAACTTCCAATGACGCTTTTATGCAATTTGATGTTTCAGTCGAATTGAAATAATGAGCATTTATTCAGTCGCGCGAGTGTTGTACACTTAGCCCTCGTTCTCACTATGTCGTGTGTCGTTCCGTTTTTTAATCGTGCGTTCGAATGGCAGAACATTTTGTATGAAGCTGTTCACACTTGTTGGACACGATTTCGATACAAACTGGAACGCACGATTAAAAAACGGAACGACACACGACATAGTGGGAACGGGGGCTTAATTAAATAGCTCTTATTTTCTTTCTTTAACCACTCTAAGTCCCATCTACTCTTCGATTCTGTTACGCTATCAATCATGCCATCGACAATAATTTTACGAAATTATCAGGTGTTTGGAGCAGGCCGAATTTGCAATGGAGCAAATTGCGCGCAAACCTCCCAATTTGCTGCCAGGGAAGGAGAAATTCCTACAGCAGCTGCATGATATCGTCGGACTAGCTTTCCTAGACCAGGCGAGTATTCATTGTGACTAGAAGCAAGCGATCGTGTCCTAAATACCCTCTTCTTCTTCTTTTACAGAAACGTGTGACAGAGGAAATGAGCGAGGCGGATCGTGAAACCAGAGCTTTTATACTGCTCGGGATCGCTGTTTCGCGAGAACCTAGCACAGATTCGCTGCTGAGGATGCGGCCTCTGGCTCCACCACGGGATGCCAAGTAATACATAAACTAGCGTTTATCGTTTGTTTGTCTATCTTTCACGAAGCATCGATGCATCCGATTGATAGATAGATCGACACATATTTTTGCACGTAGATAATTAAGGAATAGGAAAATTTAATAGGCGTATTATCCCGGGAAGACATTCCTTTCTTAAGTGAAACATTTAGCGTCTTCTGTTGCAAAATTTGGCTCGTTATCTGGCTCGAACCGAGCCGTGGGTGTAAGTTACTTTGATCAAAAGGGCACTTTGATATTTTACCGTGGATCGTCACGGCGCAATGGAGCTCTTTCATAATTATTACTGTGCCGAACTTATCAGGACATTAGCATGGACTTTCACGATTTCGCCTCAGTCAGCACTACAGTTTGACATGAATAGCGAAATATGAGTGTCGAATATGTAGATGTTTATGCAAGTTTACTTTTTTCATGAAGAAATTTTAGCAATGATGTAGTCACGAATGAATCAAGCTTTAGTTATACATACTTGTACACGGTATTTTTATGATGAATACCTTTCAACGCAAATTGGATATAAGCTTCTGATGCCTTTACTTATTACTTTTCTCATCATCATCATGAAGCAGAAAAAATGTGTAACGAAATGTAGCTGCTACTTTCTGTGCGGCCAACCTTCGCATTACGCTTTAATCCAAAAAATATTTTTTATCTGTGAAGACATAAAATTAATTTTGAAAAATAAAAACAGCAACACTATACCGGCATGTCTTTGTGCCAATCTGTTTTTCCTAAAGTTCCCAAATAGCAGTAGAGTCCTCAGAGACAAAGAAACGGTAGCTACTGGATATTGGCAAGACTGTTGTTTTCAACACTTGGTAAATACACCAGGGAATTGTATCGATTTACAAAACATCTGCACTGTGCCTGTGCCTGTAAATAGAACATTTTTTAGGTGCTTAGATCACCTTTGACTAATAGAAGAATAACTTTAATTTCAGTACTAGATGAAAATAAACCCGCCTGCCTTTCTATGGTTATTCTGTGAAAATATATAACCCTATGTCACTTTCGCAACTGAGACGAATCTAACGGCACCTCACAATTTAAAATCCATAGAGCCGTTTAGGCTGCAGGGCGTGCCAAAGAATGATACATACATACCTACCCACATACATTCATACTTATATACCCTATAACATACATAACTAAATAAAACATAAACCTCATTTGATAGTCAGGTGAAAAGAAGAAGAATAGATTAGGTAAAAGGTAAAAACATTTTTTTTTTGATATTTACCGCAGGCACACATTCGTTTCAATGTGAACTTTATTGCACTAATTTTAACGCATTTTCATATAGTTATGCGTATTATTAATAGGGCATCAAAACGTACAAAAAGAAAAGTCTTGACTGATTGACTCATTGACTGGACTCATCAACGTCGAGTCAAAACTCTTGGACCCGTATTTTGCTTGTCTCCAAAGCATCATCAGCGGTTGTTGATTCTACGAGATGGTCGTTCGAAAAACGAGAACGCAAAAGTAGTTATTTTGCATAACTTAGCCTCACTGCTTCACGGAGGAGCAATTATTTAGCTTAGTGTTCCATTTTTTTTATACTACAACCAGACCAGATTTCTTAATTATTAATTTGGAAACTTGAAATACTGTATGTACCTAGTTGCGCAAAGTTTTTACTGCCTTTTCGCTTTAAAAATAACTCGTTGTATACTGATTAAACTTTCAAAAGTACAACGAGCTAAACTTTTCAAAGCTGAATAATTTTAGAGGATACAATAAATTCTATGTGCTTTAATGGCTCTTTATTTTCTGCTCCACTTTTACTTACGTTAGCGTTTCGAGAACGTCTTGAATACGTTTAAATAACGGCTTAGCCCTCTCAGCGGGGATTTCTGTGCTAAAAACAAGAGGTGTGCCAAGAACTGCTGACTTTCAAGTTTAAAACCTTTAGATTTTTACAGAAGATTAAAATATTTTTATACCTAAACTGCGTAGAATAATTTTAATATCATCATCATCAATCCATCATAATCCAAGTTACATACAGAAATATTAAAGGGAAGCTCTCACTTCCGAGCAAAGATAATGACCGAAATTAAAAAAAAATATGTTAATTTCTTAAAAATTTCAGTATGCATTTGTTTTTTTAAAAACTTTTGGCAGAAAAGTCTTGACAAACCTAAAGAGAACCACCAAAACAATTCATGATTTTCTTTATTTATCGTTTTTTTTTGTTCAACTGAAAGTTAATTAAAGTGTCGTGGTTTGAACAATTAAATTATCAAGAAGAACACTTGTTAAGGTACGAATACAAATTTTACATATCTGTACCCGATAAAAAAAAAGAAAATTTTAATGTTTTAAGTTGAACTGTAAATCCATTGATTTTGGATAATCTGTACGTTTATTGTATAAGGCGCGGGCGGTTGCTTCCGCATTTACTATTTCTTTCTGTAAAACGGTATAAGATGGTGACAGAAAAGAGATGGTGAATGCAAATTGTATTCCTGAGCTTCGAGGCGTTAGAAAATACATCCTCTGGGCTTAGGGTTAAATGGTCACATATTGTTTATCATCCCAGCCTATATACGCCCCACTGCAGGCCACAGGCCTCCTCTCAGAATGAGAGGGGTTGGGCCGTAGTTCCCACGCTGGCCCAGTGCGGATTGGGAACTTCAAATACTCGTACACCATTGAATTTCTTCGCAGGTGTGTGTAAAGATCATGGTAAATTTAAAATGTAATTTTGCACATTCATTCCGAAAAATTCAGAGGTGCGAGCCGGGATTTGAACCCACGACCCTTTGCTTGAGAGGCCATAGGTCAAACCACTAGGCCACCACGTCTTTATAATTGTTAGCTAGGCAATATTGTCAGGTAGTTCTACTCATACTATAACATCGATAGGCATTTGTATTCTTGGTAGCACATGAGTAATTAGTTTGACTGATGTCTCACTGCAGTAATTGTGCGTGATTAGTGGGGCGTGACGATAATGCGAATGTGCCGATGAATAGTAAACAATACAGGTAGGAGTAATAAAAAATCATCATCATCATCCCAACCTATATCATCCCATAGCATGGCACAGGCTCAGAGTGAGGCGGGGGGCTGTAGTTCCCACGAGCTGCTGATTGGGAACATCACACACACCATTAAATTTAAATTCTCAGGTTCCTTTACGGTGATTTCCTTCACCGTAAAGCTCATAGTAAATATCTAATGTAATTTCGCAAATAAATTCTGAAAAATTCAGAGGTGCGAGCTAGGGTTCCAACCCACGGCTCTCTGCTTGAGAGGCTATAGGTCAATCTGCTAGACCACCCGCGACTTCAATAAACACATCATTTATTTCGAGAGCAGCATAATGACAATCCAAATTAAATTAGATTTATAGCCACAGATAATTTATTAGCACAAACAAAATAGGCTGTATAGACAATTGACAATATCTATGTTGACAGCATAACAATGCCGCGTCATGTCATGTACGGGTTGAAGCTTCTAGACAATACAATAACGCTGCGGCCACATTATCGGGTTTAGGCGCATGTTGGACTTGTCGCGACATGTATAGCCACGCAGGTTGCTGTGACACGAATCATTCGGGCGAACTCGAACGGTGTTCGAGCTCCTGTTGGTAATCCCGATAATGTGGCCACAGCATTATGTGGCCATGTAGTTCGTGTTTGTTGCACCACGAAGTCTCTATCGCGACAATGCGACACGAATCTTCGCCCGATAATGTCGCCGCAGCATAATAATGAGTTGTTGTTGTTAAGCACAATGTTAAGTGTTTGTAGCGAGTTAGCTACTGAGTTATTTAATATTTATTAAAATGTTATTGTTAGCATGCGCGCATATTCTCGGCGGCCGCGCAGCTCGGACGGCTGTCGCCTAACGGGACTTCTTTCGTATGCGGTCGTGGGCGCTCGGTTTGTGTGCGTGTGGACTGAGGGACCACTTGGTTTTTAATGGTTTTAGACAGTTTTAGTAAGTGTAAAATTTAGTAGTAGTAGCGAATTACTTTGTAAATAAATCCTGGAATTCGTAAAGAATTCACTAAAAAGTTATACAGCCAAAGGTGTGGTCCCTCAGTTCACACACTGAACCTTCCACTTCTGGGCAAGTGTTTAATTTGCTGGCTTATTTTGATGTTACAGATTTAGTAAAAACATGTCTAAACGCATTCGTAATGACCGAAACGTAATTTGGCAATGATTATACACTAAAGCAGTCTTCCTTCTTTGGTCCCTGAGAGACCACATAAAATAACTAATAAATCGGTACATTTGTACAAAAAAAAATGCATTTTTCTTGGCAAACATTAGTAAAAATCGCAAGGAAGATTATAAAAGTTAAACAAAAGCACAACTATTAATAAATTTCGTCAAATTTATATTTTTTTGTGGTCCCTCAGTTCACACACTACGAATTAATAATATAATTAAAATATCCTAAAATATAAACATTATGGAAAGGTTTGTCGTACTGAGGTTTAGTTAAAAAGTTTGACTACATTTATATATTTTTTTAACGTGGATTGATGGCGTATAATATAAGATAAATTGCTTTTTAATATTTCCTTAGCAGTGTTTATTAGGGTGTCCACACAATGAAAAACATTTACTAACGTGAATCATTTTTAAATTCAACTTTTTATATTTGCTTAATAATAACATTAAATGGACCAAGGAAAAACTGCATACAGCCAAAACTACATTTTAGATTCTGTAAGCAAAATTATGCATGCCAAGGTCTTCCTGCTCTTTTTCAAGCATTTCAATGACACTGTTGAATGGCTAAAATGTCCAACTATTTTCCTACAAGTTGTAATGACTTTCTTCACATATTCGCGTACAAACAAACCATGCTCTAAAACCAACTGCAATGTGTGCGCATTACAACATATATGAACAAACTGACTCCCTGTCATTAAATTATCACATAGTTCATTCACTGCATATATCATATTCCGTGCGTTATCAATAACAATTGCTATTACTCTTTGTAGTATTTCCCAGTTCAATATAGCCATTTTTATGTTCTCAGCAATATTCACACCCGAATGATTCTCTCCTTGGAAAGGCATGCCTTCTAAACAGTAGGACTTCGGATTGAAGGATTTATCTAGCCCATGCGCAGTAAAGCTAATAAAATCATTCAAATGGGATGATGCACTACTCGTCCAGATATCGCTTGTCAATGTGATGTAGGTAAATGGTTTTCATTGTGTGGACACCCTAATAAACACTCTGCTAAGGAAATATTAAAAAGCAATTTATCTTATATTATACGCCATCAATCCACGTTAAAAAAATATATATATGTAGTCAAACTTTTTAAATAAATCTCAGTACGACAAACCTTTCCATAATGTTTATATTTTAGGATATTTTAATTATTTTATTAATTCATAGTGTGTGAACTGAGGGACCACAAACAAATATAAATTTGCCTATTACACAGCAATAACAAACCAAACACATCAATTCAAGTTAATTTGCCGCCTTTTTATTCTTTAAACATAATACGCAGGGCAAGTATATTCGAGCTACATGTTTTACCGCACCAAATCTGATACCATATACTTAGTTTGTTTTTAATTTCGTAATTTTGCTTACAGAATCTAAAATGTAGTTTTGGCTGTATGCAGTTTTTCCTTGGTCCATTTAATGTTAGTAAGCAAATATAAAAAGTTGAATTTAAAAATGATTCACGTTAGTAAATGCTTTTCATTGTGTGGACACCCTAATAAACACTGCTAAGGAAATATTAAAAAGCAATTTATCTTATATTATACGCCATCAATCCACGTTAAAAAAATATATAAATGTAGTCAAACTTTTTAACTAAACCTCAGTACGACAAACCTTTCCATAATGTTTATATTTTAGGATATTTTAATTATTTTATTAATTCATAGTGTGTGAACTGAGGGACCACAAAAAAATATAAATTTGACGAAATTTATTAATAGTTGTGCTTTTGTTTAACTTTTATAATCTTCCTTGCGATTTTTACTAATGTTTGCAAAGAAAAATGCATTTTCTTTTTGTACAAATGTGCCGATTTATTAGTTATTTTATGTGGTCTCTCAGGGACCAAAGAAGGAAGACTGCTTTAGTGTATAATCATTGCCAAATTACGTTTCGGTCATTACGAATGCGTTTAGACATGTTTTTACTAAATCTGTAACATCAAAATAAGCCAGCAAATTAAACACTTGCCCAGAAGTGGAAGGTTCAGTGTGTGAACTGAGGGACCACACCTTTGGCTGTATAACTTTTTAGTGAATTCTTTACGAATTCCAGGATTTATTTACAAAGTAATTCGCTACTACTACTAAATTTTACACTTACTAAAACTGTCTAAAACCATTAAAAACCAAGTGGTCCCTCAGTCCACACGCACACCTCGGTTTCGCCGCCGCGGCCAGTCGATTTAGCACTAAGACGCCGAGAGGCTGCGCGCATGCCCTCTGCTATAGCTATTGCTTACGCGTTCTCCCGCTTACGGCTTGCAAGTGTTTTGTTTATCTTTTCTCTAGTCAATGTTCTACGTTACTTCTATTTCGTTCATAATTTATTCCTACTCTTCTGTGTCTATCTAATAAACTTTATAACTATCTTAAATGTGGTAATTTCATTAAGTTAACCTGAGCCACATGTTTATTAAAATGCTAGATTTTCTCCATGCTTTCCCTCGCGTTAAGTCATCATTAAGCTTTAATATTATAAAGTCAAACCATACTCCCATAGGATTTTCCAAAAGTTACATCGTGGTCTTCAGTAACGTTACATGAAGAACATCCAAGACATATCATGTCCCTAGACTTAGCGATTGAAAATTTAGGGAAAAATGTGCCTATGTGTTATTGTTAAGCCATGATCCAACTATCTACATTACATACAAAAGTTCACGTCCAGTCGTTTTAGTGTGATAGAGTAACAAACATACACAACACATACACGATTGATTGATTGATTGATCTGTCTGCAAAGAATTCATTTATCACTATCCCGCGGGAACTATGCAATTTTCCGGGATAAGAAGTATCCTATATCTTATCCCAGGTTATTTCTTTAGAATCCTACGAACCGTTTTAATGTGAAAGAGTAACAAACATCTATCCATATGAACTTTCACGTTAATAATATTACTCATACGAGTAGTTGGATTTTTACAGTGAGTTGGATAACTACCAGAAATTTATTCGGTGAATGGCGTCATTTTTGGACTAGGTACCTACCTACCATTTTTTTTATAAATATACGAGACTTGTAATTTATTCGGGGTAGAAGGGAGACACTCTAATTAAAAATCTGGTGTTACCGTTCCTTTGACATTCGACCCCTCTCCTTTGATGATCCCTATCGCCTCCTAACAAATTCTTAGTAACGTATTTCTCCGCGGCTTGGTGGTATCTATGATGATTTACCCCTCAGTAAAAATATACTTACATAAATACAGGTGAAATCCACGGAACTGACTAGAGGAATAAAAATATTTTCGTCTGTATTTCCTTCCACAATCGATGACACTTTTTTGCCTCTCCTTATATTATGTGCACACGTTTTTACATATATTTTATTTTACTTAATTACGGTAGAGACACACCAATGAAATGTTATCCTGTTGTGAAACGAAATCCCTGCGATAGTAAATTTTTTGAGCAATTAACTCGAACGTCCCGCCGTTGAAGACTAAGCTTGGGAAATAAATATCTGGCTTTTGGCAGAGAAGCGCTCCGCGCAACGGTCTATTCCTCTTATTATTAGTTCTGTGGTATAATCACTTGAATAATGAGTCTTTGGGTGTGAAAAAGTCAACCAGAAACATAAATAAATAAATAAAATAAATAAATATTAGGGGACAATCTTACACAAATCGACCTAGTCCCAAACTAAGCAAAGCTTGTACTATGGGTACTAGACGACGATAAACATACTTATATAGATAAATAAATACTTAAATACATAGAAAACATCCATAACTCAGGAACAAATATTCGTGCTCATCACACAAATAAATGCCCTTACCGGGATTTGAATCTAGGACCTCTTGCTTCGTAGGCAGGGTCACTACCAACTAGGCTAAAGCGGTCGTTACATACAGACATAAAGACAAAGATATCATAAATAGTTTACATCTGATTCCTAGGGCTTCGTGTGTAGGTATCACGTAGACCTAGTAAGGAATAGTAACAGACTAAATAAGCTTTAAACATATGCATCTGAAGGCTTTTTTTCGAAATTCAGTTAAATTTAGTTTACTTACACCAACTATTTAAAGCTTGTATTACTGATTGGTAAAAATGGTTACTAGCCAACGGATAAATATACTTAGGTATATACTTACATAAATGCCTATTTAAATACATACAAGACTCGAGAAGAAACATTCGTATCTTTCGTATTATTATTTATTCTTTATTTGCCACGACGTAAAACTAAGCCCGGGACTTCAAGCTTCATAGTCAACTTTTCCGCCAGTAGGCTATCCGGTCTACAAAGTATCATGAAATAAATCAATAGGTATTAATAAGAAGCAAGTCTAAATAAATATTCCTGCAAAAATATTTACTGTAAAATTTAATTCAAAATGACATCATGCCTTTGATGGTTTACTTAGGTACTCTTTAAACTTCAACTAAATTTTACATGGGTATTCTGTTGAACCTACCCAACCGTTAGCTGAAATATTCCGTCTGCATTTTGTGATGCCTTACATAAATAATAGCTAAAACCACTAGGGTTACCACGAATATATAGGTACAATGAGAAATTTAAGATCATGACATTGCGCATTGTTCTGATGCAGAAGCCGCCTGCGTACACTGGACCGTGAGCTCAAGCTAAGCGTACGCGCAGCGGAGCGCTGCTACCTTCTGCATGAATTGGCCAGACTGTATGCCGACACTAAGCAAGCGCACAAGGCGCGGTTCTATTCCATCAAATGCCAAGCAGGTTAGAATTTACAAAGTTTTCGGCCAAATAAAATATAATTTGTTCGAAATTAACCGTGACCATATAGCGCTAGTGCATTACTCGCCCAACGTATTGACTTCACAATCCAGCGCGGGAATGCTGCCAGCCTGGTACCTATGTACTCTTTCGCAGGACATGACTTGCGTGATTGTACATAATGGTAAGGTTATTTTAGAATAGTTTTTATTTTAAATATAAGTACTCTTTATTATTTGCTGTTTCAATCGTTTGATAATAGTTTAAACATCTATAGAAATAAGTTCATCATAATCGTCAGCCAAAAGAGGTCCACTACTGTAAGCTTCCCAGATAAATGTCACAATCCCGCCCCCATCCGCATCTTTACCTAGACCTAGAGGTCATCACATCAGTCTATCTGGAGCTGTGTCATTCGATTCATAACTGATAAATTGATACCTAATCGAGAACACACTCACCCAACGGCCATCAAATTTTTGAGCAATGCGGGCCTCCAGTGGCGAAGGGTACTAACAACCCGATTCCCCCCGGGTAAACTTTCAAAGATACCAAACGCTTCTCTTCCATTACTGCATTAGGTTTTATTTTGCTTCGGCTTTACTTGTAAAAATTTTCACATCACACCAATGCGGGCCTTTTAAAATTGGCAAGTCTTGGGGCTATGTCGCTTACTTCAGTTCTGCGGATATCCTTGTTTCTGGTTCGATCCTACAGAAACAAGTTAAGAGGGTTTATACCTGCTGAGCTGGCAACGTTGCATTTTTGTTAGTTTTTCTCGATTATACCATAAAAATTGAATGAAAATTAAAAATGTTTTGTATACAAATTGTTCTAATATATAAGTTTATGTGTCTACTGCAATAATAATTCGTGATAGACTTTTTTTTCTTTTAAAACGAAGAAATTATTACTTAACGGTTTTTAAAGAAAATAAAAGTCTTATCACGAATTATTATTGCAGTACACACATTAACTTATATATTAGAACAATCTGTATACAAAACATTTTTAATTTTCATTCAATTTTTATGGAATAATCGATAAAAACTAACAAAAATGCAACGTTGCCAGCTCAGCAGGTATAAACCCTCTTAAAACGAAATAATAATAGGATGTAGTTTACTACGTATAGAAACTATTTCAGTATACTTCCAATAAACTTCATTCATCATTCATCATCATCATCATCATTTCAGCTAAAAGACGTCCACTGCTGAACTAGGAATCCCCCAAGGCTCGCCAAACAGATCGGTCCCGTGCCATCCGCATCCAACGCGATCCCGCAACCTAATCCATCTTAATTGGAGGAACTTCATTCATTGACTTCCAATTTATAGAGGCTAGAGGATCGGGCCAGCGGGTTTGGCTGCTCAACGCGACGTTTCTTCTGGCGCGGGGGCACGTACTTCAGAATAACCGCCCCGAAGCCCGAGCTGCTTTGTTAGAAGGCGCAGGCTTGGCTCGCTCCTTTAAGTTTCACGACGTCTCTGAGTTCTTTGATACGGTAACGTAATTAATTCAGATTCCATTTCACCGCAAAATTCTGCAATCTCTGTTTTAATCTGAATCTAGTCACAAGTACCATTTGACAATTTATTTTGATACCTTTTTATGCAACCTAGTGGAGTTGTATGACGTCATTGCACCATACACACACACACACACACACAAACTTTTGCATTTACAATTAGATAAAATATAGAATAACAGGCCGCCATATTTTATGTTTTTGGTGGACATAGTACATGTATAATTATGTACTACCTGTCTAACATTAAAAGTTCATCGTCGTCAAATAACAGATGAGGGCAGAATACACTCTGAAATACCTATTCTAGTTATGCCAAAACAATCTAAGTTTGTTAAATGCACACAATACAATGGCGTGCATAACAAGGAGCGACCACTTCTCCGGCCAGCCAAACTTCACGTTGTAATTCCCTTCTATTCTGATTACTGCTTCGGGCATTTCGGTTGTTATGCTACTGAACTTTGTCACGATGCATTTGATTAGTTAGGTTTCTACATGGTGTTATGAAATTAGCGTCCTAGCTCAGTTAAAGCTGGATAATGCTTATGCATAACTCAACTGTTATTTGTCTGATAGTATTTACGACATCTCAAACTAAATAATATAATTAAAATAATTTACTTATTTTTTTTTAACTTATTCCTTGTTTTTTCTCTTTTTTTCAGAACTGTATTTTGCCTCTCGTCCGCGGTACCTGGTTATCTCTGTGTTTTGGGACACACTGTATGTTATGCCTCTTTGTCAAACGCGAATCAATCAGTAATAATTATCTTGGTCTTTATAAGAGTTCATCCACATGTGTTCCATGTTTGTAGTGTGCCACCGTGGCTACGGAGGGTGAACTTTTGGCGGGCGAAGCGTCTCTGGAAAAGCGAGAGAAAGCGATGGTCAGTTTGATGCAAGACGATGACTTGCGCTCAGCTGCCAAGCATCTCTTCAAGCGGATGTCTACCGTCCCAGCTGCGAGGTATGATTATGACGTCAGACGATTTTAAAACCTAGTGGTCAAAGAACCTGACATAAAGCAAGAAGGTATTAGATGTGTGAAAAATACGTATTTTTATTTTTGAGTGTTGTGTGTTCGATATAATACGTAAATTATGTTTGTATCTCATCATCTTCATCGTCATCCTAGCCAATATACGTCCCAATGCAGGGCACAGGCCTCCTCTCAAAATAATAGGGCTTAGTGCGGATTGGGAATTCCATGTTTGTATCTTAATAAATAAATAAATATTATGAGACAATTGTCACCAATTAGCCCAGTCCCGAACTAAGCAACGCTTCTAATCTACTATGGGTACAAGGCAATGGATAAACATAATATGTACATATAAATAAATGCATACTTAAATCCATCTTCAACACCGAAGATTTCAAAACAAACTTTCGTATTTTTCAAGCAATGCTGGCCGCAATCGGGGATAGAACTTTACAGTCAGCTGATGTTCTAACCACTAAGGTATCAGGAGAAATAAGAAAAAATATTAAGAATAAGAATATTAACCCTTTGTCCAGTATCCATCATAGTATTCATAGTATTTACAATTCTTTGCAGGGGGACTCCGTCAATTGGGGATGTCTATTTTTTTTGTAATGTAAGTTTAGTAAATCGAAAACCATTTCGAGATAAATGCTTTTTAAACTGTTTTCTGTAGTTATTTAATTTTAATATACTGTAATTTATTATTTATTTATTTATTGATAATAATTTACACTTACAGGCTTACAGTATGAACCAAGGCGCCTATAATGCTAGGATGATACATTAATAATTACAATAATAATATTTACATTATTCTACGAAAACATATTGCAGTAGTTGTATATTTTTTGCAATAACAAATGCCAACTGTCGGCAAACACATCAGCATCCTGGATTTGTGCTAGAAAGTTATTGAGCAGCGACACGGCCCTTGTACCAGGCGCGTACATGCCGCGTAATGCATTTATTACATATCAAATAAGCAATGACCTTCATTTGACATTGAAGTAAATTTCGTAGACGGTCCAAGTTGTACTTTAATCGGTGTGGAAAACCATTATTTAGAATTCATCACAATTTACGCGTCAATTAAAACTACGGAGCTTGAATTGGGCCCGCTGTCTGACATGTAGCACTCTGACAGCGTCAGTAAAGTGACACTAGTTACAATGTACCACTACACAAAAAATAATTAAAAGGGTTGCCTCATCGTAAGAATTTAGAAATTTGGCTGTGTGTGAGCCCTTAATTATAGTCTGACGTCATCAATCAAAATAGTTTCAAGAATTAATTTTGAAAAAAGTAGTGAACTAAATAAAAAATATTTAAATTAGTTTTTTAAAATTGACTTTTCTATACAAAAAAAAAATAATATAAAAAAATAGTGCGTGGAGTCCCTCCGCACGGAAGAAGTGAAACTTCATAATAAAAAATAAAAAACCAGGCGGTCACCCATCCAAGTACTGACTGCGCCCGACGTTGCTTAACTTCGGTGATCGGACGAGAACCGGTGTTTTTGTCAAATACCTTGAAAACGGTGCATCCTACGGCAAAATCAATGAAATTTTTATCCCCCCTTTGATACTCCCGCACCCCCTCACCCCCTCACCCCCCGCACCCCCCTCACACCCACCTCACCCCACACCTCACTCATTGTTATTTTTTTTAGACATTCTCAATTGGAGTCAAGTGTCCCGTGATATTTATTGTTTAATATTGTCAGTAAATAAATAAATCCCTAAAATATTGAATACCCTTGCTGCTGCGTGCTGCCACTGACTCCAAGCGGTGTAAAATAGCTTTAAAAAAATACTACCTAGGCTGTAATAGCCAGGTTTGATCTTTATGTATACCTACCTATAGCTTAAGTTTGTACGCGGATTGAAACGCGATGACTCGCCAGCTATTACATAAACCCCTTAGGGGTTTTCAATAGTGGCTCGTAATTTTCCACTCATTTGTACCACTTTGCTTATATTAAATAAAAAAAAAAAAAAAATAATAATTACCGGCGCGCGCTTATGGACTATTTATGCTTTGCAATAGTGTTTTACTATGTTTTCTATAGATCTTTTGGAAAATTACCTAGAGTTACTTTGTTCTCTTTTGATGATTACAAAAATGTAGCAACATCCGTTATTATCGTAAAAGTACCAAAAACTCTGGTTTTGAAAAAAATGTTAGTTAAGTACTTCATTTTCCGTAGAGAAACTGTATACCTCCTTATGTATGTTTAATCCCTACAATTAGAAGCAGGTGCTTCCCTGTTTGAGAATGTTCCATTATAACGGTGACCAAAGCAATCCGTCAGTAGATCAAAACCCTCCTAACGTCAACAACATATTTTTTCAAACCATGCAAATAGAATGGATACTGAAAAAATCTTACTATTTTGCTGGCATAAACTTTATCGTGGCTACAAAGGCAATAGAACATTGTGTAGGTAATAGTGTAAGGACGTGTGGCTTGTTCCTGAAATGCATTTATGACGTCGGGATTTACACGCAGTGACACTGCACTTTTCATGCATCATGCATGCAATAACGGCGATGCAGCCGCGTTTCACTTAGCCTTTTGTTCCAAAAAGCTAACGCTACCCTGAGAAAATGCATGTGGATCAGCTTTGTAAGTTAAAAATTTAAGTTGACAGTGAATTTGAATTTACTGCGTAGGTATTTATTTAAGCGGTGAAAAGAAAAATGTGTAAATTGTAATGGGACGAGACTATAGTAAAATGGTCCATCTATAAGCAATGCATTGAACGTTGTTCCATCAGTGTGACTACCTGATGGTTAAAATGAAAGAAAAAATAACCTTATTTTATAGCTAACAAAATATGTTTTTAAATATATAATATATACTAAAGAAAACAATACAATTTTAGTACCTAAAAGAACAAATTTTACTAGTTAACACACTCGTAATAGAAGAAAAATGTACAAAAATGAATATAAAAATAAATTATAAATTGAAAATCCAGTCTAAAAGGTAAAGTAATACAGTCAGCAAAAGAGTTGTATCTAAAGTGAAATTTTTACAAAAACTTAATGATGAAGTACAAGATTGCAAGATTGAAGTGCTTCTTCGCTACAGTAGCAAAGAAAAAATATTGTGTATTTCATTGATACGGCCTAATTTTTAATTTACGTCGATTATGGCATGTTGCAAAATATGGCTTAGATTCTCGCATAATTTATGTAAGATTATTTTTAACTGGAACTTTATCAAATGGTTCAAACTTGCACTCATTTATAACCGTTTGCCAAACCAAGCAGTTTCCCGTACTTGCAGGTCGCTTCGCAAAGTTTTAAGAACTTAAAGTTAACGGAGCATCAAACTTTCACAGGAAGTCTTTAACAATAAATTATTGAACAAAACCAATAACTCCACAATCAAGTATTTATGAGGAGCTCGAAAGAATCTCGGTTTATTGCGTAGAAACTTTTCAGTGCTCTACAAGTTTCAGCTTCAGCGCCGTGCTCAAAATATTTTAAAATATTCGAGATTTATAATACTTGAGCCTTTTTCACAGTTTATAGAATCATTAACTTTTACCCGCAGCTTCATACACGTAAGTCTGGCAGTTGAATTAAAATTTCTGGATTTCGCTAAATTCCTATTGTACTTGGAATAACCCATGAGACTTTTTAATACTTGATACGATGCGATTAATTACCAATACGACTACGAATATGACTTTGTCCCATTCTGTGTCAAGACCCTTGGTCCTGAGGTTCTAGCGCTATGAGGGTCCATAAAAAAACAGTAAAAAGGTTAGTCGACGTCACAGGAGACCGAAGAGCTGGCAGTTACTGCGGACGAAAAATTAGCTTAGCCATTAGCCATAGCCATTCAAAGAAATTTTGGCCATATTATCTTCGGAACGTTGCCTAAGGGAACTCCATTTCATTGTATGTTTTAGATAGTAATTATTGTTATTTTTTTCTATTTCTTGATGTAGCTACTTTTGGTTTAGGATAGTTGTTAGAAATAATGACTTAAGGGTAAATAGATAATTACATAAATGTTTTCCTGTGACACCCCTAATTAAAGACGTGATAGCAAACGCAAATTATTCAATAATATTAGCGGCTATATTCCAGCGATTTGGTTTTAAACTGACGAGAAAATTTTTGCTGTATAATTTTTGAACGATTGGGTAGATTTTCTTTTTTCCTCGTGAATTATGTACATCAGATGGCCCGGCAGATATTGCCTTTTTACACTACATTAAACTAACTTTTGCCAGAGCAACTTAAGCGTAAAAACAAAACCTACGTAGATTGTGAGTTTTTAGTTAGTTTTGTTCTTAAGCCACTTAAACAGGTAGAGCATGAAAGCGAATATTGTTTATAGAAGAAATAAAACTACTATCTTTCCGTCACTAAAAGTCGGAAAGAAAGAGAAGATGGTTTACTACGTAGGTACGGCTACAGTGAGACCATGAACTTTTTGAATTTTGCTATCTCTGAGAGCTGAGGCATAAGGGTCTTTATAACAATTGACAACACAGCTACGACAATGTTATACAAAGAAGTCACAAAAAACAAGTAAACTATTTAAATTAGATACATGAAATTATTTTTGCTATTTAGCATTCCAAAGACAAGAATTACCCCACCTTAGCGAATCTTAGTGGCTATTCACACATCGTCTTGTTAGTGCTGTGTGCATGTAACTCCATACAAAAGCGTTCTTCTCCACCGCATAGTGATTCTACTCTCTTTAGCAGTTGTCAGTCAAAAATGTACCCTGTGACTACTACTAATACCGTCGGCGGTGAGCCAGATGGTATATAGCGGTCCTCAAGCGCGAGCGTCGCATTTATTACGTAGTAACAAAATATAATAATAATATAATTCTATGGTATTGTTGTAGACGCTTCTCAATAATGCCGGGGACTCACCCCGAAGACACAACGCCCACGACGGGGCGTCGTGCGTCCATCATGCCTCGTGGTCCACAGCCAGCGCGCCTCATCCGCAAGTCTCATCTACCACTTGGTTTCCAGGACTTCGATATTTAACTCGTTTCCGGTAAATACTACGTTAAATTAGGCCCAAAATCAAAAATGATCTACCCCACGCTCCACCGAAGATACCCTAGTGAGTATCTCTATTGAACTGTTAGGTAAAGGTAAGTATATTGTTCTGGACACTTCTATGATAGTGCTGGGGACCATCCAAGTATCCATCTACTTAGAAGACATGGCGTCCTTTTGCTTCGGTATAATCAAATCACGTGATCTACAAGCCAACTCTTCTATTTCTTGGCTTCCCGGACTTTAATAGTCAGCTTCCCCGTAAGACTCTATCAGATTAATTTGGCAACCGTAAATACTTTCGTATTATGGAACCCTACCACTGGCTCTAACTTTAGGATAGGTTAGTTATACACGTTGTGTTCTGTTTCAGAAGGTATTCCATACTTATGCTGGCTGAAGACCTAAGTAGAAGATGCGACGCAGTCTTTTGAAATTATGGTGTCTATAATGACTCCCATAAAGTTTTAAGTCATAATGTATCATTAGTCATAATCAACTTTAGTCATACAGTGATTTATTTCTGAAACAATTTATTTTTCGGAATTGTTATAAAACAAACCTAACCTACTGCATTCTATAAGATGGCATTTAAAAAAGTCCTGAAAAAAATACCGTTTCAGAAAAAAAACACAGTATGACTAACGTTGATTATGACTAATAGGTACATTATGACTTAAAATTTTATGGGAGAAAAGGGGCACCGGAAATTATGATACAAAAAATTTAAGTGACTCATAAGACCATTGCATAATAGAGTTCTAACGCGGATCCAAATTTTTTAATTAACATTTGGAAAATAGACAGATTATAATGCATGATTGTCCAGAATATACGTATGCGTATGTTTTTCAATTTGGATTTTTAAATTAACGTTGGCACTAGTATAAATTAATACACATCGTGTTTTTATTAAATTAAGTGACTTTTATTACATCCTCGCCACGATTATTTATAGCAATACAGTAGTTTATTTTTAAGACCTAACTATAAGTATGTAACACACATGTTCGGCAATAAATTATTTCATTTCATTTTTTTTTTCATTTCATTCATTTCATTTCATTTCATTTTTAGGTACCTATCATTTTTAGGTATCAGATAGGGTGCATAATATGCTAAAAACAAGAATAAGGTCTTGAATTTTGTATGCTTTCGCCAAATAAATTAATACTGAACGCACAATAATTGCTTCACAAATTAAACGCCCGAACACACACCTAATACTATTTATGTAAACCCACAAAGGTAACAGAAAGCCACTAAACAACATAACCACAAATTGAAATTGGTGAGCTTAATTTGGAATTAACCAGCTAACGGTCACGGCGTGGCGTGGGTGTCCTAAATCATACGCAATCCCCATGCTTGACGAGAAACAAGCAATTAGTCCGTTCCTCGACACGAGTATAATCCGAGAACCAATACATTGCGGCTCTAGAATAATCTATCACAACATAAATGCTTTTGTAACCCGCAACCTATAGCTATTTGGATGATTTTACTGCTTTAGCCCGCAGTTCCGTCTGCAATCCTAGCGACAAATTAATGGACACAACACAGTTTGTGTTTACATGCGATGACTTATTGTTATTTCGTTTCATTTGTTCTGTTCATCGCGTCGTTCATTAGTGCTGAAGTCACGGATTTATGGAAATGTTTGTGTTATTTTTTTGTTTATTTTATTGAACGAACATTATTTTTAATTACTTTGATTTGCTTCGGTTTGATTTTACAAGAACAGGACTTGGGACAAGTTTGATTTGATGATTTTAGATTTTTACTGTTTAATTTTCCAAGAAATCTAGTATAAATACTGCTTTTTACGGTCATGCAAAATAGGCGCAAAGAGTCATCAAGTTACGGAAAACAACCCACTACGTATGTACGACTCACCGTATCGCTAAAAGAAATAAGCCTATGTTATTATATTCTACTACTAACATGCATGACTACTATTCTTTGTTGAAGATGCGTAGACTAATAATATTTTTTTAGCCTTTGAATGTTGCCAACGTCTTTTTGTCAGAGGCATTTGTAAAGATAGGTAAGAATGAATGCTGCCAAACATAAAATTGCACGAGACTAATTTTACGAGCCAGAAGACAACTTTAGGGGCACTTTGTGTTATTTATGGACACTAAATTATTGAAGACCATATAGTTACAAAGTGAATTGGTGAAGGTAGATGTTCAATCCATTACCCATACATATATTTGAGAAAGTAGCTGTGTTAGCGGTAAGCATTATGCATTTAATCGCTCTGTTTTTTGTAAATATTCATGATTAATGGGTCCTTTTGCAAAGTGGACTGTGCAAATTCGCGTATCTACCATATACATGAACACCGCGTATCTGTACTACATGTAGTTTTACAGGGGATGGGTTTAACTTCATATTAGTTTTACTTTAACGCATTTGGAGTAAACATTGGATATTGACTAAATCCGTCAGATACGTGAAATTATCCATTGGTACTTAAGCGGATTTGCACTATCCTCAATTTGTCTTCTTCTATACTTCGTAAATATACTTAAAGACAATATTAACAATTATACTATAAAGG
Organism: Archips crataeganus; assembly: GCA_947859365.1. NCBI lineage: Eukaryota > Metazoa > Arthropoda > Insecta > Lepidoptera > Tortricidae > Archips > Archips crataeganus. The sequence goes on along the minus strand of OX402052.1, from coordinate 11,019,331 downwards.
TTTAGATACTTTACTAAATGTAAACAAACTCCATATTATGCGACTAAACTAAAGAGTACGTCGAAAATGTGACGCGTGAAAGTCAATTCCAAATATTGCATTTGGCTGGTTAACCCGACGCCATAACTTTTGATCGTGTTGTCAGCTGATGTTTGTTTCCATTTAGTAAAGTACCTAAACCTTTATAGTATAATTCGAAAATTCATCTAAGTAGGTGCGTCATAAACACCCTAAGAAACAAAAGTAATCTCTCCTGTGGGCATAAAATTAGTGACTCCGAGTCCGCAAACTTAAGATTTATTTAAATGGGCCGTAAGTTGGCCAGGCGTCCCGCACACCGATGTAAGACTTTCTTAAAAAAATATTTGCCATATTACCCTTGCCTTTTGCCATGTCCACAAGGCAGACGCGAACAAAATATGTGTATGACCCAGGTATACAATAGAGATGTTGACGCCATCAAAAAATAATTCGAAGACACGACTCCAGTAAATAAAAAAAACCGCTTTATTTTAGCCCCGAAAACCAGATTAATTTTCGACTAACTGCGAAATTAGACTTTTTGTTGCTTGTAAACCAATAAATAGTTAGTTGATTGAGTTGGCGAACAAGTCGCTGCTTTGCTAAAAAACCGGCCTAATTCGAAATGATACGCTGTGTAACTTAATACTTTAATTATTGCAAATTAGGTGGATAGTTACACAGCGTATCATTTCGAATTAGGCCGGTTTTTTAGTAAAGCAGCGAAGTGACGTCATAAGTTGCTATTGCCATTTAAACTCTATGGGAGGAAATTTTGTTTTGACATGTCGTAAAGAGTACGTCAGTTGATTGGTGGTGTCAACATCCCTATTTGCAAAAATAAACAAACAAATAGGGTCAGCGTAAAATACACGTCTATCTACAGCTAAAATTAAGTATTAAGTTTAATTATTATGTCCGCTTTGGTATGTTTTTTTTTAATATGAAATTGTAGTTTAGCCCAATTATGAGCTATATTATTATAGACATTGGCCTACCAATTGAGGCAGGGCGGTATTTATAGGTCAATTTTATCTTGCCTTAATTTGGTCCACTGCTGAGCATGAGTTTCCTCTCAGTTCCCAAGCGGGGCCAATGTAAATTAGAAATTTGACACACAATATTGAATGGCTTCGCAAGTATAATTATGTTCTTCACGATGTTTTCCTTAATCGAAAAGGTTGGCTATGGTAAAATTTCAAGTTTATCTTATACATAATTTCGAAAAGCTCAGAAGTGCGAGCCCGCGTTCGAATCCGCAATCCTGTTTGAAAATTCATAGGTTAAACTTTGTGGTCGCGCGTAGTGGCTACCACAATTTTTTTATAGGTAAATATACAATATTAACCGTTATATTATCGTCGTATACATTACAGTATTATAGTAACATTAAAACATGTAAGTACCTACCTTTTTTCTGTACATGAAGTTAATAGGCGTAAATGGAAACGTGTCAAGAGAGGCGTCAGGCAGTTTGCGCGTAATTGGCCGCATGCGTGGCAGCCGCGATAAATAGTGCCAGTCCTTTTGTGACACCGTTGTGCCTATATTTATATTATATATATCATATCCGCATTTATCATGGGGAGTGCTCCCAGAAATTGTTTGATCTATTATTGCCTGCTGCAATTTTTTTTCATCGTGTATGGTTTCGTTAATTTATAGAAAGAAAGAAAGAAATAAAATACATGGTGGTTATTATGTAGAGTGTACCGACGAAAACAGGTATTGGACGGGTGGGACGGATATCGGCCATACACACAGCAAAACGGGGCTTTCGGGCAACGGTGCTTAAATGGGAAGGTTGTCTTAAAATGGGATAATTGTTGGATAGATTAGATTGTGATTAGAATACAGTACTTATACGTTTAATGTGGGATGGTTTTATTTCCTTGATCGCTTGGATAAAAGAAAATCAATTGGTGTTTGCGGGTAAATTTATAATCGTACCACTAACAACCAAATTTCTTTCCACCCTCATCACCTCGATAGCTGGCAGTCCACTACTGTCCGTTTCTCGCGGAACTTTTTTGCCACGCACGTCGAAACTTTGGAATCAGCTTGCAGCGGCAGTATTTCTGGATCGGTACAACTTGGGAATCTTCATAAAACGAGCCTACTCTTTTCTCAAAGGGCCAGCAACGCATTCGTAACTCAACTTGTGTTGTGGGGTCCATGGGCGGTGATGATTGCTTTCCATCATCAATAATCATCAGCAAGCATCAGGTGAGTACCTGCTCGTTTGCCCCCTTTTATATAAAAATAATATAAAAACTTATACAATACAATATAATACAATACAATGACTCTTTATTGTACACCACAAAGAAAACAATACAGAAAAACAAGTACATGGAAAAAAATATACAAGGTAAGCAATAGGCGGCCTTATCGCTTCGAAGCGATCTCTTCCAGGCAACCATTTAACGCAGGAAAAACAACAAGGAATGTATTTCAGCAGGTGGTGCAATATAAGAATGGAAAATAAATAGTAATATAAACATTATACAAGAACTACCTAATATACAATATATACATAATAAAACACATATAGATAAATTATACACAACAATAAACTTGTAAATATATAAACGGGCTATAATTTTCACACACAAGACAGCAAATAGTGTTCCTTAAGCAAGGATTTGAAAATAGGCAAAGACTGCGCGCCTGAGGTCTATTGGCAGGGAGTTCCACAGCCAAATAGCGTGGACAGTAAAAGAGTACACGTAGCATTTACTCTTTATTCAAACACTAGCCTTTACCCACGACTTGTAATGTACTTGCCTATAGCAAAATATGTGGGTAGCACGTAATATCAAATATAAGGGTGCATGCTGGTGTATGTTGACCTTTAATTTTGTAGCACTCTCAGTGCACGTGATTGACTTATACTTGCCTGATTTTTATTAGAAACTAGGTGCTCGCCATGGATTGGTACCGGGTGTACCTACTACTATAAAGTAAGTAAGTGCTTTCCCATTTTTTATGACAGTTCCAACATTATTACAATAAAAACAATAAAGGTGATTGCCACATTGAGCTGCATAATTAATATTTGCCTTTGATATTTTAAGCCACGCAACTTACATCGAAAGGGTGCAGGGTGGTAGAAATTGTTCCATACAAACCTTCTCTCAATAGTTACAAACACAACAAAAAAGAATCACACGAATAGGTGCAGCCGTTCTGAAGTAAAGTTGTACGCGTACGTACAGTCAAGTGTAAAAATATGGATGCACACAACTTGCTCATAAATATGTCCCATAGCTCTTATGTCGTCGAATTAAGGTATAGGTATATAACGATGGGAGGATTAAATCGATACTTATTTTTGCACTTGACCGTACATACATTGTCTGCAATTGATTTTTGTTTCAGTATTAGACGAAATCTATAAAATTACCGAGCGGACCGTTCTATGTAGAGTCGACTAAGTAAGTAGTATTTATGACAGTTTCTACATTAGAATAAAAAAAATAAGGCTGATTTTCAGATTGAGTTATTAGTGAAAATAGCCCTTTGCAACTGACATTGAAAGGGTGGTTCAGAATGATTTTTCGACTATACCTTGTACGATACGGCAATTTCATAAGTAGAGTAAAGCCACATATTTATAGGTGAGAAATCTGAAATTCAGTCGCATTGTCGCATCGCATCGTCATTCAGTCGCATGTCGTCGCATAATTTATATGGTCTCATGTAAATATAGCTATTAATGCGACCTAATTGATTTTAAGATATAATCTCATAATACGATAGGATTTTTTTTTATATTGTGTAAAATGCCTAAAAAGGTAGTAAGTATATCAAAGACAAGACGCAAGTCTGCTTTGTTCTGTGGTTAGAATATTGCATTAGGCCCACTAATGTTCTCTAGCACGTTCCGCCACATTCATGAAGAATTTATACGACAGCGACAAAGCAGCTTAGAATACGCTGTAGCGTGCTTCATGTAAATCGTGTTGGTATGTAATTGTAGCTGCTAGCAGGAGACAGTTTTAGTGCAGTATACTCGTAGTCGGCTTCCTAAAATACCGGGGCGTGCGGTTTAACGAATGTTTTGAATACGAGCCGTTTGGATGCTTTTTTAGCCTGCAGACATAGTTGACGTTACCACGCTTTGAAAAAGGTTTAAATTGACACTTTTGGACGGATTTTTTATTCTGAAATATGATTAACAAGAAAAACCATGAAGCGCGTGTTGAGCTAATATAGTGTATTGTTCCGTACTAACATGCAGTTGTCATATGTTTTTATTTAGTTTTAGCCGACTATAAGTTATTCGTCAACTTGCAAAGCTACATAGCTGTGATATTTTCCTTTTTAGGGTTCCGTACCTCAAAAGGAAAAAACGGAACCCTTATAGGATCACTTTGTTGTCCGTCCGTCCGTCTGTCACCACCCTTTTTCTCAGGAACGCGTAGAGGTATCAAGCTGAAATTTATATCAAATACTCAGGTTTACTGTCCCTTAGAGCTGTGAAAAAATCAAACTTCTAAGCCAACGCAATCAAAAGATACAGCCGTTTATGATGCAAACTTCCGCATATTTTCGAAACTCGCAAGGGAATCAAAACCCGTGAACTCAGAATATTGAAATTTGGTACGAAGCAAGGTCTTATAGCACAGATAAAGGAAAAATTGCGAAAAGCACAAATTTTTTGTCTGTCTATATCACCATATCAGTAACCATCTATTTATGCCACAAATTTTCGACACTCGCAAGGGAATCAAAACCTACAGGGTACTTCCCGTGAACTCAGAATCTTGAAATTTGGTACGAAGCTAGTTCTTATAGCACAGATAGAGGAAAAATTGCGAAAAGCATATTTTTTTGTCTGTCTGCCTATATCAGTAACCAATCTATTTATGCCGCAAATTTTCGAATCAAAACCAACAGGGTACTTTTCGTGAACTCAGAATCATGAAATTTGGTACGAAGCAACGTCTCATAGCACAGATAAAGGAAAACTTGCGAAAACCGTAAATTTTTAGTTACATCATATAATATAACGCGTAGAGATATTAAATTGAAATTCATATCATATACTCAGGTCTATAATACCTTTAAGCTGTAACAAAATCAAACTTCTATGTCAACGCAATCAAAAGAAACAGCAATTTAAGCCGCATATTTTCAAACTCGCAACTACTCGCAAGAGAATCAAAACCTACAGGGTACTTCCCGTGAACTCTGAATCGTGAAATTTGGTACGAAGCATGTTCTTATAGCACAGATAAAGGAAAAATTGCGAAAAGTATAATTTTTTTTTGTCTGTCTGTGTTTTTTGTATCAGTAACCATCTACAATGATCCCATACTGCGCACATTTTGCTTAGGAGCAGGGGTCTGCTAAGACTGGATGTGAATAGATACATATAAATTTGTACGGAACACTCGGTGCGCGAGTCCGACTTACTACTACCGTCCATAATAACTTTTCTAATGTAACCTTATGGCGTTTGACATAACTGCCAGTCGTTTGACAGTTGGCGTGATTAACAGAATACGATCGTTTAAATTAAATGTACGGGTCGAAATTTTATTCATAAAACTAGCGACGCGCCCTACTTCGTGTGGGTGTAGTTTGGGGAAAAAGAGGTAAATATATAAACTTACCACCTTAAATTATAGACTTTCTTTATTTTTCACACCTATTTTTCAAAGTTACACCCGTGCGAAGCCGGGGCGGGTCGCTAGTTATTTATAATAATAATAATCGTAATACCTCTTTCAAAAAAAGGTTTACAAAAATCTGCAATTTTTAAAATCTATCGCAAAGTTTTTTTAATAAAAGTGTTTTTTTTTTTCTAAATATATGAATTGAAGGACAGATGGCCAAGTGAAACTGTTATAGTTCCCTTTTGCTATTTTATCTATGGAACTCTGAGCCACTGCGTGATAGAATTCAACTGAAGCATTTAAAAGAAAAACAATTATACCTCTACGTGTTTTACTTCCGTATTACTTACAGCTTTTTATTTCACATGTAGCTTTTTAAAAATATGCATTTGTGAGCGCTAAGACGTGATATTAGCAACTTATACGTAATAGGTATGTTACGTAGAAATGTCTACGCTTAAGTTTTCAGGCTACTTAACCAGCTCTATAAATTGACGTTAAATGTAGACTTGAAATACAAATAATAAATGAGACCTGTACAGGGGCTAGCCTTGTACGTTTATTTACTGTAATATCTGAGCTAGAGTTTAGAGTAAAGGTTTATGAGATTTGAATTTAGATTAGACTTGATTGTGGACCTGCGATCCGATTGCATTTAGTAGGTGTAGAGACCTAATAGGTACAATCTAGATAGTACTATCTCGGCAGACTAATTGTATTCAATAATTTAATAGTAATTTTAATCATTATAATTTTGAGTAATAATTAATTGGTCAGATTACCTGATTAACTGTAGATTATAGAATAAGATTTTTGCATGCCGATGTATCTGGCTAGACATGTCACGGCACAGTAACACTCCTCTACGACATATTTTGTATTTTTTTTTAATAGCCTGTTTCAGTGTCCCACTGCTGGGCAAAGGCCTCTCCCCTGGACTTCCAACTCGGCCTGTCTGCACTTGTGTTTGACCGGTCGCTCGAGAACGTGTCTAGGTCATCCCGCCATCTTCGCCTTGGCCTGCCGCGGCGCCGGCAACCGTCCTGGGGCACCCATTGAGTGGTAACCCGCGCCCATCTCTCTGGGTGCATGCGGCAGACATGGCCAGCCCAGTCCCATTTCAGCCTGGCGGTTGCTTTGCCTACATCTACAATAATATTTTGTAATACCATGTCTAAAGCAGAATAAATAACTTCATTTAATTTCGTTTCTACCTGGACAAATCGTAGTAACTTAACGTAACTTTAAACTACAATTTTTTTCTTACTATTCCGCAACCATAATACAGGTTGTCTAAAAATTCAACAATAGCCCGGTACCAGGCGAGACGTGAAGTTACGCCAGTTCTGGAAAAAAAAATCCATGTGAATAGTTCAGCGATAATAGAATCACATAACATCACTTTTAGTATTAAAAAATATAAAAATCATTTATTTCAGACTCAAGGAATCCATATCGTGTTAGTATAAAACTTATAAACTAGGTATTAACTAGCTGTTGCCCGCGACTCCGTCTGCGCGGAATTAGTAATTTGGGTAGCTTATTTTTTTTATCCAATTTGCTTTTTTTCATCAATTATGGCTCTCCTTAGTTCCTCGATATAAAAAAAATTACCCCCCCCCGAAATCCCAACGCACTTCCCTCCCCCCTCCCCCCCACACCCAACCCCCCGCACAACCGCGTTCACATTCACCACAATTCAAGCGTGCCTATAGAAGTTTTACTTCAAAAACCCCCGATTTTGAAACATTCTTCCGCTCCGCTTCGCTCCCATTGGTGTTAGCGTGATGATTATATAGCCTATAGCCTTTCTCGATAAATGTGCTATCTAACACTGAAAGAATTTTTCAAATCGGAGCAGTAGTTCCTGAGATTAGCGCGTTCAAACAAAAAAACCTTAAACAAGTTAGCTATGAAGTATCTTTTTTTTTTTTTTTTTTTTGTACTTATTTTTTCAACTTCATTTTTTTATTACTTTTACGGTCATCCCGTGAAATCATATATTTCGTACTAAATACAAACTGAAATATAGACCGTAAAAGTAATAAAAAAATGAAGTTGAAAAAATAAGTACAAAAAAAAAAAAAAGATACTTCATAGCTAACTTGTTTAAAGTTGCACAGTAGCGCCATCTCTTGTCCAGGTGAGCGGTTAGTTCCGAAGGAGTGTTAAAATCTCTCGATGAGGGTGTAACATAGATGTGCGCTTGTCACTGCATAAGGTGATGATTTAGCAGATTGAAATGTATGATGTATAGGAAAGATTCGTGTCTAATCTCTAGACCAGTGGCATATGGTATGGCATATGGTATGGCACGCGGCACGGAATGCTGAGGACCTGGGTTCGATTCCCAGCATTGGTCTTTTTTCTGGGGTTTTTTCTGTGCATCTATATTTCAGTTTGTATTTAGTACGAAATACAAAAAAACCTGTTCGATAAATTCTTAAAATAGACGTATCTTTCTTATTTGTGAACCGATTCAAATTAAACAAACACTAAATGTTAATCCAAGAAAATACCAACATATCAGTGAAAACCGCATCCTTCTAGGTTAAGCCGTTTCTGAGGTTAGCGCGCACAAACGCACAGACAAACAGACAAACAGACAAACAGATAAACAGACAAACAGACAAACAGACAATTATTCTCAAAATCATTGTTTTGGGTTCTATTGCGCTAATAAATAGCCCTAGTGACAGTTTGTCTCAAATATCTTCAATGTACAGACACCGACTTGTTACAGATTTATTATATGTATAGATAACATATTCTTTATTTTAGGCACATATAAGTAGATAGAAAGAAAGAAAAGGGAATCAGCAAAAAACATACGTCAAGCACTGATTCATTTCAGTCGGCACTGTGTGTGTATGTTTTAGAAAAAATCCGGCCAAGTGCTAGTAGGACTCGCCCACCGAGGGTTCCGTACACATTTTTGGCTATGTCAAAATATACGCCGTAAATATATAACTATAATAATCCAGTGTTAGCAGAGCCCTGCTTCTAAGTAAAATGAACGCCGTGTAGGATCATTTTATGTTGGTTACTCGAGACCCCCCTTAATGTTTAATTTAATTATTGATGTAACTAAAAATTTATGCTTTTAGCAATTTTTTCTTTATCTGTACTATGAGACGTTGCTTCGTACCAAATTTCAAGATTCTGAGTTCACGGGAAATACCCTGTAGGTTTTGATTCCCTTGCGAGTTTCGAAAATTTGCGGAAATTTGCGGCATAAACGGCTGTATCTTTTGATTGCGTTGACTTAGAAGTTTGATTTTTTTACAGCTCCAAGGGACAGTAGACCTGAGTAAAAAAGTCTATTACTGTCTAACTGCATCCGGTTCCCTCTTTCCTTTTTCTTCCCCATTGTTGCTTACACACCCAAACTACTAACTGGTTTAAAAAGCGCTTGTACTTATCTATCCATAACATAATGTACGTATTTTATGAGCGGTAGTGAGGCTAGGAAACCAATTAGGCTGAAAGCACTAGTTAAAGTGCTTATTTTGCACTGAACATATCATTATAGGATAGTGCAAGTAGAATGAGATACGTTGGAAGCTGACACGTATTGGCTTTGTGAAATAATGAGAACACAGACTAATCAAATTAACCAGTGGATTCAAAATATTTTATTCGAGAACTTTAGACAAGCAGTTTTATTTCATTTACTCCCAAAGGTGACCGCCATGTATTTATTATTTTTACATTTCACGTCATATTTACGACTGCCAGATTTTAACTTAATCGGTCAAGTAGATTCAGAGCATATCGGTTATGACAGATGGATAGACAGCGATCCAAAGTTGACAGAAGAGACGGGGTGGAGACGCGACCTGAGAACAAACGACTCGGACTGCGATGCGCCCCCCGTCCCACGTCTCTTCCATGTGTGCGCCTAAAGTTAAAACCCGACCTGTATTTGTCGATCCAGAATGAACGGCGATAAGTAATGCACAACGTGATAATTTAAACCCTTATGGCAATAACAATGTGGGTTTGAACTATCACGTCGTGGGTTTTAGTTCATTTCGGGTCGACAGATACGGTTGTGTTTTAATCACACCCCTTAAAAGGATTTAGATTTTTCTTTTTTACTCCCACTTGGCCGGTTTTTTTATTATTTATTTACTCAAATAAAAACAAAAGAAGCATAAAAATAATTGTCGCTAAATACCTCTGCCAAACTGCATAGCAGTTTATTGGCAGAAAGTGCCAACATACAAGAAAATAAAAAAGTTTGTTGAAAGTGTGTATGACGTACAGAGATAAAAATGCAACTTTTTTTAGTGCCTGTCGAATTCCGGTCACAAGAAATGGGTATCGATTCGGAAGAGTTGTTCCAAACATAAAATTATACGTAAAAAAGTTGAAATAAAGTCAAAACTAAAAATCAAAATCAAACCGTTTATTTTGTAAGTAGGCCGCAAAGGGCTCTTTTACATGTCACTTTTTTAAACTACCAGCGGAAAGGCCTCAAGAACTTATTTTATTGCACACTACACTGGACTCAAGCACTGTCCCGGAACATAGTCTGGCACGACATTACAACTGGTTTAACCGCCGTTATTTACTGATTTCACTTCGAAATGGATTGGAAAATGAGCAAACCGTATTACTGAGCCGTCAGGGGGCCATGACAGTTTTTGCGACTGATTAATTATCAATGATCAATGTTGAGTGCACATTGTTCCAAATACCAATTGATTTAGTTTAGTCGGGTTTTCAGATTGAACCATATTTTCGATCGGGTAAATGTTTTACTTTAACACATAAGTACTTATTCTTTATTATTTCACAGTAACAGGTAAATTACGGACTGTGCTATTGATTTTTCATTACGTTTACCTTTTCTCATAAAAAATATTAAAAATCAGATAATATAACATAAATAGTAAATTGTACAACAAGAACATAAAACGAGCCATTTTATCCGAGACGTTCATATGGCTACCCGAGCCGGTATGGCGAGGGTGGATAGACACGTCGAAGGGAAAATGGGTCTAACGCTAGAGTTTTTCATTCTGCTTTTCACTTCGATTGCAAGGAAACTAAACAGCAACATTGTAAATAAAATTTGTGATAGTTTTGAAAGGGCTAAACCAATTTTGATGAAACCCTAAAAATAGAATAAAATATTTTTTTATGGGGGCTCCCATACAACAAACGTGATTTTTTTTGCTCGTTAGGGTTCCGTACCCAAAGGGTAAAAGCGGGACCCTATTACTGAGGCTCCGCTGTCCGTCCGTCTGTCCGTCCGTCTGTCCGTCCGTATGTCCGTCCGTCCGTCCGTCCGTCCGACAGTCACCAGGCTGTATCTCATGAACCGTGATGTCACAGATGATGTATTTTGGTTGCCGTTATAACAACAAATACTAAAAAGCAGAATAAAATAAATATTTAAGGGGGCTCCCATACAACAACCGTGATTTTTTTGCTCGTTTGTGCTCGATATTGATAACGGCAACAGGTAGGCGCTTAAATTATTCACAGAATATTTATTTAGTTCTATATTCACTTTAAAAATAAATAATTAAAAAGAAAACAAATATTTAAGGGGGCTTCCATACAAAAAACGTGTTTTTTTGCCGTTTTTATAGATAATGGTACGGAACCCTTCGTGCGCGAGTCCAATTCGCACTTGACCGGTTTTCTTTTACCATGTCTGTCAATACCTCTTTGTGCGGGATGGAAGGATTTTCCTTGATTATTTCTGAATCCAAATGACCTGGCCTCCTGGCCTTGAACACTTTTACTGAACACGGTCAAATGTTAAAACTGTGTAAGTGTTATTATTTGGGGTCTGTCCAAACAAACTCAAGGAACTCCTGAAATATGTATTGGGGATCAATGTGACAACATGTAAAAAAGGCCGGTATTATCTTCATTGTAACTAACTGCGTTCATATTTGCAAGATCTCATTTAAATTAGCATTTGGTTAATGAAAAATGTTTGAAAGAAAGTTGAGGTCACTGTCAACTTAAGGAACTCCAAAAACTGTGGCCCTCAACGCAGATAATTCGCGTCCTTCGTCCTAATGACTTGTTTCGGGATAGGTTCATTAATTATTATCGCGCTACGTCAGACCACGGCCGACCAGAACTGACAAATTCGTTACATTTACCCATGATTAATGGGCCATTTGAAATTTACGTTATTGTTGTCGCAAAACGAGATAATTCGGAATACGGTTATGATAAATAACGTATTATAAGTTTACTTATGTCCTCTTTTTAACCGTTTTCAAAAAAAGGATGTATTTATTTACCAGTTTTTATTCAGCTTGCCTCATTTTTGTGCCTTGTTTTGTGTGAAATTTTATCCCTTTCCTATTGAAAGATTCATCTGGAATTCGGAACGGATAATGTCGCTTGGATGACAATGGACAAACTCAGTTTGTCGATAGTTTATAGTACTACAACCGCTCATTCACTATTAGTGCTGACTGTATGTAGGTAGTCTTCAAATCTTGTACGTGAAATTTCATCCACTTCTGCTGATCCCATTAAATTTGGCGCAGATATACAGTCTGGATGGCTGTGAAGTTGCAACCGGCAAAAAGTACAGTCACTATTAACATTCGATAAAAGGTAGTTTAGTGCCCTCGCGCTTCGCTTGGCTCGTCTTGGCGAGGGCACTACCGTGTCCCTGGATTATAAGTGCAGAAAAGCTAACTAGTTTTAAAAAAAATACAAGAACTTATTTGGGAATTAAGAATCGAGATACATTTTTCCTATTTCTTTTCAGTTTGTATTCTACAGATGTATGAACTATTAAATAAATCAATTTTCCTTAGAAGTGTTGAAGGAAAATGGTTTAATCCGATGATTATAAAGATTAAAGGCCGGTTTCCGAGAAATGGTTGGGGCTCGGGTGACGCAGGGTGGATGCATACGGGCATTTTGGCATAAACTCAATAAATTGTTGAATTTAAGTGTTATACTCTTCAATTTCATTATTTACAAATTGTTGGCTATAAAATTATCGTAACAGCAGGTGCATACATTGTTCCTAGATAACGATGTGACTTGGCCTATTCTTTTTTTTCAAAATGATATTAATTAATTTACAATACATAGTTAGGTTAAAACTCATAGTGTAGCTAGCTTTTTCATCTCACTGAAGACTGTATATACAATTGCAATAGTTTCATTTTCATCTCCGTATCACAAGCCAACCACGCGTCGATTTACCCGGCCATCGGCAGTCTTAAATCTAAAGGGGAACAAACAAAATATAACTTGAACATTAATGTTGTTATATATTATAGACGCTGTTAAACAATAATGTGTCAACCCACTCGGTAAAAAATAGGGTTATTTACACAAAATACCGTCCTTAATTAAGTAAGAGCAAGATGAATGAAGTGCGCCACGAGTTTTTTTGCTATATTTTTTGAGTAACGACCTTCTTACTGTATATTATATTCTTATATTAGGTACCTATTTGAACGCTGTAATTCTACATTTTTTTTTCAAATAACGGTTCCTTGCTGGGTGTTAAGTATAGTTTTTAAACTTTGAGTCAATAAACAAAATTGGTAACGCAGAAAACGAGACACAATATTTTTGCAAAAGTAATTAAAATCATTGAAACGCCTCAGAATAAGCTTGTTCAAATTCCTATTTTGTAACCTTTAAACTTGCCAAAATTCTATAAAATCAACTTCTTAACTTGTTCAAACCGCCACATTATCCACCGACATGACCCGTTATAACTCTTATATCCTTGTCCTGACCGCCATAACAACAAGCAAAAAGTCAGTGAAATATGAATCAACCGTAAATAGGAAAAAGATTCGAATTTGTTTTCTTTTCAAATCGAACGAAACAAAACAAAAGTAACTCCTTAAATAAATAAAATAAATTCCTTTGAAATAGGGATGCCCTTAATCAACCACATTGCGCAGGACGAGTGTTCACATTGCAAAATCACTCACTTTACCGACTTGTCTCCATTTGTATATTGTCAACTTCCAAACACGTCCACAATTTTATTATAATGGGATTTATTAAACTTGCTAAAAATAAAAATCGGTAGATACGTCTGAGCGATGTGGATCACCCATTACGGTGGACCATTCTGGAATGTGAACCTTTCAGGAATTCGGAAGAGTTAGCATGGACCAGTCATCAGGTTTAAGGACCTGATTACGAAGCATGAGGTCCCGGGTTCGGTTCCTGCGTCGGAGCAGATATTTGTATGAAAAATACGAATGTTTGTTCTCTAGTCTTGCGTGTTTAATATTATTATGTATTTATGTATGTACCTGTATTTCTATATAAGTATGTTTATCTGTTATCTAGTATGGGTATGGCTTTGCTTACTTTAGGACTAGTTAAATTGGTGTGAATTGTCCCGTGATTTTATTTATTTACCATGCAGCGATATGGACGAGATAAGAAATTGTCAAAATGCCTATGTGGACAAGTTAGGAAGGTAATAATTATTATGATGCAGTATTGCAGACATGACATTGTGGAAGCTATCCTGAACCATTGAAACCACCTGTAAATTAAAAAAACTAAAAAACACGCTTTAAAAAATAAAAAATAAATTTTAATAAATTTCAATTCACTATTCTTATAGTGCAGTAAGAAATCTTAATAAGCAATTATTATATTGTTATATCCAGATCAAAATTTGTAAACAATTCTAAATATTGATAAAATAAATAATAATAGTTTAAAATATTTTATTGTAAAAAAAGCGTGGGGTGCATGGTGTCAATTGTCAAGGATTATCATTTTGATAACATCTTAAAAAGCACCCCACGCTTTTTTTACAATAAAATATTTTAAACTATTATTATTTATTTTATCAATATTTAGAATTGTTTACAAATTTTGATCTGGATATAACAATATAATAATTGCTTATTAAGATTTTTTACTGCACTATAAGAATAGTGAATTGAAATTTATTAAAATTTACTTTTTATTTTTTAAAGCGTGTTTTTTAGTTTTTTTAAACTATTATTTATTTTCTATTTTTTAGTTGCATTTTTTTCTTTCTAACTTTACCCCCTCACCTGCAACCCCAAAACCCCCTAAACCCAACCCCCCAACATACCCCACCCCATTTCCCCAAACCCCCCCAAACCCTACACCCTTACCCCCAATCCTCTAAACCCCCTTTACCCCCTCCTCATTTTACAAACCCCCGAACCCCCTAAACCCAACCCCCCTAACACCGAACCCCCATACCCCCCGGAAACCCCCGCTCCCCCCCACCCCCACTCCCCCCCCACCCCTCCCCCCACCCCGCCACCTACCGCCCCCCTTCCAGTTCCATCATCAAACCCTTGTTACCATCTAGGCCTCTTACCCCCTCCCCATTTCCCACAACCCCCCTAAATCACTTACCCCCGAAGCCCCCAACACCCCCACCCTATTTCCCGTAAACCCCCCCCCCCATCCCCTAACCCCAACCGCCACACCCTAACCCCCAACCCTCTAAACCCCCGACCCCCTTACCCCATACCCCATTCCCCCCCAACCCGCCACCTACCCCCCTTCCAGCTTCATCATCAGACTCTTGTTACCATCTAGGACCAAAGTACACGTCAAAACGAATCAAACGAGCCCAAACTCGATGGGGTTGTTTCGTTTTATTGTGGAGTGCCTTTGGCCATCTTCCAGCTCCATCATCAGACCCTGGTTACCATATGGGATCAAAGTGCTCGTCAAGACGAATCAAACGAGCCCAAACTCGATGGGGTTGTGTCGTTTTATTGTGGAGTGCCTTTGGCCATCTTCCAGCTCCATCATCAGACCCTGGTTACCATCTGGGATCAAAGTGCTCGTCAAGACGAATCAAACGAGCCCAAACTCGACGGGATTGTGTTGTTTTATTACATAGTTCCTATGGCCACCATCCAGCTCCATGTTACAATAATATTGCATTGTCATCCAATTTACACATATGTGCAAAATTTCAGCTCAATCGGAAACCGGGAAGTGGGTCAAAATCGCGCCCTAAGGAGTCGGTTACATACAAACATACATACATACAAACATACAGGTGAAGCTAATATAAAGCGTGTAAAAAGGATATAAAACAAAATCAATCTCGCCTTGCCACTTTAATGCCTTCGCACTCGCGCAAAATTCCAAGTCAGCGGTAGAGTTTCAACTGTTATGTTACAGTCATGTTCACTCTGTTCGCATTCCGACCGCCAAATGTTGCGGTTTACAACTTTCATGAGACCGGAACAATTTTAATGGCCTTGATGCTGAAACTAATTGTGTGCGGCGCTTGTTTAATAACATAACTGCTGTGAATAATTGAACATGAAGAGTAGGCGGTTGGAAGTCAACTTCATATATTTACGAGAGTCTGTATACTAAAATTATACAGGCTACGGAGGCTACGACTCTTATTCCTACGCTTAGCATGTACAAGTCTAATATAAAACATTCAATTAAAGGCACGCGGTCGTAAAGGGGCTATATTGCTATTAGTATTAATAACTGCTACAAACGTTGGCTTCATGGTAGTTAGATTATTTATCCTCTACGAACTCTATCCCATTGCATTAAAAAATGATGCGCACACGCGCGCGCGCGTGTGTGCGTGCGTGCGCGTGTGTGTGTGTGTGTGTGTGTGTGTGTGTGTGTGTGTGTGTGTGTGTGTGTGTGTGTGTGTGTGTGTGTGTGTGTGTGTGTGTGTGTGTGTGTGTGTGTGTGTGTGTGTGTGTGTGTGCACAAAGACGATGAAACCAAATCTTAAAATGACATATAAGCCGCATCACCAAATCGAGAGAAGCCAAATATTTTCGCATCGCTTGCACAAAGGCTGGTTAAAATAAACAGTTATAGAGCCCCGTTCTATTGTGGAAATACAATAATAATAGAGATGCCTTAAAGACGTAGAACTCCACGGAGCTCGACGGAATTGGAGATATTTTCCACATAGCGCTTCGTTTGCGCGATACGTTGCAGACGGACCGCTGGTTGGCTGGATACGTTTATATTGGAATGGCCATTGTTGAGGAGTTAAAGCCTATGAATAGATAGTCGTATCTTAAAGTTCGTTTGTCGACTGTATACATAATTCTAAATTGGGTCATTGTCAGTTTTTCTTTTGTTGAAATCTCATTTTTGCTAACTGTGATGCTTTAATAATAATAATAATAATAAATATTAGGGGACAATCTTACACAAATCGACCTAGTCCCAAACTAAGCAAAGCTTGTACTATGGGTACTAGACGACGATAAACATACTTATTTAGATAAATAAATACTTAAATACATAGAAAACATCCATAACTCAGGAACAAATATTCGTGCTCATCACACAAATAAATGCCCTTACCGGGATTTGAACCCAGGACCTCTTGCTTCGTAGGCAGGGTCACTACCAACTAGGCTAAAGCGGTCTTTCTTTCATTTGTTTGTCTTACCTATCTTTCTTTTATTTCGCACAAACTTGTGTACAAAGTTTATGAGTGTGAAGTGTCTGTGCTAAATTAACCTTAATTTTTTTTTAATTGGCAGATCGATTGCCCATCCGAAATTATATATATTTTATTTAAAATATAAAAATCTCGTGTCACGGTGTTTGTTATCGAAGTCATCCGAAACGGCTTGACCGATTTTTATGAAACTTTATTCTCTGTATTCGGCAGGTCTGAGAATAGGTCGTAGGCTATTTTTTGTATGCCTACCCCTATTCTTCGCGGACGGAGTCGCGGGCGACAGCTAGTCTTCTAATCCTAACTATCCTAACTAATATTATAAATGCGAAAGAAACTCTGTATGTCTGTCTCGCTTTCACGCTAAAACTACTGAACCGATTTAAATGAAATTTGGTACACAGATAGTCTAGAGCCTGAGAAAGGACATAGGCTATATATCATCACGCTAACACCAATAGGAGCGGAAGAATGTTTCAAAATCGGGGTTTTTGAAGTAAAACTTCTAAAGACACGCTTGACTTGGGAGTACGGTGGTGAATGTGAACTCGGGTATGCGGGGGGGTACGGGGGCGGGGAGGGGGGGGGTGTCTGGGGTGGTGCGGGGGCGGGTAATTTTTTTTTATATCGAGGAACTAAGGAGAGCCATAATTGAAGAAAAAGCAAATTGTATAAAAAAATAAGCTGCCCAAATTACTAATTCCACGCGGACGGATTCGCGAGCAAAAGCTAGTATATAATAATCTCGTGTCACGGTGTTTGTTATCGAACTCCTCCGAAACGGCTTGACCGATTTTTATGAAACTTTTTCTCTACATTCGGTAGATCTGAGAATAGGTCGTAGGCTATTTTTTGTACACCTACCCCTATTTATTTTATTTTATTTTTTTTATTCTTCGCGGACGGAGTCGCGGGCTACAGCTAGTTATATATAATTCTCTTAAAGTTTTAGCATACCTATAAAAGACTTTTATTTTTTGCAAAGTCGTTTTACATTCATCTGGCAAAGTTTAAGTCCCGACTAAATGAACTGGCTTATTTTATTTTCTCATTCTTTAAATGTCGAATTTTAACGTATAAACATTTCGAAACACTTCAATCACATTTTCTTAAAAAAAGTTGTATCTGTAAAAATATGAGGTTCGATTCAGCCCCCGCCTCGCCACATGTCATGTCAGCCAGGTTTATGATTCTGTGCTTAAATAGGTATTATAGGCTAAACATTAGACAAGTTTTCAGCGTGACTCAAATACCTACCCAAGAATGCCCATCTGCTCTCGGACTATGAAGGAAATATTACAGAAGGAAAAACCAGGTTAGAATAAATCCTGATCATGCTTCCAGAAAACTCATGAGTTTGTCCAAAATTACATTTGAAATTCACCATTAGTTTTATGGTCAAGGCAAACGTCATGAGAAAAGCGCACACACCTGCAAATAAATTCAATGGTGTGTATGAAATTCCCAATCCGCACTGGACCGGCGCGGTAACTACGTGCAATGGGACGTAAACACCGTGTTTTTTTTATTTCCGTTAAATTCGATTCGTATCTCGGTACATTAACAGAAACTACCTGGTATACTTACCTATTTATTTTTGCTAAAATCGAAAAAGAAATCGCGCCTTTTTTCGTTGAGTTAAACACGATTATTGATACAATACCTATCAACTTTTACGATTATGACATTGATGCTTTGAGTATTTAGACTGAAGGGAGGCGCCTTGAAGCGCATTTCCCTTCTGCCAAAGGTATGAACCCGCCGGGTATAACCGTTATACAAAACTGTTTCGCTCTCCTCTCATGACATTTCAAAACGGCACGCGTCAGTGAATGAGCTCCCACAAATATGACCAAAATGCAAAGAATTCGGGCGTGAAAAAATGTCTGACACGTCGAGTCTACAAAAAGACAACGTAACTTTTCATCTGGAAGTATTTCGTAACGTAATTATTGTTGATTAATAGTAAAAATACGTGAAGTTTATAATAATATTAATGTCAGTCAGTGTGGCCAGCTTTTTGTAAAAACCCCACAGCCACATTGGCCATTTATAATTTTTATAAATCAATTAATTATTAACGAGGTTAAATATAAATTATTTTGATTGATCTTATACATTCATTACATTGTTTGATTGACTTCATCCATGTAGATTTTAAGGCCAGGCGCTGACTGCAACTTTTTATCACCTCGTTTGATTGCTATTGATTTTTGTGCTGGAATTATATGAAAGCGCGTTCACCATTCAAAATGCCACCGCTGCTACCATCAACACAAAAACAAGTTTTCATCTCTCAATTAAAAATTCCTAACAATTCTATAGCACTCGACTCGAACGAAGCGACAAAAAAGTGCAGTCGGCGCCTGGTCTAATAATCTAAGATCCGTACTAGAACTAGCTCAGTTTTGTTTTGTATGTGGTTATACCTATAAGATATAAGTGATTGTGACACTCAGCTCAACATGTTTATACAAGCAACAATTTCTGATGTACCTAGTGCTAACAATTGTTGGTAAACCTTAAATAAATAAATAATAATAATAAAGAAGAAGCTACCATCACCCATCTGTTTAACGGATTAAAATAATTTTATATCAAATTTAATACAGTAAAAAATATATATCAAGTGGTTTGGCAATAAACTACTGGCCAGACAATTATTAAACAAAAACCGATTGTCTGTAAAGTCGGCTTACGGACAATAGTTTAACGTGACAACGTCATAACAAAACATTCAAAAAACAAAAATGAAACCAGGCGGTCACCCATCCCCGCGCCCGACGTTGCTTAACCTCGCTGATCGGACGAGAACCGGTGTTTTGTCAAATATCTTGAAAACGGTGCATCCTACGGCAAAATCAATTAAATTTTCATCCCCCCTTTGAAACCCCCGCACCTCCTCCCCCCACTCCCCTCCCCCCCCACTCCCCATCACTCGTAAATTAAATATTGGACTAATAAGATTAACAAATAAGTGAAAACCACATCCTTATAGCTTAAGCCGCTTCGGAGATTACCACGAACAAACGCACAGATAAACAGACAGTAATTCTAAGAGTCTTTACTATTTTAATTGCTATTTTTATTTAACTATGGACGAAGCTTAGTTCTCTTTTTTATTTTTCTAAATAGATTTAGCTATTTTTTTTTATTTAAATGGTATTTCATCGACCACTAGTAATATTGGCTATTTTTACTTACTAAATAATTGGCCACACCGATAACCGGTCTAGTATCGACTAGAGAGGGGACACACATATTTCCACAATCGATAAACTATTGAGTGAATGAATCAGTGAATGATTTGTCTTATCATGGTTTCATATTTTAAAAGTTACTAATAAAATGGAAATGTATGGTAAGTAATAAATGTATGTTTAAAGTATTGAACTCGTTAAAAAAATTGACGTGAAAGTATTAACAAATACTTTTTAATGATTCAATACAAGTAACAGGCAGTGATTCGACTTCATACTAAAGCACCCGAATTGACGCACGCACACAGCCAAGCCTCTTACACGGCCGCGGCCGCTAACCAATCTTCGCCAGACAAAACTACGCAGTTCCACGCCGCACGCCGCGCAGTTCGGTCGCTGGTTAAGTGAGTGCTGTGACGCGCCGCCCGCTCTATTCGCCCCCGTTTCGATTCCGTAACGTGGCTATAAGCGCTCGGTACAAAGTAACTAGGTACAGTCGACTACAAAAAGATCGATACCGCCAAAGTTACAAAGATGTGTATACACACCTTTATTGACTTAACATTAAGGTCGTGTATACATATTTTTGTAACTTTGGCCGTATCGATTTTTTTGTAGTCGACTGTACATATTATAATATTTCTTTAATAATGGCGGCGTCACGAGAACGTGTGTATTGCAGTGTTTACGGGTGCCTAAATTCAAC
The DNA here is from genome assembly GCA_947859365.1 of Archips crataeganus. NCBI lineage: Eukaryota > Metazoa > Arthropoda > Insecta > Lepidoptera > Tortricidae > Archips > Archips crataeganus. Next base: position 10,998,358 of record OX402052.1, on the reverse strand, counting down.
GGTGATAAAATCAACATTGTAATTTTTTCAACTTCCTGCTGATGCTGAAAGGTAAAATTAGCACCTATTAGGTACTTTATTATTAGTCTATTAAAATTTGTCTAGGTACCTTCTCAACAAAATGTTAACCATAGTGATGTGTCTATTCTATTTATAGAAAATTACAAAGTAAAAGAGACATTTGGCACATCTGACATTAATATTACTTGCTATATGTACATATTTTAATAAATCCTCCACTTTTAAACCTTATAGAGCAATCACATTTATTTAGAAAACGAATTTTCTATTAACAACTTAGGGATTAATTGAACGACTGAATGTATGAACGAGTGAATGCTTATCGACATTCTTATCGACATGGCCCTAATTCTAGCTGCCTCTAGATTGTTGTCTATGTGTGATGTACGTGTGACATGTATAGACGAGATGTTTTTCAATGTGTCTATGGCGATCACTGTTGTGTTGACGAATTCGGTTTGTGTGCGTGTGTACAAGCATTGCTCTGTTTTCATTTGTAGTTAAATTGCTTGTGTGTGAGTGCATTGCGAGTTTTGGCAGAAAAATTGTTTAGCAACCTACGGGCGATAACATCTCCTTTCAGTCTAAATACTCAAAGCATTGATGTGACACATAATAAAATATTATACATTCGGTATGTAGTGTCGAACGAACTCGCCTCAATAACCTCCTTGTAGCGAATAGCTATGAATGGAAAACTCTTTACTGACGAAATTTAAAAGATAAATAATAATATGACGTAATAAATGACCTTTTACACTGGTTCAGCCATTAAATTTAATTATTGTATATCTCAAAAATAGTAAGAGTTAAGACACTAGTTTTATCGAGAAATTAACTCTATTTGACCTGAATAATCTTCTCTAAAAGTTAACGGAAATAAAAAAAAAACATGGTGTATAGACTGGGATGACGTCTTTAAACGTAGAATCGATCTGTGTAATGTAACGTAAATCCTTAGATTATTTATACACTAGATAGATTGTCAGTAGCAAACACTGCAATACAAAATGTCCAAAAACCCATTTGACAGCTTCATCTTACGATCGCGTTATGTCATTCAGACTGAAGGAGGCAAATGACATATAAGCCAAAAGTTGGCTTACATTTTTCGGGACGTTTTCATGCCGCCTAAGCTCTATCTAGTGTATAAATAATCTAAGCGTAAATCATTATTTACTATCAAGATCAACCGACACAAATGATCTCACAATTTTTGCATACAGCTTTGGGAGCGTGCTCTCAAAAGATTACTTAAAGCTTCTTATAGAACTCATCTTATTTCGAACTAAAATATACAACGAAACATAGTCCCACCCCCGTGATAAGAGACCGTATTTGTGAGATGAATATAATAAATATTTTAATAAGTAGATAAAACATTGTTCTTATTTAAAATGCATGAAATATCTTACTTTAACTTTATTAGATTTATTTTAAAACATAAAATTTATAGTTGAGCCAATTGTTCCAAATAACGCTTAAAAGTCATGTTTATTTTCCGAGTTCGTATTTGTTTGTAGGTAAACAAGAAGTTTTATGGCAATGTGACATTTATTTTGACATCGTTATATTCGGAATTCTTTGTGCCAAACGTTTGGACATCGAAATCTAAAACCTGACGTCCAACTCCACACGCTTTTATTCATGATTGGGATCAACAGACTTTTATCATTTCTATTTCTTTTAAACTTGTATCGGAAAATTAAGAAACCTGTCTACTACGATGACTTGACGCGTTTTAAAGTTCAGTTTGATTTTGGTTGTCCATTGAGATATTACGAGCTTTTTACCCAACTGCTGAAGGAGGCTAGAAAAACTAGCGTATTTATGTATCATTCTTTAGCATGCCATGCAGCTCGAGTCCGAGGTGTCATTTACAATCTTCTCAGTTGCGAGAGTGACATACGAGTATATTTTTTCCGTAATCGACTCTTGGGAACGGGAATCACATGAAACACGGAATTCCGATGCCACTTATACAATTTCAAAACTTCCTATTGAATTTGAGTTAAAATATGGTACCTACTCATAATGTGAATTGGTGACTCAAAAACGGACGTATGACGTGAATAGTGCAATATTACATACGGCGCTGTTTCGCCAGTTCCTTTTGCTTGAACTTTGCTTGACACTCTACCACGTATCTAGATAAATTAATTTTAAATACGGAAGCCACATTTGGGGCGTAAATAAGAAAATATTTTTACGCAGTCAGGTTTTTCAAAACAGATCTACATTTTTATTTAACACTGAGTTCTGAGTGCCAAGAACACGCGAGGCATGTTCTGCGTTCGTAGGCAGTTTTCGCTACAAAGCGAAAAAAGCTGCTACTGGCTACGAGCGTAGCACGTAGCAATGCGTGGCAGTGAAAGTGTTAAAGTAAGTAAGCAGTGTTGGACAAAGCGCTCCGTAAAAACCTCTCAACTTTGACGCATTACAAAATTTCTCAAAACTGTGATACTATTTTAAATTGTCAGACGGACCGAGCTCAGTTTGGAGCGTGTTCAATCTGGCGCAGTATTTTTACTGTCTCTATTAGAGCCAAACTAGTTTGGTCTAAATCCGTCATAATTTGATAGCATCTCCAAATTGGTTTCAAGATTTTGTTTCTATTACGAAGTAGTTTTTACTCGCGGCATCACTCGCGTTAACTATTAGATTTGCCATTTGAATTGAAATTACGGGATTTTGCCAAAATTACCCGTGGAAATTTCCAAAAATAACATCATGATCTCTATTAAAGTTACACAAAAAATACCTGTGCCAAACATGTCTCTAAACTTAGCGGTTAAGAATTTGGGATTTCATCTTGTAGGAGAATCGAGATAAACAAGTATTTACGCCAAATTTCAGCTAAATCTGAGACCAGGAAGTAGTTTAAAAAATGTTTTGCAAATTTTGGCTGTCTTAGCCAACCTATTTGGACTCATGCGGCTGACCAAGGATGGCCAGTCCTACTTCAACTAGGCAGTGTTGGTCGGTAATACGTGTTATGGAGCGCAGCGTAGTGTTTCAGATCAGGTCAACCCAGTTTACTCCGAGCATACTGCGCTTTTTGGCAAATCTACAATTTGGTCTTCTGTAACTAAGTACGCTAATGTCTACAAGCCCCAAGTCTATCTAAACAAACGCTTGAATGCCATTAACACGCTTGAATTATTGCTTGTGTTATTGTTCCGTTATCATCCTTTGATCTGTGTTCAAAAACCGACACTGGCCTGGATCGGCGACCAGCTTTGCAAGCCAAGCCAAACAACTCTGTTCAGTTACACGCTTGTGCTTATGAAAGGTTGTCGAAGCTTGGTAAACGTGTAAATGTAGCACGAGTTAGGCAGTATAGTGAATATATCGACATGTTAGTTGATCATAATTATTTTATAAGTGTAAAACTACCAACTTTTATAATTTCAGAACAGAAATGAAAATGTACAAAGTAAACATTTACAGATTGCGGATGCAGGCGGTCGGCTTTTAGCAAAAGGTAAATATGCTGAGCTCTACGGATCCGGAAACATCTAAGTAAACGAACGTCTGTATGGATTCGAAATGAAAAAGTATATTTGATGGAATTACGCGAGCACTCAACTTAATAAAGGATTGAGTTGGTTAGCGTGATAAAAGATTGGCTTTACTTCTCATAGATTACTTAATGTCTAGACGCTTTTAAACTGATTTGTATCTAGATACAATCTTAAACCTTAAACCCTTACTTAAAAAAAAAAAAAAAATATATACACGTCGAATTGAGAACCTCCTCCTTTTGTTTTCGTCGGTTGAAAAGAGATCTGGCGTAATTTGTGGACGTGTGTTAATAATACTCATGGAACTAATTATAACAGAAATAGAAATTTCACGTTAACTAAATCCGTGACCGACCGCGTATATGCCTGAAAAGCAGTTGTATTTATTTTGCAGGCTCAGTCTCGAACGATGTTAATTGCTCTAAAAATAGGTTGCTACACTCAATGGTCCACAAATTACATTTCATTAATGAGTACCGTAATATAATAAAAAATATGAAAACACGAAGAAACTTGTAAGCTTATTGTCAGCGGGAGAAGCAAAAAAGTGGCGACATAAAATTGACGAAAAAAACACTCACGATAACTTATTATTCCTCTTGGGACTATTCCTTATTCTCTTGTAGGTACCTAATATTATTATTTATATTATTATATTAATATTTATTTTGTGTTAATGTGCATCTCATTATGTGTTTGCAGATTGAAGGAGAAAAAATATCACTTAAGAGCAGTTAGGCAGAAAATCGGGATTTAAAAATGTTTGAACCCTGTTTCACTATTCATACTGAGCAGTTTTAAAATTATTCCAGCTACGACTTTCAGGCTGCAGCTCAACTTATTTTTAAGAGAGATAAGACAAAATTCATCTTTATACTATTTATAGATACCTATTGTATTTTGTGCATTAAGCCTTAATGATTAGGGAGAAATATTAATGGTAATTTTTTTATGAAATTTTCAAACAAAACTGGGCCAGAATCTTTGATTTTAGTTATTTCGATTATTTTACGAAATAACCGAAAAATACTGTAATAATTTGTATGAATAAGCCGTAGCAAATACAATTTATTATATTCAGTCTTATATGTTGTTACTTAATAAGACCAAATGGCATTACCTGTATGTAGGTTAATATAAATAGGTTGGTATGTTGTAGGTAGGTTATTAACTCACAAAAGGATCCACCACAAAGCCTAGCTCCAACAATAATGGCCTCCAGTATGCTTATCTTAATGTATTGTATGTGGTATATTGAGTTCAGGTTTCAAATAGGTGGCAAGTACAAGCAATTATGAGTTATGTAAAAAAAGTAAACAAATGAAAAACAGTAAAGTAGAAATGAAAGGAACTATTCGGCATAATTTAACTTACTTTCAGAATAATTTTATAGAGCTTTCTTGAGATACCCTATTTACAGTATTTTTTTTACGAAAAATATTAAATGAGTATTTCTAAAAAGTTCGTAAATTTTCATTTACTTAATCATTTTTGCAAACAAAAAATCAGACAGGTAGGGTGAATGAAACTTCATCTCTTTCTACCTTCGTCTTCTATCGTGTGACTAAAATAAGCGACAAAAACGATCGTAATGCACAGTGCGTTGGACAAATAAGGCCTCAGTTTTAGTTTTAAGATAATTAATAGTAACTACAAGTGGTTTTAGGCGCAACCCACACAGAAGAGACGTGGGACGGGGTCGCATCCAGTCGCAGCGCTCCTTGAATCAGTTTTCATACTAAATGTATAGAAGCGTCGCGATCCAAAGCAGACAGAAAAGACGGGGCTGAGACGCGGCCTGATCAAACGACGCGGACTGCGACGCGCCCCCGTCCCACGTCCCTCCTGCAATGTGTGGCTTGCGCCTTACGTAGGTCCCTACGTGGACAATTCTCAATTCTTTTAAAATACTGACGTGCAATTTCAAACTAGTTCACAACACGTTACATTTGAAACGATGTCACTATTGAAGTATTTATTGTCCGCTGTATTTGTGCTCATCAACAGTTTTGCTGTTGTTCGTTTTTTATTACAAAGGCCATAAAACTTGTTCGTCCGTGACAAATGGCGTTCAAAAATGCTATAAAATTGGAAACCATTTTAACGTGCGAGCAGCAATGAAATGGGATTAACTCTTTTTAACCTTGCGCAAACTTCTCGCCAAAGCTTAAATATTAACGAAGTTTTAAAATAAAATGAGATTAACTTTACGGAAATATCGCATTTTCTATTTTACTCGGAAGAAATTAAACACCGTAATTGTTTTTGAAGATTTCCATTATCAACATCATAAAGAGATTTGAAATGTTTTATGTTTTCACCTTGTAGTATCGAACTCTTAGACATCGGCGTGTGCTAAATTAGCTAGCTATACACGCACGGATATGCCCGCCGGATCTGCCAAACAGACGCGCTTGGCGGACAGACCCGCGCGTGTATGGTGAGAACAAACACGGATATGTCACCATACTAGCCATACGTTAGCTAATTATATAGAAATACCGTCAAACGTCATTATAAATAAATAAATATCATGGGACAATTCACACCAATTGACCTAGTCCCAAAGTAAGCTTAGCAAAGCTTGTGTTATGGGTACTAAGCAACGGATAAACATACATATATAGATAAATAAATACTTAAATACATAGAAAACATCCATAACTCAGGAACAAATATTCGTGCTCATCACACAAATAAATGCCCTTACCGGGATTTGAACCCAGGACCTCTTGCTTCGTAGGCAGGGTCACTACCAACTAGGCTAAAGCGGTCGTTAATATCATTAACGGTTGTTTATTATCATCATCATTATCAGTTGGAAGATGTACACTGTCGAAAAAAATGAGTTGGAGGCCTATTAGAACATCACGATGAACAACCATTTTGCGCATGCAGGCATGCATCCACCGGTAGGCTCGTCATGTCTTAAGTCGACCTAACCGGAGGTTGTCTAACTCTGCGTTTTCCGATTCTTGGTAGACACTTGAGAACCTTTATTCCCCAAATGTTATGAACTTATTACGAATTAGAAAATAAAACGGAAACGATGCAAATATATCTTTATTGAACTCAACAAATAAGAACAATGAGATTACAAGAGCACCCGAAACCGGCGAGCAAATTACTAATAATAAGTATTGGGAAGCAAAAGATCACGATCGTACTAGGTGGAAACAAATAGTCCCTGCCTACCCCTTTGCTGGGAAAGAAGCGTGATAATATTATGTGTGTGGGTATGTATGTGTGATGACAAATATTAAAAGGCAGTGCAGATAATGGGCGCTCTTTAAAAACAATATTTACCAGGCAACACACACCACATAATCTTCTAGCATTACCTAATGTTATTTAGTAAGTTTATCTACAAGAATAAAGTTTCTAAAGTAGCGTCATTATAATGTATAAGCTGGTTTTAAAAATGAAATTTCGTACGTAAAATGTACCTAAGTAATTTGCTTATCCTTCAAGCTTCACCCGTGACCTCTAGTACCCCAGGCAATGTCATCTTAACGTCATTAAGCTTTAACCAAGTTTTCAGACACATAATATTGTCTTTCAAAAGACCTAGACCGTTACTTTATCCTTTTAAGTATACCTTGTTTTGGCAAAACGCGTTGGGGTTTTTATAAGGGCAAATAGGCTATTGCAAGAAGTTAATAAAACATCACGTGAATGGACATAATCTCTCATATATAAAAATCTCGTGTCCCGGTGTTTGTAGTAGGTAACTGCCCTATTATTGGATCTTTTCAAGTACAGCAACGAACACAATATCTATAAAATCGAACTCCTCCGAGACGGCTCCACCGATTTTTGTGAAACTTTTTTCTCTGTATTTGGTAGGTCTGAGAATAGGTCGTAGGCTATTTTTTATACCTACCCCTATTCTTCGCGGACGGAGTCGCGAGCAACACCTAGTCTAATATATAAAAATCTCGTATCACGGTGTTTGTTATCGAACTCCTTCGAAACGGCTTGACCGATTTTTATGAAACTTTTTTCTCTACATTCGGTAGGTCTGAGAATAGGTCGTATAGGCTATTTTTTATTTGTCGCGGACGGAGTCGCGGGCAACAGCTAGTAACATTATATATACAATAACAATAAAACTGAAACTAAAAATCTTAAGAAATATAATAATAATAACTAAAACAAGTTTATTACGAAAAGAGTCCATTTAGCCAAGGTTCCGAAAATACTGGCAGCGTTCCCCCTTTGAATAGAAAATAATTAATTCTTTGTCCGAGGTAGCTGCCAGCTTTTCGATCTCCTGTGACATCGAGTAAACTTTTTGCTATTTACTTAAAAAGCCTCATAGCGCTAGGACCCCACGGATCAAGGGCTTCGACACCGAATGGGACAAAGTCACATTCGGAGCCTAGACCCTTATATTTTGTATGCTTTTGGACGTAATATTTGCTACTGGATGTAAATCGTGATTACTTTTGATGAGCTGATATCGGGAACTCATTAAAGGTAATCACAGTCTACATTCTGTAACAAATATGTCTAATATAATTAACTGGGTATGTTTAAAAATTGTTATCACATCACTATGCGGCCCTAGACGTACAGGTCGATTCAGAAGAGCTGGCACGAATGGATTAAAATGAGCAAATGAAAGTATATGTGTGTTACCCTTCACACAGATATGAAAATGACATGCATCAATCAGGCATTTTCCTCTACAAAAATGTCAAAGTGCCATAACTTTCTTTCAATCCATTCGTGCCAACTCTTGTGAATCGACCCGTAAGTCAAGTTCCTCGTTAGAAATTGGTTCCTTGTTCGCGCGCATGCACACACGAACACACGCATGCAATCACATACACCCATCCTAAAATGATACTCATACTATTCTATTATGTTATATACATATATTTTTATTTTTTTTTATTTATGTGTATATATATTTTAATTTCCTAAAATTATTGTATTATATTAAAAATGAGCACCGAGCCGATTGGCTCCGCGAACTTGTTGCTGCTTGCGTCCGACCGAGACCTCGCTAGGGCCCATAGTCTGAAAACCAGCGCCGAGCCTTGTTGCCCAGCTTATGCTAAGACAGGGACCCATTGTCACACCTAATTGAAGTATATTTTTAATATTAATTTACTTTTTTTTTCTCATTGATTTTCGTTTGTTTTTATTTTGTATTTTTACTTTACAGGCTTGATGTTTATCTTTTTAGTGGCAATAAATATTATTTGAATTAAAATTTGAATTAAAAACTAGTCAAAAGATGCGATTACCTGCAAATAAAACAAATAGTCAAGTTTCTAATTTGAAATTGATTATTTGTTTTATTTGTAGGTAGTTGCATCTTTTGATTTGAACCAAAAAATACATACCTTTTTAAAACCATTTAGCTATGGGATTGCGTACCTACCTTAACACGTTTACTGCGTTACGAGATCTAAAAGATCTCTTATGAATCTTTCATTCAGTGCGGCGCCCGATTTCGTATTTCGCACCTCTGTGCGGGAGGCAATAGCAGCTGAATTACTTCGAGTATGACGGAGACAAATATAGAAACTTGCTTCCTGCTAAAAATTTAACTCATCGACGTATTAAAAAAAATTGGAGATCGATTAGGTCCCTAACGCACTGAGTAATAACTTTATTCATTTGGTGCGTTAGGAGATCTTTTGAGTCTCCTGAATCGCAGGCCTCATAGCCGCAAGGAAAGTAGAGCGAGTGGCGCGGGCGCCGCACATTTCGTTTTAGTGTTGTTCAAGTATCGATGTGAAAGGCCGCGCGTTATTTAGGAAAGAAATCTCGTTAAAATCTGTGAATTTACTGTATGCTTTTAAACATAAAGTATTTATAAAACAGTTATGAGTGCTATAAAAAGAAAAAAGTGTAAACAAACGAACGATTGCTTAGGGAACTTAATGGGTAGCCAATACTGATTACAGTAAAATTACATAAAGTTTGACAGATGGTTTGCCTTTATTTCATATTCAACTTTAACGACCTACAAATAATGCCAATTTTGGAATACTGTTACCCACGTTTGCAGATTTTGTAATAACTACTTTATTTATATGGCGTTAAAGTTGGAAATGAAATGAAGGGGAGCAATCTGTCAGTGGTAAACTAAAAGTTAACGTATTGTACAAAAAAGTTGGTAGTATATTTTTAATTTGTTTACCTATATATCCATAAAAAATATTGTTTTGGACAAACACTTTGGACAACCTGTAGGTACGGACTGTTTACTAAATAATATACTTTATTGCAGTGTTTTCTGAGGGAAAATGTTCAGTACCTCTACCATGAGTTTACACTAGTTTACGTGACCGTACTCGCTAGCGACGGCGTAAATTATTTGTATGGAGAATTGTACAGCGCCTCTAGCGGTCACTTACGGAAGTACAATTCTCCAATACAAATCATTTACGCCCTCGCTAGCGAGTACGGTCACTGTGAACTAGTGTTAACTCATGGTACAGTTACAGTTCAGATCACGTTTTAAAACGCGGTGACAAAAAAAGACATTGCGTGGGCTGTTACAACAAATTAAGGCTCACAATGAATAGCACACCAACTTCCAAAAAAAACTAAAATAATCTTTACCCACTGTGTTCAATATAAACAATCATTGTGTTTATCACTTTTTAACGAGAAACACTTTCCTTGATGCCATTCTTTGATTAAACATAGTTATCGACTATTAATGATTTATTTCAATCCCATCACTAGTCCGTAGACACATATTGAACTAACTTCAGTTGCGGCGTGAGATACAATCGATACCCTATGTGTGTTTTGTATTTACACTGTATATTTATGTCGAAACTGCATCCAAACTCGTTTATAGATAGAACAATGTATTATCTTTACCTATAAACAAAAACATAACGATAAATAGCTTTTTGAGCGAGATTTACGTTATTTTCGAAATCTACTTTTTAGGAGGCTGATTGGTTCTCATACGCACTGAAGTAAAGCTTGGTTACGAGTTCTTATAGGTCACAAACGCACTGGCTGAGAGTTCATTGAAAATGGCCCCGCAGTTAACGTGTTAAAGGTTTTCCCAGAAGACAAAATGTAGAATTTGATCATATTGAGCATGCGTAATGCTTAACTATATAAAGGTAAATGAGAGTAAGTTACCAATTCGCCCTAATTTGCTATCCGCCATTGATTCTATTCAGACAGGTTTAAATCAGCGCTGACAATATAATTCCAATTATGAATTGAGGTAGGGATTGGCAATTATCACGCCCGTCGATTTGTATCACATACCCATACCTACTGACCCCTATACCACCAATTACATAATAGTTACTACGTAGCAGATTCGTTTCTTGAAACCTGTCAGAGAGTACAGAATTATTGACATACATATATGGAGTGACGTAGATATGACCTATACTCTAGAGGGGAAATCTTCAAGTACCTATTACTGGATATTTTTGACATACATCCCCCAAGCCACCGCATAAAAGTTCTGTGAAAGTTGCTTTAACCAACCTTACTATAAAGCGTTCTGACCGATCAAATAGTTTATTCAATAAATTAAAAAAAAACTGCAAATAGGTACTTAACTACATCCCTCAATTCATAAGATGATATCAGAAAGTTACCTATTTTTGCCTACAGCTTATTTATTGATTGACATAATATATTTTTTTACTCAGTCATATTATACCTCTACATGTCCTGACTAACATCCGTTGTGCAATATCACCGTTCATTTGTCAAGAAACTAGAAACGAATGATGTTTCCATTCCCCCTATTTCATTACGGACAAAACTGCTATTTTTAAAGGCAAATATTTTATTGCCCCTCGCTTTAAGCCAATACAGCGTAAATAAAAACAAAAATGTAATTTTCTTTTTCGAGATTCAATTTCACTGTTTTATAGGATCGCAGTCCCTTTTATTTACGACAAAATACATAAAAAGTAGTATGATAATTTATTATTTTTTTCTCTTTCGCATTGCGTGACTGCGTACCAAAAATCGAGACCGTGAAACGTTATAAACAGTGTTCTTCTAATTGAATAATTTACGGTACGCATTTATTAATTTTTAACGTTTTTTCAAATTTAATTTGCGTTAGAGAATCCGTGCCTCGAGCGTAAGCCTGTGTCCGACGGGGATACAATAGGAACTTCATTAATGTTTATAAGTAACGTCTCTAAACATGTACTTACTATTGTTGTATAGAGAAAGTCCCCACAAAGAGCATGTTTAGGCTTCCTCGTTTTAAGTTTGCGAAAGAGCGTCGCATTATTTGCTTCACTATTTGGTACGAAACTACGAGTAAGTGTACTGCAGCGCTCGCTCCAAAACTCGGTCACATCACAACGGGTACGTTGTCTTTGAGGCTTTCACAGTCTTGGAAACTGTTTCCTACTGACACACATACTCGCATAAGTTGTAGATTTGAAGAGTTCTGCATGTCTCGTATTCCAATCTACTGTGGTATATTTCAGATGGCTGAAAACTATTATTTGACTCAAAGTAAAGTGAGCATATCTTGTTGTAATGTACTTACCTGCTATAAACTTTAACATAGAACTTTTCCAATCAAGACAGTTTGTTAATCCTAACTGATGAAGAAAAATATTGGTAAAAAAATTTGCTTTTTTAGATACATCAAAGAAAACAAAGGAAATCTCTGTCGCTTATGCTTCCATTTCCAGTTTTTTTTTGACAAGTCATGGTCTCACTTCATTACGTAAACGGTAAAGCACGCTGAAAGCTATTGGACTATGCATTCACGGGGAGTGGTCGAGGCAATGACAAATTTACCAAGCCATTGAACGCTCTCCGCTAGACTATCACGAGAGTAACCAGGGCTCCGGTACGGAGTAATTGAAATTACAGTTGAAATTTGAGTGTCTACAACCACACATCTTATAATATGAATACCCAAGTAATGAAGGTCTGATTGAAATTAGTTTTCGGTGTTAAAATGAGAAATTAAAGTTTTGTTTTCTGTGTTTAAAGTTAATCACTTAGAGTCAACAAACTTTTATGTTTTATTCGAATAGGTTATTAAAATGTTGGTCGAATAGATGTTCTGTAGTGGTAACGCTGCTCATTATTCTGAATTATTTACTATGTTATGTACAGTAAAGAGTAATAAGTATTGTACTAATAACAGTACCGTAGTAATAACAGTTTGTAAAGTTAAAATTAGTTCAACTTATGTATCTAATACCTAACGAAACGATGACTGACGAAAGTCTTTATTTCGCGTGTTGCTAGGTCATAGCATACGGAACTGAGATGTGGTCGCTTACAAACGGGCTTCATAAGAAAGCACATAGCCACTAAAAGAGCGATGGAGCGAGCCATGCCCAGAGTCCCTACGTATGTACGTGATGGAATAAAAAATGAGAATATCTGCGGAGGAACCAAAGTTACTGACATAGCTTGGATAGTTGCCAGAAGTGGCAGCAAGGCACATTGCTCGTAGAACTGACGGCCGATGGGACAGTAAGGTTGTAGAGTGGCGAATACGAACCGGAAGACGTGGCGTAGGAAGGGGAACAAGATGGACCCACAATCTGGCAAAGGTCGCAGGAACCACTTGGGTGTGGGCAGCGCAGGACCAATTGGTGTCGGAAACCTCCTCGAGTGCTCGGTCGTTACCACTCCCTTCTATCCAAGGCGTAGGCCTCATGGGGTGGGGAAGGGTAACGCCTGGAACGGTGCACTCTGGGCAACAACGGTTAATTAATTCTTTGGGAGGAATTAGTTAACCGTTGGCTAATATCCGACGGGGGGGAGAGGGGAGGGGGTCAGCAATCTCCACATGTGCCCGGCGATAGGAGTGCATTACTACCGTCTGGGCTGCACTACCGTTACGCGGTTTTCCCCTGTTAACCCTGGTGGTTAAGGGGGAGAAGAGTAGCGGTCGGGCCCATGGCCTGTGGCGGTTGACCGACTGGGGGGAAGGGTGGTGAGGTGAACCCGCAGTGGTGCAGCACCGCAGTTTGCGGGGGAACCGAGCCAGCGGGCTCATTCGTGGGCTCGCAGTGAGGGAGACGTCCCGCCGCCATGAGCGGCTCATGCGGGTGAATTGCGCCCTCAGTAACACTATGTTTCCAGAGCAGGACAGGAGGGCGCAGTCCTTCGGGACTCGTGAGGGTGGGGATTTGCCGGAAGGGACTCTGTCCCGGAAGGCTTTTCCCCTGACAAGAGGGTGGTGCCTTTGGGTGCCAGAAACACCAGCGGGGGGGGGGCGGGGACTCCCGGACCTGCATTGCACGGTGTTCGCAAGGGGGGGGGGGGCATCCCGGGGTGGTCAGTGAGCGTCGCGGATAAATGTTTGTCTCCGTGGCGTCTGCGTCAATGGCCGAAGAGGGAACCTCGTGTGGTTTTTATTCAGTATGCCCACCTTCTGTGGGAGAGCCCGAAAGACCCCCTGCTGCCTCGAGCAGGGGACATGCACAAGGAGCATTTCGCACACGTAAAAAAAAAGAAGGACCGATTGTTGTGGAACTCTTTGGGGGAGGTCTTTCTCCAGCAGTGGTCTCTTTTGGCCGATATAATGACAATGATGATGACTTAACAAAATTAGTGACGCCGAATGTTTATTCAAAATAAGCTTAGAGCTTTAGGGAAATCAAATCGAATCAGACCAGCTACATTAGCTGCTCAAATCGCAATTACTGATTCAATGTAGTTATCTCTGGCACACACGTTGTCATTAATTCGGTCACAATATTTATTCAAGGTAATGCCTTGCAGGAATATTCTATTTGCATGTTGTTTCAGTCTGAGTTTACATTAAAAGCAATTGGACTGAGGTTGACACGACGTCAGTTTAATTTTACAAAAGTACCAACTGGTAAAAATAACTTTGAGCGGTTGCTCTTGCGAAGTTTTTAAATTAACCTAAGCGTGGTTTTCATAGTACCCAATTTGCAAATTGCGAAGTGCGAGTCGGACTCGCGCACCGAGGGTTCCGTACAAATTTATATGTATCTATGAACATCTAGTCTAAGCAGACCCCTGCTCCTAAGCAAATGTGCGCAGTGTGGGATCATTGTAGATTGGTTACTGTTATAGACAGAAAGACAAAAAAATTTAGGCTTTTCGCAATTTTTCCGTTACCAGGAGGTATGAAAAAATATTTCGCGACCCCCTGACCCTTCGCTTTTTTATCATGTATGTATGTGTATGTTACAGTGTTACAAATATTCATTCCATACGACCTCCTTTATAATCTTTATTGTTTTTACTAAAGTTCTCTCGACCTCTGGCGACCCCCCTACAGAAGCTCCGCGACCTCCCAGGGGGTCGCGACCCACAGGTTGAAAAACACTGCTATAAGGGTTCCGTTTTTTCCTTTTGAGGTACGGAACCCTAAAAATGTGCCACCTGGTAATTTATGTGCAGTGGATTCAATAGATGTACAGTCAAGTGTAAAAATATAAACTTATTCAAAGTTTCAAAAATAAGTACCACAGACTCTTATTCCGACGCAATAAAGCCGTAGTAACATATTTTTTGAGTGGTT
Organism: Archips crataeganus; assembly: GCA_947859365.1. NCBI lineage: Eukaryota > Metazoa > Arthropoda > Insecta > Lepidoptera > Tortricidae > Archips > Archips crataeganus. The sequence goes on along the minus strand of OX402052.1, from coordinate 10,983,325 downwards.
CGAATAGATACTTATTTTTGCACTTGACTGTACTTACGTCAAGTAAGAGAAGAAATAAAAACCTGCTTTTTACAATTAAGTTTGACAACCAAGAATTCAAACAGGGCAAGAAGTTTATTATCAACTAGTTGCTACCCGCGACTCCGTCTGCAAAGAATTTGTTTATCGCTACCCCGCGAGAAATATGCATTTACGGGGATAAAAACTATCCTACCTATGTCCTTTCCCGGGACTCAAACTATCTCTATACCAATTTCATCTTTATCAGTTCAGCAATAATCGCGAAGAGGTAATATACAGACAGATGGACAGACTTTCGCATTTATAATTTTAGTACGGATTACATTAATATAAGCATTTGTAATTTTAAAATTTATATTTTAGTTATAAATATATAAATACTTACATAAGTGATAATAAAACATGCAGACATGGCCACAAGAGTGTTTTTTATTACCTCAATATTCTTGAATTATGTTTTTATCCAAACAGCCCTGGCTTTTATGTAGATGTCAATATTTTTGTCGGCTGCGAAGCGATAATAACTTTACACTCGCGCAATTAGGTACATTTTAGCACGCAACCGTTCTGAACGAGACGGAGTAGGCTATAACCGCGGCATGTATTCAAGATTTTGTACGGAATCATGTATCTGTTACGTAGTAAACATTAAGTAAGCAATCTGTGCTAAATGTAAAATCGCTGTCAATTGAAATTGCGAACAATGTAAATAAACCATTTAATGAACCATATTCTAGCACTTGTTTATTGTTTTAATGGTTTAGGATAATGTTGTGGTAAGTATTGATTAAATAACAAACGGATTTAGCAGTTATTTGATGAGGGAAAATGGAAATTAAAAACATTTTAAATACAAGGTTTGTTTACAGTGTTTGCAATTTCAATTGACTGACAAGTTTAGTGCTAATGGAGTGATCGCCTTCCATCAAGCGAGATTGAGGTCAAACGTAAGCCTATTTTTTTTATATAAAAAAGGATACTTTCCCACCTTAGTTTCCCACTGTTATCGTTGACACCTATAGTCAACGGCCGTTAAGAAATAAATCCTGACACACTGCATCACTACGAAGTTTCTGAATATCGACAATGTGGCCCATAGGAAAAAATGCTTTTTTTTCTTTTTGAAATCATTTCTTTCCCTATGGTTGACATTGTCAATATTCAGAAACTTCAAAGTCGTGATATGTGTCCGGATTAACTTCATAGCAGCCGCTAACTGCAGTAATTTTATTCTCTTTGGCGATTGACATCGAAACATGTACTCCATAATTGCAACTTACACAGTAGGCTAGTAGACGAATATAGCGACTGTCAGACACGAGTGATGAATCTGTAGCTAATAAATGTAATCTGTGAGATAAATATTTATTTACACAAAATATACATATTTACAGAAACATATTTAAAAAAGATCAAAATAACAAAACTTAAATTAACTTAATCTAAACCTAAATCCTGTATTTACAAATATCTCCCAGAAAGCGCTAATGGGCAGGGTGCCCATAATGCTGACTGCGTTTCCTCGTTGTATGGAAATGCCAATACGTTGACCGAGGAAAGAGCCAGCCTAATGGTAACCTGTGGATTGGACAAATACTTAATAATCTGTGATAAAGGCATTTTATCAATAGTTAAAATGTGAAGAAAGACTAAGTATTTATTATTTCTCATTTATGATTTACCAACTATAACTCCAATAATCTACCAATTAGTTACATACGGTCTCGGAAGGCGACTAAAAAGCCGTAGTTATAAATTTCCGTTCGCCACAGTTACCAATATTTTGTTGAAGTTGAGCCAGTTATTGAATTTCTGTCCTCGTATGTTGGGCGCATATTGTACTGGGAGCTGCGGCACTTGGACGATATGAGACCGCGTGCTTGCATGCAAATACGGTATCCAGCAAAGAAAGTACATTGGTTGGAGGCAAATTAAAAACTTTATTAAAGTATCAAGTATCGACAACCTCATAAAAGCCAAAAAATATATATAATGTTGCAGCGGCCGTCATCAAGAATAGACGTTTAGCAATAAATAAATAAATTAAATAAAAAAATATTAGGGGACACTCTTACACAAATCGACCTAATCCCAAACTAAGCAAAGCTTGTACTATGGGTACTAGACGACGATAAACATACTTATATAGATAAATAAATACTCAAATACACAGAAAACATCCATAACTCAGGAAAAAATATTCGAACCCAAGACCTCTTGCTTCGTAAGCAGGGTCACTACCAACTAGGCTAAAGCGACCGTTCGTATGTTGTATGTTCGTACGTCGGTCGTCCCGGAAAACATGTTTTGGTATAATTCATTCTAACTCACTCAATTTGTTTTAGTAGGTACTTACTGGCATAATCAGTTAAAGGCAAACACTTGTGTAGGTAAACTTTTTCACTATGGCTATCGGAACCACTTAGCTTTAACCTTTTGAACACCACACATCGTTTTTGTTGCGGACAAAATGGATTCTTATGCCGATGCGGGTAGGTTAATTTTGTGTTTTACCTTATTGGCGTCTATAAACGACGCTGGCGTTCAAATGGTAGTTTAAGTTTTTTCTTTTTTACAATACAATACAATACAATGACTCTTTATTGTACACCACAAAAAATACAATACAGAAAAACAACTACATGACAAAAAAGAAATAAGGTAAACAATGGGCGGCCTTATCGCTTCGAAGCGATCTCTTCCAGGCAACCTTTAAAAAAAGAAAGAAAGAAAGCAAGGAATGCATTACAGCAGGTGGTGCAATATAAAATTTAATAAATAATTATAAAAAACAAACATTTTATTAAAACAACTGAAAACATAAAATAAATAAATAAATAAATAAATATCACGGGACAATTCACACCAATTGACCCAGTCCCAAAGTAAGCTAGGAAAGCTTGTGTTATGGGTACTAGGCAACGGATAAACATACTTATATAGATAGGTACATACTCTAATACATATTAAACACCCAAGACCCGAGAACAAACATTCGTATTTTTCATACAAATATCTGCCCCGACACGGGAATCGAACCCGGGACCTCAAGCTTCATAGTCAGGTTCTCTAACCACTAGGCCATCTGGTCGTCTAACATCTAATAATACACATCATAAAACATACATAAATAAGTGATACACAATATACTTGTAAGTAAATGGACACAATAATACAATTTTCAAGCACAGGAAAAAGTAAAGTTTGTACTTTGTCTGTCTACATACCTAATATGTAAAAGAGGAATCTGACTGAATAACTTTATTGACTGACATTGTCAAAGAATAGCCCAAACTAACAGGATAACCTTAAAATTTTCTCCCGCGTTTCCCTATCCAATAGGCGAGCACTAACTTGCAATAGGGATGTTGACACCATTAAAAAATAATTCAAAGACACGACTCCAGTAAAAAACCGCTTTATTTTGGCCCTGAAACCCAGATTAATTTTCGATTAACTGCAAAATTAGATTTTTTGTTGCTTTAAAACAAATAAATAGTTAGTTAATTCAGTATGCGAACAAGTGACGTCATATGTTGCTATTGCCATTCAAACTCTATGGGAGAAATGTGTTTTGACAGCTCATAAAAAGTACGTCAGTTGATTGGTGGTGTCAACATCCCTATTGTGAAATTGCCACGGCATTGCTACTGGGACTGGGCACGAGCTAGTTCACTTATAATTCCAGAACCGTCGACAGAAAAAACAGGAAATAAATATTGAATATCTTTGATTAAAAGGATAAAGGTGGAAGGTAATAAAATCAGTACATTTGAGGATAAAATCGTTTCCCTTTAATGATGTTGTCCTTAAGAACGCCCTTGTTTCGAGCAAATTGACATTCTGATTAACTTTAATCAAATTTTCTGCTCAATACGCAGGATTTGGCTGAACATTATTTTATTCTGAATTCTATTTATTTATATTGTCAAATCATAACAAATATATGATAAATCATAAAAACCGTATTCGGTTTCAATTACTGCAATAGACTTCTATAAAATTCACACTAAAATAAAAAAGTACTAACATCAAGAGCAAATCAGAATTAATCTAGATTTTACTTCGTTAAAATTAGGTCATAGTAAATATTTTTGTACTTCACGCCAACTTATGCACAATTTACTTAACTATTGGATAGCTGGATTTGACAAAATATCAACAATATCAAGCCAAATTTTAATATTTTACAAAGTTGTATTCTAGACAAGCTCTTTTTTGATTTTATTACTCTGACTATACTTTTTGTTGCATGTACATCAAAGTCATAAATAAGTGATCACTTTTGTACCTTGTCGCTTTCAGTTGTTACATAATTTCGTATGGCTTTTCGAACATGACGTTAAAGCGAAGAGGTACATAAGTGATCACTTATTTATGATGTTGACTGTACATGTATTATCCTCTTCTGACAGTCCTCTTTATAAATACACATAAGATTTTGAAGAGAACTTACGTAACTTACATGCAACAAAAATTGCAAGTTGCATAAAAGTTTGTAAATAGATACTTTACGCATTCTACCTTTAAACGTATAAATAGACAGCATTGAGAACAAATTTAGAAATTCGTAACCATTTTTTTACTTCTTGTACCGACTAAGTATTCGACAGCAGCGAATGCATGCTCAAAGCCTTTCTGTGTTCCAATTTGGCGAAAAACTCAAGGTTTTAGAATTTTTTCACCAAGGCGTTCATTTAGTAAAACTTTTTATTCAACGCGAGTTTAAATCTCAGCGCACCTGCTACATTTATTTCTGACTATACTCCCCACTGAAATTCCAGGAATATTTATGTTTATAGGTTCCCAAACGCTCTCTGTACCTCGATGGAAAATGCGACAAATTTTATAATCCACACGTTTACTAACCTGAAGAATCCGCGATTTTTTTTTCATTCGTTGTGACGCTTCGAATGATTTCTCTGCAAGCATCCGAAGACCTTTAAGGGCCGAAGGAAATAACATTGCTTCTATCTAACATTTAAAGCTAATAATGCAAATTAAAGCGTACTCAAACCGACGTGATCGGAATGCTGAGTACACCGCGGCTCGTGGAGGCTTCGACCGAGATGCAGTGACGTTTACGGCTCCATCGATCAGTCTCAGGACGTTAATTGCCTGAAACCTCGACGAAATCTTACCTTAAGCGCTCCAAATCATTCTAAATTTACAATATGTAGCGCTAAAATGCTTTTGGTACGCTTGAGTGTTGCTTGTGGGATACGAAAATCTGTCGACAATTTTAGAAGGTTGAGCCAGTCTGGTAAAGGCGTCGTTTGCATTAGCATTGGCCAAATTTATTATGTGAGGCAGTGAAAAAAATAATAATTTAAATGTTGCCAACCGACGAATATTATATGCATTTTATAAAAACGCAGAGGAAGCGTGGAAAGTTTGACGGGCTATAGTGAATAAAATGTTTTGATTATCTGATAGAAAGTGCGAGCTGAAATGTATCTTATCAGGTTATTGATTGAGTCAGGAGTGCGGAGGTCTAAATTATTCCATATAAATCAACATTGTTACCAAAAATCAAATATCACAAAAAAATATCCAAAATAGTGTTTCAAACTCTATACGAGTTCGTTTGTAATAAATAAGAATAAACTGAACTGAATAACAAAGTACTGAGGTAGGCACAGTGGCTGTAGGTTTTCTAATTATTGATATAATAATTGATTGCCTCAGTGCTATTTCAAGCGTTAAGCCCAGTTTACTCGTGCAAAAAATATTGTGCAAGTTGCATTACATTGCGGCGTCCCACTGACCACTTTAAACTAGTTCGCTAAGACTGTAAGCAGTCTCGTAATGTAATGCAGCTTGCACAAAGTTTTCTTGCTGGTCTAAACTTGGCTTAACAATTTGTCATTAGTGCGGCTATAGGGAACTCGACAAATACTTACCATTGACTTTCCTAGCAGGTGGAGGTTTCCTTACGATGTTTTCCTTTACTGTAACCAAAGCTCATGGTAAATGTCAAATCGTAACAATTAACCGTAATCAATGAGTAACAAGGCACCCGCGACTGGTACGGCTCAAATATGCAAAGCTCATCATTGCCCTTTTTCGTAATCTCAATCATTATTCTGCCGCGTTTTGTATGAAAGGGTATTCACGTTTTAGCCTACTCAAAGCTAATTACACTTCCTTGACATTACAGCCACCTTCTTCAAAATTCAAAGAAAAAGTTTGACGTTATATGAGATTTTAAGTGGGTTCCTAAGGTGGAAATGCAGTGAAGGAAAATAATCGAAGTGCTTTGATCGTTCGCTGTAAACTGGTGGGGTGCGTCTTAATAAGGGTGTGACATCTCTTTGACGGCGACACGGGAAATGAAGGGACGTTGGGGCGTATGTCAATTGCACTTGTAGTCAGCCATATGTCTCGAGCTATAACGGCACTTGAGTTATTCAATACAGGGGTCGTACCTAATGTAGTACTTGGAAAAGCCTAATTTTTAAAGTAATACTAGGGGCGTTCAATAAAAAATGAGAATGAGTATGTTATAAACAACTTTTACTAAATGTCATTTTATTTTTCGACATAGTCACCTTTTAGCATAATACACTTAGTATATCTTTTTTTAAACTTAAAATTCCATTTTTAAAAAAGGTCTCATCCTGAGTACTTAAAAAATCTTGTACTGCAGCGACTACCGCGTCGTCGTCTTCAAATTTCTGGCCTCTCAGGTATTGTTTCAATCTCGGAAATAGGTAGAAATCACTGGGAGCGAGATCTGGTGAATACGGAGGGTGCTTAAGGATATCGAACCCAGCATAACGAATTGCAGCCATTGCAACGGCGGACTTGTTTGCCGAGGCATTGTCCTGGTGGAACAGCACAACTTTCGAGAGTTTACCTCGCCGTTTTTCGCGGATCTCATTGCGCAATGTTGCTATTTGTTTGGCGTATAAAGTGCCCGTAATAGTGGCTCCATGCTCGAGATACTCAATCATTAATACCCCTTTACCATCCCAAAAAACAGAGCCCATGTCCTTACCGGCAGATGGGCTCACCTTGAATTTCTTCGGAGTTGGAGAAGATGGCCTTTTCCATGTCATAGACTGCAGTTTCGTTTCAGGGTCGTAATGATGGAGCCATGTTTCGTCCATTGTTATAGATCGCGCCAAAAAAAGTTCCCGGTATTGCTGCATCAGGTTCAAAGCTTCTTGACAAATCTCTAGTCTAGTTTGTTTTTGCGTGTCAGTAAGCATTCTTGGTACCCAACGCGCAGATACCTTTTTCATACCCAAGCGTTCATGTAAAATATTATGCACGCTCCCCGTTGAAATCTTTACATTTTCAGCAATAAAACGAACTGTGACACGACGATCCGCCAAAACTGAGTTTTCGACTTTTTTCACAATTTCTTCAGTTACTGCTGTAGTAGGGCGTCCGGAGCGGGGGTCGTCCATTGTCGATGTTCTTCCACGTCTAAATTCGGCGCACCAACGTGCGACTGTCGAATACGGAGGAGCATTAGACCCTAAAGTGTCCCGCAAATCCAAATTGACTTGGTCCGTAGAAAAATTTTTCAAATACAAGTATTTGATAACGGCGCGCAGTTCAATTTTCTCCATTTTCGCTAACGTACTCAATAGCATTGCAAAGAAATTACCGTATATTTTTTTAAACAAAAGACAGTTAGTTTTTTTTTTTCATAGCAATCAGCTAGATAGATTAGCTTTACCGGCCAGTATTTAATTTCGTAATATTAAAAGAGTTTGCATCTCATTCTCACTTTATATTGAACGCCCCTCGTATTTGAAGGGGCTGTTTCACCACCTTGTTGTTAAATTGCTCGTTTTGTATCTAACGAACAAACTACGTACTTACGTACACGTACTGATACGTACTGGATACTGGATAAAATGTTATAAAATGATTTATTAAACCTATTCCTCGAAATGGTTTTGGAATTAGACCACATTATAAAAAAGTTAGCAAAAAGTCGGAACGGCAACGTCGCATCAACGGTCGCGCATTTCTGTTCGCGCAGTTTCGTTCATAGGTTGGCTTATCAAAGAAAAACAAAAACGTAAGCTAAATAATTTTAAATATATTTTTTTGCATAATCGGGTGTTAACGTTATAATTGACCTGCAGACGTAGATTTTTTAAGATCCTTTATTAACAATAAAACAAATGGAAAAATAAAATAACGTAAAACGAATCGGAAAGTGGCGCCAAACCATTTGACAAATTCACATGAATTTCATAATTTTCCTTCCTTGGAGAATATCACAGGTAACACGATTGTTAGAAAAACAACCCAGTCCCAGTGCAGGTACTTATGCAGTTTTTCAATAAACATCATATTAACCAACCAACACTTTATTTTCAAACACCAAAATTATGCCATACCCATCGATAAATTTGGTCTTTCGTACCTCGGTATTCTAATATATAACTTTTTTAGCCATCTCGCTTTTAGCTCGCATGACATTTCTAATCATGATATTCTTATGTCATAATTTTTATTATTTGTTCTATGGTTAGTTCTCAATCAGAGGTGGTATCGTCTAACAAACGGGCTCTGGTGATCGCATTCAGCATCTTTCTCTACCCTCATCCTATACCGTGTGACAGAAAAAATGGGAAAACAATTTTGATTCCAAGTGCGTTAGGCCTCTGGACTAGTCGAAAATTGACTCCTACCAAAGTAGTACCTAATTTAACTTGCTAAATCTCGGTAAGTTATACATTTTCAAAATAATAAACAACGGCTTCTTGGAAACCCAGCTTCACTAAACTACAAAACACTACTTCCTGGCAATAAAGCTTTGCACATTTTCTTCTGCTGTTTCTTTATTTTAATCTAACTCGTACAAAGCGCCACGAGATAGTGATAAATCACTCTATACGTAGTACGAAGCGGGGTTCAAGTTTTTTCTCCTCGTCACTACATACGTATAGTTTTATTGTGTTAAGAGTGATGTATGTGGGTGTGTGACAGCACAAAATTGAAGACGTGGTTCTAGTGTGAGCGGATGCGTTTAATTAAATATTAAAATGTTGCTGTGCTCACTGTTTTATTAATTTACAAACATATTATTAACATAATTAAAAAAAGAAACGAAGTAGAATTTAAAGATAAAGAGAAAAAAAAACCGGATGTCTGTAAAGTCGATTTACGGATAATAGTTTAACGTGACATCGTCATAACAAAACATTGATGAAATGATTGCATACTTTTGCCGATTGTGCCTTTCGCTCGCTCGTGCCGCGCTCTCGCTCCGATAGTTCATCGGCTCGAGCATAACGGGACGCGTAGCGTAACGGGACAGTGCGTTATGTACGTTACACGAGTCATCCTTTTTCGTGCGTGCAGCCGGCGTTCATCGATCTGTTAGACGTTGCCACGTCAAAATTTGCTTGTTCTAACATATTAACAATCTGGCTTTAGTCATCTGTCACGAAAGCGTCCGATGCGAATCAAACAACAGTTGTTCAGCGAAGCTTGACATCCTTTTTATACAGCCACGGAAAAATCTTACTAGTGCTATCCAAAATAATTTAATTTTCGGTACAGCGACATCTATCGGTATATAAATCAACAAATCAAAAAACTTTAATACTGTTATACAGGCTTATTCTGAAATAAGAACTTTATATCAGTAAGATACCTTTAATACGAAGTACCTACAACTAAACCTAAAAAGGAAAATTTTATGAAATAGGTAATTGTTTTTCAACCAAAATATATGGCTACTTTTTTACCCAATTACTAAAATTAAATAACGATTAGTTAGGGGATATATAGACATGGAAGAGTCATACACCCTGCAAATTTGTAATGAACGCGTTTTTCTGTAAAATAACTTTCTATGATGTTTGAATCTCGAATGAACATAGGTACACGCAGGACCAATAATTCAATAATTCAATTCCACAATTTCCTAAACTTTTTTCTTTAATAACCGTCATTCATTTCTAAATACTCGCTAGAACTCAGGCGCAGTTTGAAAGCTTAAACGGATAAGCGAGGTTGCTGAAATCCATCCATTCACATTACGTGGCTGCTAAAGTCTGAGGCGCTGTCAAGGGGGATTTCAAAACGTTAAAAACGTCAGCCTAATGCCTACCGAAACGGTATACGTGTATTTTTTTCCGGAAGTCTATAATGTATATTCATCTACCAATATATTATTATCGTATGCGATGAGAAAGCTACTGTTAGGTCTTCCGTACACGCAGTCTCAAAAGTGATTTTGGAAATCAGATCATCACTCGAAAATGCCATTCGAAATTGGTGGAATACTGTGCAGAATGTGAAATATGAATAGAGTAGTAGAAAATCACGACTCTGTTTAATCTTGTCAATTACTCGGAAAAAATGTTTGAGCTGTAGTTTTGTGTCAGTACACAGATTTTTATCACTGTCGAAGGTTATTTTCGAGCGATTTGATTTCAAAAATAGCTTCCACGTATATTAGTTCCATTTCTTATATATATTATAACGAAACCAATAAACCGATTTAAATTCAATGAAAAAGAAAAGCTTTAATTAAATTAAAAACTATTGGATACTCATTTAACCGAGATTATGTATGACAAACTATTAAATAAATCAATTGATATAAAATGTAACAGTTTATTCAATGAATTTGAGCTGATAGATAATTCGAATGCTAGAGGTAAATATCTTTTTTTAATTACTTTACATTTAGAATTTGCTTTTGCCTAGAAAATATTACATTTTTCAGACCAGTTCCTAGTCTAAAATGTTTTTCTCTGAAGCCTCAATCTTGAAACTGAGGCAGTGACAGCAGACCTCCATTTGTCACTTTTTCAGAGTCAAGATCTAGGCCATTACTTCTGACGATTGTACGTAGAACAATGCCCATACAGACTCGATTTCTTTCGTAGCTTTCGTACCTACCGACAAAAATATTTTTGTTATTACTTTAGAGTTAACTTTATTTAAAAATAATAATGATTTACCTACTCTAAATACCTGTAGGTATGACTTCACGCGGAGTGATCCGCGCCTGCTATAATTCACGTCCGAATATTTTGGTCACATACTCGCGAATGTCGTAACAAAATAAATCAAATTAGTTACTCAGCTTCCAGATTGCTCGCACACCTTATAATTAAACTAACAACAAAAGCAAGCCCTGTCCCTGATAAAATTATTGTTGTAAACCTTAATGTGGGTCTAAAAAGGTTTTCAGAAGTTTCCAGAAGGTGTCTATTACAGTTGGAGATGATAGTAACCGTGCAAACGGGGACAAAGATGTGTATCCATTTATGCACACTATTCCGTTGGAAAAGGGTGCAAAATGTAAACACATCTTTGTCCTCGACTATTTTATCCCTGGCCGCGATAACGAGCGCGTGAGAATTTTGAAAAGCAGACGTATCTCCGAAACATTAAATCACGATTTATACGTAAACGAGAGAACGAGCCAAGTACGTAAAATAGCACACTAAAGTGGACTTGCGCGGATCAGAGGTAACTATATACATATAACTCCGAGCTAAGTGCTAACCCAGGGTAAATTAACATCAAAACTTATGGAACTATCACTATCACTCATAACCCAGAATTAATGATTTAATTTTTTTAACCTTAGAGTCGCTGTCTAGACCGTGCAAGCGACCTTATTAAGCTGCGTACGGACTGCGCGCACATTACGCGGACCCTACGCGAACCCGGGTACGCGTGTCCTGGAACGCCATGTCCGTACTTGCAGCTACGCGTACAGTTTACGCGTACATAGCGTACGGACATGGCGTTTCAGGACACGCATACCCGGGTACGCGTACCCGGGCTCGCGTAGGGTACGCGTAATGTGCGCGCAGTCCGTACGCAGCTTAATTCTATTTAAAATTTGCAAACTGGGTATACTAAATTTAATGTGAAGTAGCGAGGTCACTGCTCCTCAATCAAACATGTAAGACATGCAAAGTATCGTCTGATTAAAACAAGGTTACGTATCAAATTGATTACATCGGGATGTACGCATTTACATGCATGCATTTTACAATCCCCCTAAGTCTATGTAGAAACATGAAATTTGTCACGGATGTTTTTCATGGTACGTCAATGAGATGTAAATTTTGGGAATACCCACGAGAATTTTGCGAAATCCCGGATCATTTTCAACTGCCAGATTAAATGGTTTACGCGAGTAAAGCCGCGGGGAAAGGCTAGTAACAGTGATAATATAATTTATAGAGAAAAATGATAACTAATTACGACAGTATACGGCGTAACTCGGCTCATATTCTACCAGGGCTCTAAATAAATAACACTATGTTATTTCAGTTTGGGTATAATGAAGGTGGCGCGGGTGTATGAGAAGTCATTTGACCCTTCATTATTGTGTATTCAAATTCACAGAAGGATTGATAACATTGTTAGCGGAAAATATTTACATTGGTTGGTAGGGACATGAACTAAAAAGGTTATGAGATTTTTAAGAAGAATAAGTTCTCTTAATACTACCTTTTTTGCTAACTGTACGTTATCGTAGCTGTTCGTGCATTTGTCATACCACCCTAAATATATGTACCTACCTATGTATATCCGATCGGATTAAAAGTGGATTTTATTTGACTTCCAAGATTTTACCCAAACTAAAAGGGTAAGTTACATAAAAGGTTGTAAAAACGTTACGCATTTAAATAGCATAGCAAGTGCTGTCGCATTGTGTAACGATATTCGTAGTTCTACAAATAACTAAGTACCTATTAGTTTCGTAGCGCAGTAACAACTACATTTCCACAGTTCCGGCTTATGTGCATGTACACTAACTGCGAGGTGTTGCATCCGAAGACTCACTCTGCGGGTTGTCTAATGAATAGTTTACTCCGTGTTACTCGTAATTAGGTACCATAACTAACTATTATAACTTTGTCACTACCGAGTGATGAACATCCACGAGACGATTATTATGACGTTATAAAGGTTGTCGCAATAACATTAATTGAATTTTATCTCTAAAATATGTAGCTATCTACATGATTTTTAAACGTGTTTAAGTCGACATCCTTGCATTCCCGAGGTCTCGATTTACAATTCGTTCGTAGTAAGGATGTAAGAATTTCGGATTTAAATTTGCTGTTTCCCTCAGAGTTCTCGGTTTCTCCAACTCTCAGGATTCCCCTTTGAATCAAATACAGGGAGACGTTTATAGATTTTCTCTTGTGAGATACCTCGATGCATCAAACGCTGAGGTAGAAATAATCCTATAAAGCTTTGGCGTCCATTGCAGAGCCGGGGTGGTGCGGTGAGCACGTCACACTCGTAAATATATTTTATATTCTGAAGGAGTTCGAAGAAGTATTGACGTAACAGACATGAATCCTAGCTCTAGTGCAGCCATAACTAACTGCTGTTCATAAACTAGATGATTTAAAAAAATATTACCAGTGCGTAATTTTATCCTTTAACTTTAGTAGTATGCTTTGTCGAATTCGTTTGAAAGCAAAAACTAAACTTTCGGGTAGTTCAAAATAAACTGTTGACATTTTTCGTACATCTTTACATTAGAGACTTTGGTCAAATGAAAGTTAGTTGTCGTCTTGTTGTCTTTAGCTACATACTAGTCCTGTTGCCGGGCACATGAGTAAAGTCTCTCAGGATGAGAGAGCTTGAACTGTAGTTCCAACGCCAGCCCAGTGCGTATTGCAAAAGCATTGAACTATTTCGTATGTATGTTGTATGTTGTTGTACGTAGGTGTGCAGGTTTGTTGACGACGTTTGTCTTCCTTTATTAAGGTAAACTTCACAAGAGTTTTTTCATTTTCATTAAAAAAAAACTTCTGTGACACGAGCCCAAATTCAAACCTACGCCTACGACTATCATCGATTAGATAGTCGTAGGTTTGAACTCGTTACAAATTTTAGTTTGAAACAAAACTTGAGATTGTCTATAAGGGACCCATTAGACAGACTGTTTCCTCAATTCTAGTAGTTATTGGGTCACAAGTCCATAGAAGATAATGTGTAACAACATGATACAGATTAGTTCAGTTAGTAACTTGCCTTTGCTGTTCAGTGTTAGCTCCTTGCTGCGGAGCTTAACGACTGACTTCAATCCTGAAATAATGGTTTTAACTGGCCATATACGGAGGTCGCACAACATCCTTATCCACGTATACGCGACCAACAGCTTAGCCAGAAGTTTTCTAATACACTAAGTGTTTTGTTAGTTAACCATTGCGCTTTGACGGTTCTGATCGTGCAATGAATATGGAATTCACTCGCAGTATCGCCGCTCAAACGTAATCGTGGTCACGTCGTAATGCAATGGCGAACACGCCTCGTGGGTAACGACCGCTCGCTTCATAGCTCGGTCAGTGTTGTGTCGGAGAAACATTTACTAGAAACTAGGAACAGCCCTGCATTTGTAAAGAAATGCCAGGGCAACTTAATTTGTGAAAGATAATTGTGATTTCACCTGTATTCAGTTTTGTATAAGTGGAAAAATTAATTAATTGTCTGATATTGAAAGAAGTTAGGTAGTTACAGCCGTAGCCGTGGTAACCTAGTGGTTTGTTCTCTCATGCAGAAGTCGTGGGTTCGAGCCTGGGCTCGCACCTCAGAATTTTTCGAAATTTATGTGCAAAATTATAGGTATTTGAGATTTACCATGAGCTTTACGGTGAAGGAAAACATCGTGAGGAAACCTGCACAAGAAGAAATTTAATGTGTGTGTCAAGTTCCCAAGCCGCACTGGGCACGCGTGGGAACTGCAGCCCAAGCTTTCTCATTCTGAGAGGAAGCCTATGCCCTTCAGTGGGACGTAGAGGTATAGGGTGGGATGATGATGATGAGTGATTAGCCATCAGTCCAAAGTGACGAAACGACAATTTTATAGGTACCTACATAATTACAAATACTTTAACTCTCCCAAGTAGAAGCCGATGTTCCGAGATTATAATAATTATGGGGTTACGACTGATAGTAAAACAGCCACAGAAACCAAATGATATCCTTGAATATTAACGTAGATCCCCTTAAATTCGTAGTACTCGTAAAAAGTAATCAATAACTGTGTCACGAATACTGAAGCCCCTCAGAACTAAATTCGGAAGCCAATTTTGTCATCAACTTATCCAATCTATAAAAGGTTTCATTAGTAAAACGATTGCATGTATCAGTTTATATTCTTGGAAAGGCTAGGTAAAGTTTTTTGCTCGTTGCTTTTGGTTCTGGATCTTCTATTCGGAGAAATAATAGGTACTTACAAATAATAAAATAACATGTTCGGTGACATTAGTTAGACCAGTAATGGTGTAGGGGTAAGCACGCAGCACGGAACGCTGAGGACCTGGGTTCGATTCCCAGCATTGGTCTTTTTTCTGGGGTTTTTTCTGTGCATCTATATTTCAGTTTGTATTTAGTTTGAAATACATTAGTTAAAGTTAAAAGCAAATGATATGAAATTGATAAAACTAGATGTTGCTTTTAGAATTCAGAATTGATTTTACTTTTACAGTCGTGAGTCGCGCGTCGTTGTATTTTTAAATGTGTCAATCTATTGAACGCACAGATTGAACGCTTCTCTAAACCTACCTTTACCGTACTTGACCAAAGGTCGTCTGGCAGTGTCTTATCCAACCTCGACATTGGCGGAATCATCGCACCGTTCGATGGGCCCATAATTATCCCAAAAATTGAATTGAATTGAACTAAACCTACCTACATTTGTAACCGCCTGATGGTCTGCTACAAAATTCAAAGTTAAATTCGAAATATTTCTCAAAATGAGTTTTATTTCATAAAGTTATTTTTACAATGTAACATGTGTGAAAAAAATCTGTTCTTATTTCTTTTCTACATTATGAAATTTCTAAGTTTAAGCTTTCTGTGGCTCAAGGTTTGGTCTGGGCGGTCTCCTAAGTTAGTCAGTAAGGACTTTATATATCTACTAGCTGTTGCCCGCGACTCCGTCCACGAAGAATAGGGGTATAAAAAATAGCCTACGACCTATTCTCAGACCTGCCGAATACAGAGAAAAAAGTTTCATAAAAATCGGTCAAGCCGTTTCGGAGGAGTTCGATAACAAACACCATGACGCAAGATTTTAAAAATTAGAAGAATATCTGGTGCCCGCGACTCCGTCTGCGAAGATAAAAAATAGCCTACGACCTATTCTCAGACCTACCGAGTAGGTATAGATAACAAACACCGTGACACGAGATTTTTATATATTAGATAAATTAACCGTATCAACAACATTAAATAAACCATTATCTATCACTAAAGTGAGGTAGTGAGTGTTAACGAGCAACACCATTATCATTGTTTGGTTTGCGCTAGTCTGTAAACAAGTATAAACAGTTAAACACTTGGTTGCTTTTGCTAGCTGCGGTTAAGTAGACTATTTTGCGACGTTCTGTTCTGCTAATTACTTACTAGAGTAAATGAAGCTTTACACAACTTGTAAGAGAAAACCGCTTCCCGCTGTGCTGCCAAGACACTAGAACAGAAGTAAAAGAAAAGTGGAAGTTTATTAGGCGCCATTTTCGTCGCACTGACTCATTTTTGACAATAATGGTTGAAAATGACAACAATTTCTTGTTTTTTTTTTATGATAGAGGCCAGACAAACGAACTAGTGGGTCTCCTGATGTTAAATGATCACCACTGTCCATAGACACCCGCAACGCTTTACGCGATGCCAGTGCGTTGTCGGCCTTGTTGATATTAATTCCACTTTCATCAGTTCTCTAATCTTTCTGACCTAGCTTTTAATAGCTTAGTTTAGCTTTTAAGTTTACTATTACTAACACTAAGAATCTAAGTTAATCGAAATAAATTACATAATAATTATTATTATTACAAATAGGTAGGTAACGAAACATAACCAGAAACCTCCACTTATAAAGCAAAGTTACTCGAGTCATGCTCATGCAGCATAAGAAAATATAGCGATAATAATATAGAAGTGGTCGAAGGATGCCTTTTATTCTGTTCAAATGGAACTACTAAATTTACATCACACATGAGTAAATCGAAAAATGGCTTTTAAACTGGACTAAGGTGCTACTCTATTTACTTGTCTGCCGTAAGCATCTGAAGATTTTTATAGTTAGATGGGTGGTTAGATTGATAACATTAAGATTGTTGGTATGATTGTTGGTTGCATCTAAGATTAAGCTAAACAAAAAAACACATAAGTAAATGATTGCCTCATCTTATGCAACACAACGTGCAAGAATTGGGATGCACCAAAAAAAATAACCTATAGTTTTTATATTTTATTTGGAAAGAATAGGATATTTTAAGATACCATTTTCATCGATTTTGAATTTGGTTGAGTATTTAATTTTTTATAATTTTTTTAAGAAATACGTTTGATGACGTCACAGTGAGAGAGCCACGTTCCATTACCTAGAAAAATTCAAGTCGTACAATAACATAATCTGTGGCACTGCTGAGGCGCTACTACGAAATTCGAAAATCGAAGTTCGTATCGTATTATCCCTCTCACTCTCGTGTCAAATCATATTAGCGTGAGCGGGACTGCACAAAACGAAGTTCGAATTATGCACTTCGTGGTAGGGCCTCTGATTTGTCTTGTCACTGTCAATAATAAGTACAAGTACGGCTTAGGGTCCTAAATGAACCATGACAAAATATAGTTTTATTTATTTCTCTTCTTTTAGCTTCAATTATTCCTGTTTGTTAAATGGTGTGATAGTAAATAGATATTTTTTATTAAAATCTGATATTTAAATTTTTTATATTTACTTATAACGTAGTAATTTAATAATTAAATTTGTAAAAATACATTGGAAATACTCGTATACATTTCGGACTTTACGATAAATGACAACTGTTTAAAGCCAGGTGCGCATCATGTGATTAAAGTTCTGTCTTTGTCACTCTTTGCTGTTATAAGCAGGACAGCAACATTTCAAACTGTCAATTTGCTTTAGAGTGTAGACCTGCTTTATACCTTCCTTTATGACGATTCACTGCAGGGGTCAAATGAAGGTCATCACTTAAATTTTCTTTATTTAATTCATTTTATCATATTTTTGGAATCTGATTTCTGAGAACGCTTCACAAAGCCTATTTCTCCAAACGGTTTTCGATTTATTATACGTTGTCAAAAATTGGGACATCCCAATTCTAGTCTTATCAAAAACTAACAAGTGTGAAATATAAAAAAAATAAGGTAAGTATATTAATTTGTCCACTTTTGCATCTAAACGGAGCGAAACATTCTTGAGTTTTTGGCAAAGAGCCAGTCATCAAAGGTAAATTTGAACGAAAATTGAGAATATATTTACAAGTTTATCAACATTACGTGCACCCATTTACTGCTCCTGCATTAGCTGGTAATGAAATAGGCTCAGAAGGGTGTCAGGTCGACGGGTCGCCCCCCATCCGTCACAGTCAAGCGGCAGGTAGGCCATTAATATGGCCTACAGACGCCGGTCGCGATACTGCCGTGTGGGGATTTACTGAGTGATGGCCAGCCAATACAGAAAGGCTTCATCTATAGTAAACGACAGCACGAAGCAATTACAAGAGGATAAAATGAATATCATCTGTCAGGTTAGCCGGATATGAAAGCATTGCCCGGAACTACGAAGTTGTATACAAATTTTTGGAAGTAAAACTGAGTATGCATGTATGTAAACCCTTCGTTGTACAAATAATAAATACAGCACTTTTGACACCCGGTAATGAAAATTTTTGATTTATTCATGTTTTCAAGCTAATACTAATTGTAATAAGCAAATGATTATTGGAATTTTGCAGTAAAGGCTGTACATACTTATATACTCAAATAAATCGACTAATGAATTAGGTAAATAAAATTAATGTCTTCACACACTGAAAAGCCGTGGTAGCCTAGTCGTTCAACTTTTGGTCTCTCTTGTAAAGGGCCGTAGGTTCGAACCGTTTCGCACTACTAAATTCTTTGCAAAATCACATTTGTAAAATTCTTTTTTTTTTTGGTGGAACACGTCATTCATAAGTCACAAGAACAGTCGCATCCTTCTGCGAACCAGTTCAAGCAATAACGTGTGAAGTTCTCAGTCCGTTCATATCATGCCTCGCAGTGACAAATATCACCGATACGATAGGTACAAATGTGTGTTATTAATTCAATGGAACTAGTGGCAGCTGGATAAGAAAAGCGAAATTTATTAAGTAATACGTGTTTTTTTTATTACAATTAGAAAAAAAACAATTTTACTTGCGGTGTACAGCTATTATGCCAATTGTCATCTTTTCCATGACTTCCGGTATCACAGACTGTGATACCATCATAAGAGAGGCTAGTCGTCATATCCTTGGATGGAATACTTTTAAACGATTCACGGTTAATTACAAGACATAATTTCAAAGGTGATCGCGGCTAATATCCCATTGAATATCTAATTCGGGCCACTACTATTCTATGGAAAGGTAATCCACTGTTGGCTTTGAACTAATAGAGCGACAGGACTAAAGCAGTACTTGGTGTTCGTATACTTAATTGAGTACCTACGTCTTAAACTGCTTGATGTTGACTGTAAAACAAATTACTCCGGTCGCAGCGTATTAGGGAAATAGATTCTCTTACCGTAACTAAAGACATCGTCCCTAAGGTGGGCCAGTGAGGTTTTGTAATAAGTGTAGGGAAGCGGAAGTATAAGGATGATGGTTAACAACCGGATGTCGACCGACTTATCACAGTAAGCCTGTTATTACACCTTACTTAAATTAATTCGTTTAACGAAAGCAAAACTTACTTCAGCTTGTGGTGTGTGACGATTTATTTATTTGTAAGGCAATTTTGTTGTTTGTAGCTAAAGTTTTTGGGCATAACGACCGCTTTAGCCTAGTTGGTAGTGACCCTGCCTATGAAGCAAGAGGTCCTGGGTTCAAATCCCGGTAAGTAAGTATTTATTTGTGTGATGAGCATGAATATTTGTTCCTGAGTTATGGATGTTTTCTATGTATTTAAGTATTTATTTATCTATATAAGTATGTTTATCGTCGTCTAGTACCCATAGTACAAGCTTTGCTGAGTTTGGGACTAGGTCGATTTGTGTAAGATTGTCCCCTAATATTTATTATTATTTTATTATTATTTATAAACGCAACATTAAAATTATAATCGTGATCATTTTCTTAAACGAGAGCCTATTATTATCAAATTGACACAATTTTGTTGTATTTATATTTAATTGTGCGCACAGTGCCTACCTAGGTACCTATATATAATGCTCAAGTTATTTAAGAAAAACAAAGACTGAAGGAGAGAAGTCTGCTTGGGAGCATTAATCATATGATTACTACAAGATAGTCTTAATATCGATGCAGCCACTAGGCAAACGATTTATTCAAGGAGGCATGCAATTGCACTGCAGTGCCTTCGACGTAGGTGTTTGACCTGGGGGGATATTAAATTTAAACTCCAACGACAGAGAAGTGAAATCAAAGGGCTGGTGAAGGGGTTCACAAAGACATTTCCATCGACAATGATTATACGTTACAAAACACAAACAAAGACCACGTCTTGCAAGTCACAAAAGTTTGAATAAAATAATAGAACTGGAATATTATAAAGTAGGTACCTATTCTCTTATATTTCTAAAATTTTAAATTTATGCTGTCACAAAAGATGACAGTTACAAATTATATTAATGTAAAAGCCAGCCCCAACACAGATTGAATAACAGTCTGGTCAGAATCTTAATGTATTTTCTTATTTGAATTGATTACAAGAAGAGTTAAGCGGCAAATGTATGTTTTGAAATTATATTTGAGATCAAAAGAAGAAAACTTGAATACATATTTATGAAAAGAAAAAAAAACATTTTTATGTGAAAGTATTCAATAAATTCAAGGGCGAATGAAATGTTTGTTGCGTGAATTTGAAAAGGGCTTACTTAAGAATTCTAGAGAGATTTACCTGCATATTTTAAAGTACCTTAGATCCGAGCTCTGTAGCACACGGTGCTCTATTACAGGAGGGAATAATTTATGGAGACATGTATCTTGGCGCTATTCATAAATTACTCACGCCTCTCTTGGGACCCTTTAGTCAAGGTATGCCGAATGCCACTCGGAGGGGCTTCCCGTTTGTTTCGACCAATTGTTGGAGCTGAGCTCAATGCTTTTGTTATTCTACTAAAGTCTATTTAATTATGTGCTTGAACTGATTAGACCGACTTATAGGCCCATTGAATGCCTCCAATTAGAATTAGTAATGCGGATATAATAATAGTATTATGTACAAATACAACAATACAAATACAAATAATTTATTTCCAAAAAATAACAATAAAACACAGTTACATTTTTACTGAACCCCACACTAGGCATGGCCTGTCCCGTGGGGTAAATGTTACGGTTTACCAAATAATACATTACATTAGCGGCTATTTGCAATAAGGAACAGAAAGAATAAAAGAATAAAATAAAACGAAACGAAAACAAAAACAAAACAAAACAATGTATTGACAATTTCAGTTCAAATAGAATAATGAGAGATAGTAACCAGTCTCTTCTACAGGAAAGAAGAATATTTCAGTAAATGGTATGATTCTAGTTTTACTGAACACCCCTGTGTAGGTTTTTGATTTAAGATAAAGCCCTTACATACAACCTCCTTTGAGGCCGTACACGTTGATTAAACACTGTTCAATGTTTTTTTTTATGTATGTATGTATGTATGTATGTATGTAAAACTCTTTATTGTACGTAAAACATGAAAATTAACAGTTAACAAGAGAAACAGATGTACAAAGGCGAACTTATCCCTTAAAGGGATATATGGTTATGGGATATTTTATATGGTTATGGTTATGTCATGTCCACTCTCCGCTATGGTCTCGTTATATGGGGTAGCTCAATAGATACACAAAAAGCATTCATAAAATAAAAAAAGTGTATCAGAGCAATTTTCTCGCTGAAACCCTACAATTCATGTAAACCAATCTTTAAACAACAAAAACTTTTAGCTTTGCCATCTTTGTACATTTACGAAGTAGCTGTTTTCGTCTTTAGAAATAACCATTACTTTAAATTAAATTCTGAAACCAAAACATATAATGGTCGAATATCTAGACAAAAAAATTTACTATCTGTACCCAAAACTTACCTCAAACAAACAACTAATAGCCCTCACTTTATGGGTATAAAAATATTTAGTAAACTCCCTAAAGACATAAAAGATCTCCCTTTAAAACAATTCAAACGAAAATTATACACATGGCTTTGCGATTTATGTTTTTATTCTGTAAGCGAATTTTTCAGTACAAAAACTAATAATAGATTAAAAAAAAACACTAATTGAGAGATGATACACAATTTTTACGGATAAAATAAAACAAAAAGACATTTTAACTTTCTCAAGTCTTTTTTATTCACATAAAATATTAGATAGATACTATTATTGTAAAACCTACTTGTCTCAATCATCCTTATATTATTTACGAGTATATACATACAGATACCTGAAATGTGACATAATTTTTCAATGTAAAATAATGTAATTAAATAGGTACAATGTAATTTATTTCTATTAATCCAATATACCTAATAATAGTCTGATGTATACTATAAATGTAAGCTAATCCTGACAGAATATATCTGTATATAATTTGCATGCTACAAAGCAGAATATGTGGGATCAAAACTATTATAACGAACATCATTGTACACCCATATTCGGCAAATAAAGAATTTATAAGAGGGGGCCAACGAGCAGACCGGTCACCTGATGGAGAGCGATCACCGTCGCCCATGGACACCCGCAACATGAGAAGAATCACAGGTGCGTTGCCGACCCTTTTAGGAAATCGGCAGGCTCGTTTTTAGGGTTCCGTAGTCAACTAGGAACCCTTATAGTTCCGCCATGTCTGTCCGTCTGTCTGTCTGTCTTTCTGTCCGCGGCTAAGCTCAGAGACTGTTAGTACTAGAAAGCTGTAATTTGGCATGAATATATATATCAGTCACGCCGACAAAGTGATTACATAAAAAAATTAAAACAATTTTTTTTAGGGTACCTCCCATAGGCGTAAAGTGGGGGTGATTTTTTTAAATCGACTAACCCTATAGTGTGGGGTATCATTGGATAGGTATTTGAAAATAAATACGGGTTTTCTAAAACCATTTTTTGATAAAGTGAATATTTTAGGAGATATTTACTCCGAAAGTTCAAAATAATGTGTCCCCCCTCTAACTTTTGAACCGCACGTCTAAAAAATATGAAATAAATCACGTAAGTTAACCGTAATAAAAACTTTCTAGGAAAATTATTTTCATCTTAATCAGGTGAACAGTTTTTAAGTTTTTGTAAAAAAAATATTTCTAAACTAAGATTGTAATTTAACCGCCATTGCAAGTATTTTTTTTCTTTAAGTACCTATAAGATCACGCTAACAGAATCTTCTTTCAAATAAAAAAAATATATTACATCTGAAAAACAATCAACATACATACATACTAGTTCTTAGTTACCCAATTCACCGATAGATGGTGCTGTACCGCCGACGTTGGGACTAAAACAACCACATTAATAAAGTATGCAAATATTTTTTCGTACCTGCTACGGAACCCTATCTTGGGCGTGTCCGACACGCTCTTAGCCGGTTTTTTTAAATATTCCTAAGTTGTATCGCTCCGGGAATGTTGGCGCAGTAAGCTGATTCCAGATCTTTGTCGTGCGAGGAAAGAAGTTTCGCTTAAAATACATGGTAGATGGTATGGAAAAAATGTCAATCATAAACAATTTATACTATTCGATGATTTTTATTTGTATCTTTTCCTGTCAAATGTGTTTCCTGTGTATCGAATATGTGTAAATAAACATCTCTCTCTCTCTCTCTCATAAACTAAAAAATGTTGAATGAAAAAACTTTTTTAAGGATGTTCATTCAAACTGACATAGTCATCTGCTGAAATATCAAGACTTAAGGTTGTCGCACATGTAACCGCTCGGCACCGGATCGACGCTGCTTCAAATCATCGGCTCGCCATCAACCAGCCGTTAACCGTACGCAAGCACGTAACGGTAACGGCTTAGCACCTCCGAGGTGTCCGCGCGGCTGCGGCTAGGTGACATAATGACATTGCGCTTACGGCTAGGCGACAGCGCGCTTAAGGCCGGGGCCGCACTGGTAAGGCGACCGGCGACGCGACGCGACGGCGACTAAATCAAACATAGTTGCTTTAGTCGCCGTCGCCGCTGCGGCCGCTGCGGCCGCTCACATAACTCGAACTATGTTTGATTTAGTCGCCGTCGCGTCGCGTCGCTGGTCGCCTTACCAGTGCGGCCCCAGCCTAAAGCGAGGCGGCTGCTAGAACTGAAACTGCGAGTGAGACAAGCGGTGGGGCGTCGGCGGGGTGGCCGCGGGGGGAACGATGGCGGTCTGCGCGCCGTCCCCGTTCCGGCGGCGAGACGCAAGCGCGTCGGCGGCCCGACGTAAGCTCAATGACTGCGAGTTGCCGGCGCGCCGCTTGCGGATTACTAGCTTGTGCCGAGGCGGGGCGATGCTGTTCCGATGCCGATATGTGTGCGTTACAGTATAGAATTTCTTACAAATAATACTGGACGGCTCGAGTTGAGCGGTTACGTGTGCGACAACCTTTAATTTTTAATACATAGTGTATACTTACGTTCTCACGGTGAAGTCTCCTCATAATAAAATAATAGGGAAATAATAATTTATTTTCACAGAATTTATTTTCTTGGCTAACGAGCCTCAGGCACGCTTGTGCAGATTTCGTGAGGGAAACATTGTACAAAACTGTAGTCGAAAACACCTCGACGTAATTTGTTCGTAATTGATGTTAATTATTCGTTTTTCCACCAACAGTCGTTAGCTGACTACTTAAATGTTATTTACGTACTAAAGTGGCTTAAACGCTATCGATTTTCAATTAATAATTTACTAGGCTTAGCATAGGAATAGGAATAAGTTATTGGAGTGATTAACTGTAAGCGTTTTTAATTAAATTCATTCTATTTATAAAGAACGGCACTCAAAATAATTGACCACTAAAATTAGAATCCCACACCTAAAGAGGCGTGTACGGGAACTTGCCAATTCGCACTGGGCCCGCGTGGGAACTAGGGCCCAAGCCCTTTCATTCTGAGAGGAGGCCTGTGCCATGCAGAAATCCAGATATAGGCTTGGATGATGAATTATGGTTTTAAGTTAAATGGCCACCCAATGCTTTTATATTTTTAATCCAAAATAGTCAAATTTCTGAGACTGAGTCGACGTAGTTGTGTAGCGTAAGTTTAGGTGCCTCATACAGTCGTGGAATGAAAAGGTTCACCAGCGTTCAAATACATAATTTAAAACTTTGCAAGTACATGTTACCTTTCTAAACTATGTATAAACACACCATAGAAAATTGAGCATTGGCAGCATTGACAGCACAAATTTCTATTTATATTTTGGTTGTGTTCGTAATTGTCAGAACAAAGTTTTGTGAAAAATAAATCAGCGGGGGAAAAGTCGAGAACATCAGCTAGCTAGGATAGCTTCACATATCGTCGGGGATAGTGCAATACCGCGTAACTAGCACTGGTAAATACTGCGTATCTACACAACACCCATAGTGCAAAACCACGTACCTAACTAGCACTAAGTAAATACTGCGTATCTACACGTATCTAAATGCAACGGGTGTTTGAACTGGTATATTCTAATCAGGATTAATTACGTTCGTTGGCGGGAAATCTTAATTTGGCTAAATTTGTTAGATACGCGGTATTAACCAATGCTAGTTACGCGGATTTTTCCTATGGGTGCTGTGCAGATACGCAGTATTTACCAGTGCTATAGTTACGCGGTATTGCACTATCCCCGACGATATGTACTAGGGGCGTTCAATAAAAAGTGAGAATGAGTATGTTATAAACAACTTTTTCTAAATGTCATTTTATTTTTCGACATAGTCACCTTTTAGCATAATACACTTAGTATATCTTTTTTCTAAACTTAAAATTCCCTTTTTAAAAAGGTCTCATCTTGAGTACTTAAAAAATCTTGTACTGCAGCGACTACCCCGTCGTCGTCTTCAAATTTCTGGCCTCTCAGGTATTGTTTCAATCTCGGAAATAGGTAGAAATCACTGGGAGCGAGATCTGGTGAATACGGAGGATGCTTAAGGATATCGAACCCAGTATCACGAATTACAGCCTTTGCAACGGCGGACTTGTGTGCCGGGGCATTGTCCTGGTGGAACAGCACAACTTTCGAGAGTTTACCTCGCCGTTTTTCGCTGATCTCATTGCGCAATGTTGCTATTTGTTTGGCGTATAAAGTGCCCGTAATAGTGGCTCCATGCGAGAGATACTCAATCATTAATACCCCTTTACCATCCCAAAAAACAAAGCCCTGACCTTACCGGCAGATGGGCTCACCTTGAATTTCTTCGGAGTTGGAGATGATGGCCTTTTCCATGTCATAGACAGCAGTTTCGTTTCAGGGTCGTAATGATGGAGCCATGTTTCGTCCATTGTTATAAATCGCGCCAAAAAAAGTTCCCGGTCTTGCTGCATCAGGTTCAAAGCTTCTTGACAAATCTCTGGTCTAGTTTGTTTTTGCGTGTCAGTAAGCATTCTTGGTACCCAACGCGCAGATACCTTTTTCATACCCAAGCGTTCATGTAAAATATTATGCACGCTCCCCGTTGAAATCTTTACGAACTGTGACACGACGATCCGCCAAAACTGAGTTTTCGACTTTTTTCACAATTTCTTCAGTTACTGCTGTAGTAGGGCGTCCGGAGCGGGGGTCGTCCATTGTCGATGTTCTTCCACGTCTAAATTCGGCGCACCAACGTGCGACTGTCGAATACGGAGGAGCATTAGACCCTAAAGTGTCCCGCAAATCCAAATTGACTTGGTCCGTAGAAAAATTTTTCAAATACAAGTATTTGATAACGGCGCGCAGTTCAATTTTCTCCATTTTCGCTAACGTACTCAATAGCATTGCAAAGAAATTACCGTATATTTTTTTAAACAAAAGACAGTTAGTTTTTTTTTCATAGCAATCAGCTAGATGTTGGCAAGATAGATTAGCTTTACCGGCCAGTATTTAATTTCGTAATATTAAAAGAGTTTGCATCTCATTCTCACTTTATATTGAATGCTCCTCGTATGTGAACACACGAACCTTTACGATTAAAACCGAGACGTCCCGAGAATCAAAGTGGAAGTAATCGTACTGTACCGTGAGTTGCATTGGACTACTGTGCACAGTTTATTTAAATTTCCAAACAACATTAAATATTATGGCAGATTTCGTTTTCAGAAAAATGTTAAGGTAAGCAACAGCTTGGGTTCAAATAAGCTTCATTCACAATTTGTATTTTCTTATAATTCTATATAATTTATACCTGCTAACTAAAAATGACAACTTGTGTGACATTGTCATTCTACGAATTGTCAAATCAAATGTAACAATGATTTATTTTGTTATTAATTTATGAATGAAGAATAAAACTTTTTATCTTTAATGTTTTTACAACAGGGCGTGTATGCGGATAGAGAAATTCTTTGGAAGATTTAGCCTACGCACCGGGTGCATGGCAGTGGCGGCACTTTACAGTATATTATCTGTCGTGGCCCTTATAACTGTATATCAAATTAGCGGTACAAATGTGCTACCTAAGGATAAATTGTTCCGTAAGTAATTAAACTATTAACACAAGATCTATCTCCCTAAACCGGCATAATGATTTGACATTACATACTATCTGAGAGTAAGGGTTATTCTCGGAATAAAAGTTTGGTAAAATCCAGCCTAAGAGGGCTATTCAATCAAAAGATTCATCAAAAGTATTTCGAGAAACTGCAACTTAATTTTAAGCTCATTGTCCATGGCATGGTGTATTTGTAGCCAGCTACCTTTGTGTCTGCTTAGCCTCGTCCTGCCCAATGTGCTTTATTATTAAGAACATCTCCATTTCAAAGGAATTTATAACATTCTAGATTGGACATTTACTTTGTTTCGTTCGATTAAAAAAAACTGATTTCAATCTTTTTCCTATTTACATTTGATTCATATTTCACTGGCATTTTGCTTGTATGGTGGGCAGGATGAGGTTAGAATAACCACAGCTTAAAATACAAAAAACTTCATTATTTATTTGGTTAAAAAGCACACAACTGTACGTACTTACTACCTAAATATGGACATCTGGCTGACCCCAAACCAGAGCTTGTGCCTTGAGGTCTTGAAATATGAATTGCAGCACTAGAAATGATTGAACCGTCCTGGAAGTAACTGCGAATATGAACATGGAGAGGCAATCCTAACTTTAGCTGATGATGTTTCGGTTTTTCTCTGTGCAGACATGAATAATAGTGTAACAACTTTGTTCAACATTAACTTTTTCTTGGGGGTAAAAATTTTAGAAATACTTTTTGCTATCTGAGGTGATCTAAGAGGTGTTTTCGGCCAATCTTAGTACATTATATATTAAAAAAAATAGTAATTTCTTAATCTAGTTTTTTTTCTATTTCAGCGCTTCAGATTTGTACTACATTTGTTTCAATTGTAATCATAACTTTCTGCAGTTTATTCGTCTTAGGTATTAACAAGGTAATCTTATATTGATCGATCTCATTTTATCCAAGTAAAGTTGTTTCCCACGTCTTTACATAGTATAGTCTCCGTTGGAGTTTATCATCAAATTAATTGAGAAAAAAAATCATGCTGATTAGGAACCTTTTAGCATGTGCCACATAAGTTATCTGTCATGTAGTATTACAAACCGTATAAATTGAAGTGGCAATGGGCAGACCACATCGCTCGAAGAACAGAATATAAACACTAGAGGGAAGAAAGGTCCTCGAGTGGCGACAACGAACCGGAATAGACAGCGTTGTCAGGACTTCCAGCAGGTGGGCCGACGACATCACGAAAGCTGTGGCAACCGGTAGATACAGGTAGCAAGTTGTTGTTCAATGTGGTGTTCCAAGGGGCAGGCCTTTCTTCAACATTGGACGTCGTGGAATGATGATTTTAAATCCGTTGTGATATAATCTTGTATTTTATTTTAGCCGCACTTTTCCATAATTAAAGATGTATGTTGTAGCTCAAGTTTCTTAATACAAAGTGTTAATTAATAACATTAAAACATGATCAAAGTACCTCTAATTAACGCCCACCAGCAGTCGTCGTTGCCAGAATTAGCTTGGATGACATCAAATTATGAATAACAAGCGCTTACCCACGGCTACGCCCGTTTTTTTTATTATTTATTTATTAATATTAGCACATAGGTACTTAATAAATATACTTACAGTACGCCAAACTGTCAAACAGTTTGTTGGCGTCGCGTTCTGACCGTAAAATTCTTGAGCAAAGTGATGCTTCTAACTACATAACTAAACCATTATTATTTATTCGGTAGTTGAATTGATTTTTAGTGCTCCGCACCTCGAAAGGAAAAAGCGGAACCCTTATAGGATCACTTTGGTGTTCGTCCGTCCGTCTGTCAAGACCTTTTTTCTCAGGAACGCGTAGAGGTATCAAGCTGAAATTTACATCAAATACTCAGGTTTACTGTCCCTTGGAGCTGTGAAAAAATCAAACTTCTAAGCCGACGCAATCATCACGCCATTTATGCCGCAAATTTTCGACACTCGCAAGGGAATCAAAACTTACAGGGTACTTCCCGTGAACTCAGCGAGTGAAGCAAGGTCTTATAGCACAGATGAAGGAAAAATTGCAAAAAGCATTTTTTTTTGTCTGTCTGTCTATATCACTAATCTACAGTGATCCCACACTGCGCACATTTTGCTTAGGAGCAGGGGTCTGCTGCTGGATGTTCATAGATACATATAAATTACTACGGAACCTTCGGTGCGTGAGTCCAACTCGCACTTGGCCGGTTTATTTAGGATTTGACTGAATCCCCATGAGAATCCCCAAAAAGTATAACGTTGTATGATGAACACCCGTGCAAAATTTCATATCTCTAGGCTAAACTGTTAAAATTTTAGAATTTTACATAGGTGAACCTCGAATCCATGGGAATATCGGGACAAAAGTAGCCCATGTGTTATTTCAGAGATACTGTTATCTGCATACCAAGCTTTATCCAAATTTTTTAATCGTTTTAGCGTGAAAGTGTGACAGAAACATATTTGCACGCACATACCCCCAAAAACATTTTGTAATACCTGTGTATGTTCTTGCGAAATAAATAATTTCAATTTCAATTATAATTTTTAATAATTTACAGTCAATTACATTAGATATGTTTGTTACGGGGTTTAGTTTGTTAGTGATTACAATGAGTTCCCGTTATTTTGACGCATTTGCAAGGACCAGGATCATAAGCTTGGTATACGTATACACAACATTACATCCACGCGCAAATTCTTCAGTCTACTGTGATCATGATGCATGCAACCGCGTCGAAATATCGTGAACTCATTAGAGCGCGCGAAGACGGAGAGCGGTCTGGAGTTCCGCGTTCCGCGTTCAGAGTTCTGTGTTTTGACCGCTCGAGAGTTCCGACCGCCTGCTGTGTGCGTTATCGTAAGGGACCTAGTACATTCGAAAGAACGCAGAACTCGGAACTCGGAACGCGGAACGCCAGACCGCTCTCTGTCTGCGCGCGCTCTTCAAGCTAATCTAGTCACGGTCTACGCCTCGTAACAAATATATATCTAAAAATTATTCGCTATCCCGCGGGAATTCGAACAAATCAGTCCCTATTCCTTGTCGACATCGCAAACTTCCAAGCAAAAATTTCAACCTACTAGGGCTAAGGGTTTGGGCTGCTCATTCATGAGACAGTCACTCAGTCAGTCAATCAGTCAGGTTTTTTATTTTTACAATAATATATACCTAAAGATTACGTAACAATAAATTTTTAGGTCCGTCCGGAATTGATGCATCCATGCGTTCTACTGGACATTATTATTGGCTTCATTCTAACATTTGCCTTGCCATTCGCCATATTCAAGTTCTATAAATACGATTCAAAGGTGAAAGCTGCTTGCACGACTGTAATTGGTTTACTTTATTTGAGTGAGTTTTGTGTTTTTGTGTACGTAGTTTTATAATTTTTGAAAGAATGATTTCTACAAATTTGTTTTTTCATCTCTGCTTGGACCAGTTGCACAGCACAGCTATTAGTAATACAGTAGGCACTTCAAGAGTTTACCTATATTAGATACTTTGCGTTCCCTTAAAAACTTTTGTTTGGATTGAAAACGATGCTAAACTGAGAAATTGTTGTTGATTTTTAAATGGTCCGACTAGATTACTATGGTTCGAAAAGAAAAAAATATATACTTTGAGCCAAGTTTCTTGCTGCACAATCTATTTGGCAACGATGATCTTTCCAAAATGCTGGTAGTATAAAAGAGAAATAATTATAATTTAAACAAATCTTTTGAGGCTGGCATACGAGTACATAATTAAAATTCAGATTTTTTTGATTGCCTTTTTCAACCCGTGGAGATTTTCCGTCGCGTTTGTACTCACTATGTCCAATAAAATTTCACTCGTTACCTCTCAAAAAAATACGGTTTCTTCCGCCTTGGGTTGGAGGTGTATTTTTTGCTAACTCATTTTTGAAATTTCTCATTGCAGCACTGCATGCTTACCTGTGGTTGGTGATTTTTAATTTTTACCAAGAAATTAAAACTGCAGCTGAGATCGCAGAAGAAAACAATGAACCTGAAAGGCCTTCAATTCCAAGAACATCACAGTAATGTTTAAGTTAGTTAAGAAAGGAAATAATTTGACTAAGTATTATATGTATAAACTGAATAGTAGGTACTGAAGGATTGTTCTTAAGAACAGCAGCGTACTTCATATCCCATTCCAAGTTTATTTGACTCAAAGGGAGCGTCAAAAATATTGAACAATAAAAAATATTGAATTAAGTTCAAAAGTATTTATTTAAATTAGCAAGATTGCAACTGCGATTATAAAAAGATCAACAATTAAAAATACTCTGTTTAGTTTAAAAGTTCGCTATGCATTATATTGCATTACGAGGATAACAAAGGAAAAGAGCATTTTTCTCTTCAGCTTAGGTACCTAACGACATTTATGGTCTTATCTTATAAAATTTAAACACGTCTTAGCACGTCCAAAATCTTATTTTTCTAGGACCAGACCCATGTTAAGTAAAATGTGCAACGGTTGTATTTCTTGTCGTAGCACGGTAATATCTTGAAAAAAAAATGCACAAGTAACTAACCACGTACGTCCAAGTACGTGGAAATCGTCGCAGATGTCGAGATTGCACTGTAATTTGCGGCAACGTAATGCATTTCGCGCACATGCGATTTGCCCGTAAACGTCATTCCCGTCCACATATGGGATACCCGTTTGAAATTACAGACGTTAGGCAAAGATTGGTGTAAGGTACCTATAATTCCTTAAATTAGACGTAAACCTTTGCATTTATTCCATTAGTTTCATCGCTAACTCGGTGACGAAAAAACCGGCCAAGTACGAGTCAGACTCGCGCACGAAGGGTTCCGTACCATTATCTATAAAAAATTGCGGTTTACGATTTATGACGTATTAAAAAAAAACTACTAACTTGATCTCGTTCAAATTTAACCAATTTTCGGCGGAAGTTTACATGGTAATTTATATCATATATTTTTTTAGTTTTATCATTCTCTTATTTTAGAAGTTACAGGGGGACACACATTTTGCCACTTTGGAAGTGTCTCTCGTGCAAACTATTCAGTTTAGAAAAAAATGATATTAGAAACCTCAATATCATTTTTGTAGACCTATCCATAGATACACGACTACACGTATGGGTTTGATGAAAAAAAATTTTTGAGTTTCAGTTCTAAGTATGGGGAGCCCCCAAAATTTGTTGTTTTTTTTTTCTATTTTTGTGTGAAAATCTTAATGCGGTTCACAGAATACACCAAGTTTCACCAGCATAGTTCTTATAGTTACGGAAAAAAGTGGCTGTGAGATACGGACGGACGGAATGACAGACAGACAGACAGACAGTCATGATCACATGACGAATCCATATGGGTTCCGTTTTTTTCCATTTGGCTACGGAACCCTAAAAATGATACAAAAATCATATTTTATCTTGTCTAATATAGAAAAATCTCGTGTCACGGTGTTTGTTACCGAACTCCTCCGAGACGGCTTGATCGATTCTCATGAAACTTTTTCTCTACATTCGGTTGGTCTGAGAATAGGTCGTAGGCTATATTTTATATTGGCAAAACAACGTTTGCCGGGTCAGCTAGTTTTTCATATAATTATTTATGTATTGGCTCTTATTTTATTCAGTCGCTTTATAGTTCGATAATAATAAAATAAATCAACGCTAAGAAAAGTGGCGCTGTTTCCTTTCTGTTACATTTTGACGTAAAATTAATTGCTTAATGATTTTGGCGACAATTTTGTTGAAAAATATTTTCGGACGTTCTTTCTTTTAGGTTCTATAACGAATTTATTGCGTTATATTATAGTTATTTCTTTTCAAGGAAAAATAATCATAATTGAAATAAATAAAGCAAACGACAGGAATGATCACGATGATAAATAGCATCCTCTGAGCCGCCACTGAAATGAGTTCCGACGATTTTCCATTATTATAATGATTTTTGTGAAAGGTAATAATGTTCATTTATCAATATAATGAACTACTAGCTGTATCCCGTGGGTTTGACAGAAAAATTCATGAGAAAAGGTTACAACCTGACTTTTCTAAATCAAAACGTTCGCTCGGATAACGCCATCTAGTGATTGCAGACTGATGGCCGATGGGGCAAAAAGGTTCTCGAGTGGCGTCAACGGACCGGAAGACGCAGTGTAGGTAGGCCTCCAACAAGATATTATCTTACGAGAACACATTACCGAGATATTAACTATCCTATGCCTCAATCCAGATATTTGTCTATCTGTAGGTACGCCAAGTTTCATTTATATCTGTTCAGCCGCTATTGTGTGATTGTGATTGACTAACAAACATTCAAACATCCAAATAACTAAACATCTTTACAATTTTTCTCATTTATAATATTAGTAGGGCAAGGTAGGATAGGACACAAAAAATAAAGGAAAACAATACATAATATACGGGGAACAAAATGCAGGATCTCGCACTCGTGTTCATTCGCATCACATGCACCTCGTACGTGGCTGAACTGTAGATACTTTTGACGCAAGTAGATTGTATAAACAGGTTCAAAGATGTCAGCTACAAACGTACATTTTTGTGTCGTTACTTTAAAAAAAACCGTCCAAGTGCGAGTCTTTTAATTTAATTATTTATTTTTGAAGTGAATATATAAC
The DNA here is from genome assembly GCA_947859365.1 of Archips crataeganus. Classification (NCBI taxonomy): domain Eukaryota; kingdom Metazoa; phylum Arthropoda; class Insecta; order Lepidoptera; family Tortricidae; genus Archips; species Archips crataeganus. Next base: position 10,949,070 of record OX402052.1, on the reverse strand, counting down.
TAAATATTCTGTGAATATTTCAAGCGTCTACCTGTTGTCGTTGTCAATATCGAGCAAAAAATCAGGTTTGTTGTATGTGAGCATCCTTAAATATTAGTTTTATTCTGTTTTTTAGTATTTGTTGTAATAGCGGCAATCGAAATTACATCATCTGTGAAAATTTCAACTATCTAGCTATCACGGTTCGTGAGATACAGCCTGATGACAGACGGACAGACTGACGGACAGCGAAGTCTCAATAATAGGGTCCCGTTTTTACCCTTTGCTTTGGGTACGAAATCCTAAAAAGCTTTTAATTTAAAACCAATAATCCTAATAAGTAAGTCAACTTACATCTAGTAGTACCACAATGTAGAAGGTTCCCTGACTAAGCCAAATCCATCTGACTTAATAATACATTTTTGGCTTTAAAATAACCTGAGGATATATTAAGTATATAGTTATCTAGTTATAAATTTGTAAATTTACTGTGGTGTATATGCTGTCTCCAGAAATTTAATACTTATACCTGTTTTAATAAATATTTGAAATCACTGATATTATCGTGTCACTAAATCACCAATTAAATTTATTTGTAAATATGTCATAACATTGGTTTCCTTTCTATTTATCCAACCTCGACTAATGGATTTGCTATAAATTGAGGAAATAAGCTCTCAAAATGTAGTGATTTACTCTCCCAAAATTAATTCACTCAGTGCACCGTCCGCGCGTCCGTGCCCCGCAGCTTTGGACGCTACATCATTACAAATGAATTAACTTGTTCGCCAAATTAACTTTACATTTAGGTACATTTTTTATTTGCATATTGAATTGTAACAATTTAATAATACAAAATATAATTTAGAGACCAAACAGATATGGAAATTGAAAGAAGAATTATGTGTGCATGGAAAAGATATTGGTCACTTAAGGAGATATTCAAAAGCAAGCTGTTTCCTATATTTGCTAAGATAAAGGTGTTCAACTTGTGTGTCTTACCATGTCCTTCATATGGATGTCATGGATGTCAAACCTGGGCACACACAAAAGGAAAAAGGCAGACAGGCAAAAAGATGGATAGATGACATCAAGAAAGTTGGAGACGTTACTTGGATGAGGAAAGCTAGAGAAAGAAAAGAGTGGAAGCAGCTTGAAGAGGCCTATGTGTCACAGGGCACGCTGATCACTATACAGGGAAACCAGATGTGTTAGTTTATAAGGATATCTTTTTGTAGTTATTTATATTGATTAGTTTTAAGCAATACCTAAAGGCTTATTAATAACTAGCTTTTGCCCGCGACTCCGTCCGCGTGGAATTAGTAATTTGGGCAGCTTATTTTTTTATCCAATTTGCTTTTTCATCAATTATGGCTCTCCTTAGTTCCTCGATATAAAAAAAACTTACCCGCTCCCGCACCCCCCGCAACCCCCCCCCCCTCCGCACCCCCTCCCAACCCCTTCCCCCCACCGAAGCCCCGCACACCCGCGTTCACATTCACCTCCGTACTCCCAAGTCAAGCGTGCCTATAGAAGTTTTGCTTCAAAAACCCCCAATTTTGAAACATTCTTCCGCTCCGCTCCGCTCCTATTGGTGTAAGCGTGATGATATATAGCCTATATGATGGGCTATCTAACACTGAAAGAATTTTTCATATCGGAGCCGTAGTTCCTGAGATTAGCGCGTTCAAACAAACAAACAAACAAACTCTTCAGCTTTATATAGGCCCTGCCACGCCTGTGTGCATGTCCAACTTAAGATGAACCCTATTTAGTATAGTCTACTATATTGTTGTCAGCTCATTTTATGTTGGATTTTTTTTCTATGTACTGTACTATCCATTTTCTTTTAAATTTATATTCGCAAAAGTTTTAAATCATCATGTAAGAGACTATAATTAGGTAACAATTAACAAAATTAACAAAACCTATAATACCGTATATTAACCGAAGATTCCGCAAAATTAATAACAATTCTTCTAAAAACAGTTCGATAAATTCTTAAAATAGACGTATCTTTCTTATTTGTGAACCGATTCAAATGAAACAAACACTAAATGTTAATCCAAGAAAATACCAACATATCAGTGAAAACCGCATCCTTCTAGGTAAAGCCGTTTCTGAGATTAGCGCGCACAAACGCACAGACAAACAGACAAACAGACAAACAGATAAACAGACAAACAGACAATAATTCTAAAAATCATTGTTTTGGGTTCTATTGCGCTAATAAATAGCCCTAGTGACAGTTTTTCTCAAATATCTTCAATGTACAGACACCGACTTGTTACAGATTTATTATATGTATAGATAATAATAATAATAAAACAAAGGGCTTGGACGAAATTAAATTTGACACGACAAACTTCTTGTCGAATCTGTCCTCCTAATATAACCAATCGGATTTAACGATGTTAATTAAATTTGTCAATCATTGGCGAGACAGTAACCAAATTTAAAGGTGATTTGTGACTTTGCTTATCAAATAGGTGATAATGAAATTTAATAGTTTTCCTTCGAGGAAGAGAAGTGCTTGGGTGTAGGTATATTAAAGCATTATGGTTTATTCAATTCTAACCTTGATGAGGATTTCGAAAGGCTATTGTTAAAAACACAGCTGGGGCACAAACAGAGAGAGAAAGAGAGTTTTAATCAAAATTTTACCACCTTTGATCTTACGTAGTGAAGAACTGCGTTGCCAGGCTTGGCGTTCGTCTACATTTTTTTATGTTTTTGGTGGGATTAGTGTTTCCTTGAATACATCTTCAATCCTACCCCCCTAGGGACCTGTATGTAGCTAAGACTAGTATATAAGCTTCTTCTATCAAATATTATGTATTCCATAACCGAAAGCTGTCTTACACTCATTGGCCACTCGGTTGTAACCCCACATAGCCCACATACAACATTAAAAATGTGTTCGAAACGACGGCTTAACTTTTCAATTTAACTTTAAACGTGAAACTATGATCCGTTTTGCCAATCCCACGATAAATAAAATCTGATTTTATATATAACTGAAGCTCAGACAAAGCGACTTTTCCTACACTGTTAAGCTTGAACCCCAATTTCCATTTATTTCGCGCAGCTGCAGTTCAGCGAAGCAATACGTTTGATTGGAAAGCCCACTCGCAACCAGGTGATTGCAGCCCCAAATAGATTCCCGCATGAAATAATGGAATTACCAATTATAATTCGATGCGGAAACCAAAAGTCCTCGTTCTCGGCTAGGGTTCCCAACTTATACGTCAGATTTTTTCTGAAATGTCAGGATTTTAGTGCTCGCTTGTCAGAAGTTATTGCCCCGGATTATGGAACTGTCAGGATTTTTTGACGATTTACGTATGACGATTGAGGACGCGCTGTGAGCTCGAAATCTGTGTCACTCAAAATAATATGAAATACATATTTAAAAATGTTAATCTATTGAAAAAAGCTATTCACATCGAGTCCATATTGAGGGACTTTTGCGCGTGGTCGGACCTTTTCCGCCTAGCATCAGTGATTGCGTCGCTGTGTTCCCACGAAGAAAGTTAGACAGCCGATGAAATTACTGGCACATGAGGTATTACATACTTGCCTACCTTAATCCTTTAGGCTGCCAAAGCATCTAAAATTCTGTTTTGTTGCTCACTCATCCAGGCTTTCCACCTTATTTCATAAATAAATAAGGAAAAAAATTGGTGCCGCCTTGCCTGGCAGTCACAAATAGCATCATTGTGCTTGGCACAAGGTACAAGAATGAACTAAAAATTGCAAGCCGCACGAAGTGGCTCGCAATGTATGACCGTTTATGCCAAATCTGACAGAACTGTTTTGATAATTGGGCTTTTTGGATTTACATTTTTTTCATGTGGTTACCCTATTCGCGGATCTATATCATTTACGTTCATGACGCAGCGGCGCTGACGGATTCATTTGCAGTGTCAATATTGGACCGAAGTGGTCGTATTGCGAGATTTGATTGCGTTGCAAACAGTTTGTGATGCGACCAGTTAATTTGGTCCAGTGATGACGTATACTATTTTTACTGAGAAATTTTAAGGTAAAATGACGATCCACAATTAGATAAATATATTGAAGAGAAGACGTGAAAAATGTTAGACTGTGCGCGATAGAAACTTGAGTCGACCAACCACATTATAAAGGGATCCTTCTGAGTGGAGGCTTGTGTGCAGAGCAAGATGTGGATTTTAGCTGAAGCGGTTGATTTTTCACGCTTCCACTTCGATTCAATGAAGTCTATCTTGATTGTTTATGCTACTTAACTATGCAATATTCTGCATTAACGATTAAGGTATTTTTATAAAATAATAAATAAATAAATATAAATATCACGGGACAATTCACATCAATTGACCTAGTCCCAAAGTAAGCTAGGCAAAGCTTGTGTTATGCAACGGCAACGGATATAACTTTGCTTTGGATGATGTTAAATAGTTGAAAATTTCAAGATATAATGACACTAGTACAAACATGAAACATACAAAGTTTGAATATCGTAGCTATTATACTTTAGATTTTATCAATGTCTAAAAACCCCCGATTTCGTCACTGATTCACTCACTCACTGATCATCAAAATTCTTAAGGTCATTCCTGAAGTCCTAGAAAGCTGAAATTTGGTATTTAAGCTAGTAATAGTATACAAACAACAAAAAAATCTTAAAACTTGAAACTTTTACCCCCCCCCCCCCCAACCCCTTAAACTAGGGGGTGAAAGCTTGTATGAGACTTCCTTAAATTTTGATGCTAGAGGTCTGAACATTGATATAGAGGGTCCTTGTTATCCTTGTTATAAATAATAAGATATGTATTTCAGGATTTTTAGTAAATCATCCCCTACCAAAAAGAAATGAAATCCCACAAAAACATTTCATGTTAAATGTTGCCAAGACGAGACCATGTAGCTCGCACTGTCAAAAACTAATCAGATCTCTTGTAGAGCCAAGTTTCTAACCCTACGTGCCCAGCTCTAAATCTATAAGCCCTAATTTTACACTAATTAATATCGTAGGCGTGCGAACCGTGGACTGGCGAGTCGGCCGCACGGAAAGAGTTTAAAAGATTGAATAGATTTTTAAGTTCAAGCCCATAATGTTGAATTGCAAAAGGTTCGTTGACAGTGCGAGCTAGATGGTCTCGTCTTGGCAACATTTAACATGAAATGTTTTTGTGGGATTAAGATTACAAGTTAAGCTTCGTAATTAAATGTAAAATTTAATAAGTTTTTTTTTACTTGCTCACAGCGGAATAATATTACTTACTTACTCCCCTGGCGCAACGACCCAAAGTATGTTCTAGGCCTCCAATACGAGTGCACGCCAAAGATCCCGATATGATAATAATATGATTGTGGAATATATTAGTTTAAAATAATGTTTTAGAACACTGTTGCTGTTGGGTTTTGTGTATGTATGCCCATGTATTGACACGCTACTGCAACTTCCGTTTAGAAACTAACTGGTCAAAGAAATTTGCTGCTGTTAGGTGTCATTGTCAGAATGGTTGCTAACCTTTTGCTATCCTAAGCTGACCGGTTGACATAAAAAAAAAGTTGATGTTGAAGTTGAACATTGTTGGTTGGATATATTTTGACGTGTCAGCGACTGCAGTTCACTAAAGACGGCGGTGGTTATAATTTTTATGAAATATTGAGGCAATGATCAAATATTAAGTAAACTGCTAAAACTACTTGCTAAGAATTTAACAGCTTTATTTTGCTTTAACGCGCGTCTTACCCAATAATAATCTTACCTTCATTTCAACCTTTGACTGAGCAAACGCAATAGGTTGTATCTGTAGCAAACTCGCTTAACCGTCTACGTGAGAAAGAATTTTATGTCACGATCTTTTACAATAAAGGTGTGATAAATGAAGTCAGAAGTGCTCCCCTAAAGTATGCCTGCGTAATATTTCCACGCGCACGCCTCTCATGAACCTTATGATGAAATTCACTTTCAAGCCGTTACCATTTTTCAGGAACTTTCATTATTTTTCACGTCTGATGGCGTCAGAAAAGATTTTCGGGGTCGTTTTCTTGTTACGATTATTTTAAGAAACTTACAGGAGGAGTTTAGGTCAGGTTATTCAAATTGTCGGTATTTTTGTCGATCTAGAAGTAAATAAGTGTAGGTAAAAACTTGAGATAGGCCCCTCTTGGATGTGGTAGTAAGTTGACGTTTCAAATTATGTATACTACATGCAAGAAGAACATTACTGCAGTTTTTTACACACACAGTGTACATCGTTTCATCTGCATTTCAAAAAGTCTACTTAGAAAGAAACAAATACTACTTAATCTTAATTATACTTAAGTAATAATGGGTATGTATTTTAAATGAGAAATGCGTTTTAATATAAAATTATTTTGGAATTTATTGAAACTAAGAATACAAATATGAAGAAAAAATAACAATGAATAAAACTTATCTAACTTAGAACCTACCTAAGTAAAATTAACTAAATATGTACATGTCACTATAAAAATAAAAATTATAAAAAGAATACCCCGTCCAAAAGATCTGACTGTGGCAGGGTTCCCATGATGCTGGCCGAATTACCCCTTTGGACCGCAAGTGCGATCCGTTGGGATAAATATGCGCCAGCTCTTGGGTCCCCAGAGGTGTCGACCAACCGGGAAGAAAGGGCCTTCATAAATGACTTCATGTCGGCTGACCAAGGCCCTAAGGTCTCAAAAGCAAGCGCTGCAAACTCGTAATCCTTTAATAAAGATGAGTACTTGCGGCGCTTGAGGAGTTGGGCCTGATCAGCCGCAGCGCCGGCTTGTGAGCTAGTTGCCTTGATGTGGGACAGAGCGAAAGTATCAACGCATGTAGCGTCCCACACCAGAGCCCTACCGAGCTTCCACGGCACCAGTGTGACCCCGTCTGGACGCTTGCCATCGTCCCTTGCCATGCCAGCCGGCTCTAAAGCTGAAGGCACTGACGCGGTGGCAAGCGACCGACGTACTAAGTCATTTATGGTACCATGACGGTACATACGGCCGGCGCTCCTAACACATGAAAGCCCATGTCGTCCCAGTTGATCCACGTTTTTGCCACAAGCGCAGATGTGAGGAATGCATATTCTGGCCCCAAGTCTTAGGGAAATTGCTATCCGCAAAGTACTTGGGTCCAGAATAGTTCCAATATTCCTCGATGGCAAGGCGTTCAGCCAATGGCCTGCCTCGGGTGTGGAAACAGCTAACAGGCGGGCGCGTTCCGAATCGTCCGGACAGTTTTCGAGAAGGGAAGCGTGAGTCGCGTTAAGGCGAGGGGTGTCCCAGGCCCGCTGGATCTTTTTAACGGTGGGGGTGTCCACACCAGGGCACGAGTCACACCAAGCTCTCTCGGCCTCCGCCAGGCAGGCTAACTCATCGACAGGTATTTGTGGTTTATTTAAAATAATACCGACGAGAGACAGCGAGCTGTAGGCGGAAGACAGGAAAGCTGGTAATGCCACACTGGATGATGAGCGAACACCCAAACCACCAAATCGAATGGGGAGAACCGCTTGAGACCACGAAAAAGTATTGAATGTAATGTTAAGAATTTTGGATAGAGTTGTCTGGAGAGAATCGTCAATGGATGAGAGAATGGACGGAAATTTCCAAATCGGGCAACTGCGAAGTAGATACATGAATTTTGGTGTAAATAAGCAGAACCGAATAATAAAAAGGGCCATGTGGGGATTTATCTGAAAAAGGAGGTTTGAAGTACTATTGAATAAATTTAGTTTACAATTTATGACAGGGTTGATTGATTCATCAAAAATGGGTGAGCCTAAAAGTGTGAGAGATGAATTTGAATGAACGGAAATATTTGGCAGAAGCGTGTTAAAGTTCGACAAAATTTCAATTTTTTTATCAGAAGAAAGGTGATTCGGCAGATAAATTTCGCATTTAGTGAAGTTTAAAGTGAGGCCAATATCTGAAAATTTTTCGATGATATGCTGTAGATCTTGAAAAACGGTTAATGCGTCTCCACCAAGAGAACCGTTGTCTAGATACCAAAGATTAAATTTAGAATTTAGATGGGATATGATGGGGTGAATTGCAAAACTAAAAATTGCGGGCCCAAGCGGATCTCCTTGCTGACAACCCACGCTGGAAAAAATAATTTTGTCGCCGAAAACTAATTTTGAAGGTGCACCGTAGCATTGCCATAAGTAAGGGTAAAGCTCTGGTACCTCTTTTTTAACTTCTGCCAACAGCGCACCACGGTCAACTGAATTAAACGCATTTTTGACATCAATTTTTACGAAAACTTCATAATCCGGATGATTCAGGAAGGTTCGCGCAGCGTGCACAGCCGCCTCACAACCACCTTTGACGCCAAATCCTAGCTGTCGGGGCATGAAAACATTTGCAAGCTTTTGGTGGACTTTCCGGCAGCAGAGTTTGGAAGCCAGGCGCCTAAAAGTACAGCCCACTGCGATCGGGCGGATACCACCATCCTTTTTTGAAAGTGCCACCAGGTTGGCGCCGTATAACAGTGGTACTATCTCGGCGTTCACGCGGCCCGACAGCATCAAATTCATGAGGGCCGTCAATTCCTTCAAAAGGGCAGATCTTGCGTCGCCTAGAGACATGTTGGTCAAATCTTTAATGTGCTGAGGAGACAGTCCATCTAATCCGCCAGCGGAGCCGTTGGGGAAAGAACAAATGGCCAGCTGGACTGCATCCTCAGACACAGCAACTGTGGGATCGTCAGATGTGGGGGGATCTGGCAGAGTCAGAGAAGTGGGAGGGGAAGGGTGTTTTTCTAGTAAGGCGGCATAGGTTTTGGAAGAGTGCGTAGCCAAGTCGTCATTGGAAAACAAAAGTCGGGCTGCGCCGCTCACATTTCCTTCAGAAAGTTTATTTTCTATTAATTTAATTTTGGAATTTGTGTAAAATTTGTGGTTAATATTATAATTTTGAGGGATTAAATCTAAATCAAGAACTGAAGTTGAATTGTTTTTTAACTGAGATGTAAGCGAGGCTTTTTTCGACCTATCAGCATGCAGTACTGTGTAAGGAAATGCGAGCAGACACTCCCAGGCCTGAGTGGAATTATCCGAAACAACTTTGGCTACGCACTTGGTGAGGCAACCGGCAACTGATACACGCGCACCACTGGGAATTCTTTTCACAATTGGTGTTGAAGCCTTCAACAGCCCTAGTCTCTCGGCAAGAGTTTTTTTTTGAATGGGAGCAGCTGAAGGAACCCAAGCGGAAGAAGAAGGCGACGGCTGAGAGGCACTTGGCAGCGCGGGGTCGACAACCATGCGAGTACCATGCCGGCGAGCTATATGAATAGCGAGCCCTCTCTGTCCCTTATATTGTTTGTTGTCCCCACAAGTGGGGCAATGCAGTAGTTCGACCGAGGTTGAACAGGGCTGTGAAGGCATTAACACTAAAAATAAAAATGCTACAAAACTTAAAAACTAAAGAACATACAAATAACTAAAATAAATAACTAATTAAATTACAGATGTAAAAACAAACAGTCAACCAAAATAAATAAAAACACTGACACTGGCGTTGTCACTTCGGCGCAGACTCTAGACGCATGTGGGGCTTCGATACAGTCTATGGTACGGGTACGAGTTGCGGCATATATATATATTATATATATATATATATATTATATTATATTAGCCTCACCTGTATGTTTGTATGTATGTTTGTAACAGACTCCTTAGGGCGCGATTTTGACCCACTTCCCGGTTTCCGATTGAGCTGAAATTTTGCACATATGTGTAAATTGGATGACAATGCAATATTATTGTAACATGGAGCTGATCTAATGATGGAGCTGGATGGTGGCCATAGGAACTATGTAATAAAACAACACAATCCCGTCGAGTTTGGGCTCGTTTGATTCGTTTTGACGAGCACTTTGATCCCAGATGGTAACCAGGGTCTAATGATGGAGCTGGAAGATGGCCAAAGGCACTCCACAATAAAACGACACAATACCATCGAGTTTGGGCTCGTTTGATTCGTCTTGACGAGCACTTTGATCCCATATGGTAACCAGGGTCTGATGATGGAGCTGGAAGATGGCCAAAGGCACTCCACAATAAAACGACACAACCCCATCGAGTTTGAGCTCGTTTGATTCGTCTTGACGAGCACTTTGATCCCATATGGTTGTAGGCTACTTACATTTAATAATACATGAAAAACTTACATTTTATCATAATACTATTAACTAACTTATAATCTAATTATTTACAAATACTTAACACTACAATAATAATAATAATAATTACTTAGCCTAAAACATAAACACTAGTAACACTAACACACTATAATTATCTAAGTACTTTAACATGAGTCATCATCATCATCATCGTCACCGATTATCGTTGACGTGTTAACTGGTCGCGGTACAATGCAACCGCGCAATCGAATCCGTCCGTCGACTGCGCACGCGCAGCAGGCGCGTGACGTAGCGCGCACGGAGTCGATCTACCGTACTCCGAGTGAGAGTTAATACGAACGCCTACCCGTGCATTGTTTACTCTCGCGGCTCGCTAACTAATTTATTGATTTTATTGTTATACTTGTTGTGATACGCTTTCTATCCTTTCGAACTGTTTCTTCTCGTGTGTGCTTCTTCAATTACTCCTTCTGTGCTGTACAAATAGTTAATAAACTATTATAAAAAGTGACTTTGGATTTCATACTCATACGAGATTACCTCACGTAAGTCCTAAACTGGTGACCCCAGGGAGAACACTACTCTAGACGAAGAGCACCGGGAGAACCGTACGTAACCGACAAGTTCCCACTATGCCGAATTCTGAGCAAGGAAACCAATCTAAGGGAAATCAAGGCGACCGCGCTGAAGAGCAAAGCGGTGGGCACGTTTCCACTACACCACCGTCATCGGATATTTTTAAAGTTGGAGTGCGCGTCCCACCCTTTTGGCCCGAAGAACCCGAAATTTGGTTTTCGCAAATTGAAGGCCAGTTTGCTATTGCCGGCATTACCAATGATCAGACGAAATTTTATTACGTCATTAGTCAACTTGATCGTCAATTCTCCAAGGAGGTCAAGGACATTATTACGCATCCACCGGCGACTAACAAGTACGGGAAGATCAAGGAAGTGCTGATCAAACGTCTCGGTGATACCAGTGAGGAGAAGTCTCAGCAACTCCTAATGCATGAGGAGCTCGGAGACCGCAAACCCTCCCAATTCTGGCGACACCTTCAGGACCTAGCTGGGAATCAAGTCTCCGAAGAATTCCTTCGGACAATGTGGATCAGCCGGCTGCCGTGGAACATACAGACTGTACTAGCGGCGCAGCCTAACGCAGAGCTGAGTCTTCTGGCAGACCTCGCGGACAGAATCCATGCTGTGGTCAAGTCGACACCGCAGGTCGCCTCTACGAGCCATACCCCAGGTTCCAGTATGGATGCCGTGGTCAAGGAGATCGCGGAACTCAGGAAGCAGGTCCACGCATTGACAATGAACAACAGTCGTCAATCTCGTGCCCATAGCCGTGACCATCTCAAGTCTAGGAAGCAAGGCCGTTCCAAATCCAATAAGCGGAGCCGTTCCAACACCAGATCGCAGTCCAGCTACAGGAAATACCCCACCTGTTGGTACCACGCGCGGCATGGCATTGACGCGCACAAATGTGTCAAGCCCTGCGACTTCGGGAATCCGGGAAACGCTTCGGGCAGTCGGTAATGGCGGCAACTGACAGCCCAACTTCCTCTGGTCGCCTGTTCGTCATCGACAGAAGGTCGAAGATGCAGTTTCTGGTCGACACCGGTAGCGACCTCTGTGTCTTCCCCAAGTCTCAACTGCGTGAGCGACGATCACCAACAAGCTACCAGTTAACAGCAGCCAACGGGACGACCATCGACACCTTCGGTTACGCGCATCTTAATTTAGATCTTGGACTTCGTCGTGAATATCCTTGGCGCTTTGTTGTTGCTAATGTTACCAAGCCAATTATAGGTGTAGATTTTTTATCGCATTATCATTTGATAGTAGATTGTAGAAACCAGAAATTAGTTGATAATTACACTAGCTTAAGTACCTCTGCTATTTCTGCTACTAGTAATGATATTTATTCTGTTAAAGTATTAGCTTAAGAAAACTAAATTCAAATGTATGGAAAATTTGGCAAAATTAAAGGAGAACTTTTATCTATCAGGATATGTAGGTTATAGAGCAGAGCTAAATTTTATCTACTCTCCCCCCCCCTCCGGGGCGAGCGTCACCCCCCCGCGCCCTCGAATATGTCTCGGAGTGCGGTATTTTCCATTTTAAAAGAAAACCGTACACGATACATAAAAAGTGTGTGGGAACGAAATAATCCTTGATAAATTTACTATAAATCTTTCATATATACAAAAGCGATATCACTTACAGTTTCAGCGCAATCTGCCATCAAATACGAACATTTTTAATAATTTATCCAGTTTTTTTTGTTGATCTTTTAGTTTTTTCAATTATTTCACACTTTACCGCCAGGATATGTATGACTAAAGTAAAGCATAGGATATGCTCTTTATAAAAAGGTATAATTCATTTCTACACTCATTAATTTGACGCAGCTATGCTATTTTGAAAATTCACCATCATTAGCTACTCTCGTCGATTAATTTGAACTTTGAAACGCCTTTGAAGCGCGGTCGGTGCGCTAGTTCCCCACCCCTACCCCGCCCGCTCCGCACGGCGATTCGATTGGCGGCCGCAGCGCAGCGCACTGCCGGCACTGCGCAGCGCAGTGATAGTCCGAACTGCGAAGGTGATAGTTACATGCTGCGCGCAACTGGGAGCCCTCGCTTACGTAACTCTCAACTCTTTATTGTGTAAAAACTCTGTAGTCTTTGTGGGTGTTGTTCAGACTGTTGTGTTACCCAGGCACGCCAGTATGGCGTCAATAAACGATTGTTTTATTTGTGAAAATCCTTTATCAGAAGGAGAGACGGTGAATGTGGTCAAAGGTTTGCCTACTTTAATAAACGCAAGTAAGCAGAGGAAAGACAACAAGCACTTGTGCATTCAAAATGTTGACAGTATTAAAGTTCATACAAAGTGCAGGAGAGAATATACAAGGGAAAAGAATATAAGAAAAGACGAGCAAGCACAGCTGCAATTGGACGCCTCAACCTCAACGTCAAACATAAGAGATTTACGATCGAATACGGTTTTGGATTTAAAAATTAACTGTCTCATATGTGGTGAAAAATGTGACATAACATCTGAAAAAAAGAAACCCGTTGGAAGACGCCGAACTATTCACCATATTACATCGTTGGCAGTAAAAGACAGATTATTCAATGTAGCTACAAATAGAAATGATCCATGGGGAAACGAGGTTTTATCTCGAATGCATGGCGTTGTATGTTTAGCAGCAGCAGAAGCCCGGTACCATAAAGAATGTGATAACATGTTTTCCAGGAATATACGGGATGACAAGGGACGCGGACGTCCTGAAAATGATGAGTTCACCTACGCATTACAAGGATTGTGGCAATTTCTTGAATCAACAGATGAGTGTCAGTTTGATGTAGATAAGTTGAAACATATTGTTGATGACAAATTACCTGAAGGAACTTCTATATCCATGAGGACTTTTGAGAGAAAACTATTAGAAAGATACGGCGATGGAGTAGTCTTAGGTAGTTTGACTAAAAATCGCAAAGTTGCGTGTTTTCGTGGCACTGGATTAAAATTACTGAACTGGTGCAACAATCGAGTAAGCACTGATAAAGACGAAAGATTGAGAATAGTGAAAACGGCAGCGGAAATAATCCGTGAAGACATTCGGACCTCGGCTTATAACACAGCAGACTACTCAGATATCTCGAATTTTTTGGATGAGCTTGATAATGTGGTTCCCGAAACTTTGACTACTTTCTTATGTGATTTAATTGGCGAAGGAAAGAAAGACAAAGAACAGACATACGAAAAGAAGTGTACGGCTATAGCTCACTCCATAATTGCTGCAACAAGACCTCGCTCTTTTTTATCCTCGCTTCAATTGGGTCTTGCGGTTTATCTGTATCGCAAAGTTGGTTCGAGAAACATTGTAGACGTAGTTTCAAAGTTGGGGTTTTGTTCCAGCTATAGAGATGTCGCTTTGTTTGAGTCTTCAGCGGTGAAAACGTGGGATCCAAAATTAGAAGATACAGCATCCTCACAGTTTGTATTTGATAATGCTGATTTTAATATTGCCACTTTGACTGGGAAGGGGACATTTCATTCAATGGGTGGAATAAGATGTATAACTCCTAGCGATGCTATAAAAACACAGCAAATAGAGAAATCAAAGAAAATGCCTACATCATCAGAACTAGCTTCTGCTCGAAAAATACCAATTAAAACCTTTCAAAGACATAACAGACCAGGTATCGATGATATAAGTTTGAAGCAAGTCTATCGCCAAGGCGACATCGAAGAAGAGTCCAAGCTATCTAACCACGACTTTGCTTGGCTCTACGGGCATAACTTACAACTACCCTGTTTACCCGCATGGCAAGGTTTCATGGAACAGCTCACTAATGCCCAACCATATGTGATCTCACAGATTATAACACTGCCATTTGTAAATCTACCGCCAACTGAGCTAACCACAGTCTTATCAGTTCTGACTTACGCAGCCGAAGAGACAAAGAAAACAAACCAGCAAACATGTTTTGTGACATTTGACCAGCCTTTGTATATAAAAGCAAAAGATATTGTTGCTCTAGAAGATGAAACTCTAAACAACGTTGTGGTCAGGTTAGGAGGATTTCATATGTTGATGTCATTTCTCGGGTCCATTGGTTATATTATGGCTGGCAGTGGACTTGCCGAACTATGGTCAACTGTATATGCATCCGCCTCAGTTCCCCATATGCTTAATGGACACGCGTATGCACGAGCAGTAAGGGCACATGTTTTAACTTTTTGTGCCATTTCAATGATAATAATGGAAGAAATGGAATTTGAAAACGTTGATAAAGAACATGTCAGAAAGCTAATCACAGAGACACCGACTTTTGACTCGATGACCGAAGACGAGGTCCTAACTAACCTGACGTTACAATATGTAGAACATGTCAAAAACCTCCGTAACCTGGGTAAAACACACAAACTGTGGTTTCAGTACTGCGATCTTGTAGCTATTGCACTGCATTTTATACAAGCCGAACGTATGGGTGACTGGGAAAAACACATAAGATGTGTTAAAGCAATGCTTCCAATTTTTCACGCGACTGGACATTTTGCGTATGCAAAAGCGACTCAGTTATACCTACAAGACATGGAGTCCCTTGAAAACCGCATGACAGAGGAAGAGTTCTTGAAATTCACTAAAAAGGGATTTTTCACCATTCGACGATCTGATAAGCATTGGTGCGGAGTGTGGTCAGACATGACCATAGAACAAACACTAATGAGGAACATGAAGAGTGTTGGCGGCATTACACACGGAAGAGGTTTCACAGAAAGCGTCCTTAATAAATGGATTGCGGGGCTTCCAATATCGCACTATATATGCGAAGCAGTTGAAGAATTGTGTGGCACACGATCAGCTAACTCCAGCCAACACGTAGAATTGAGAGAAAGCAGAATAAAAAAGGACGAAAACGATTTAGAAAAATTCGTGCAGTGGCTTAAAAAACATCCACCGTTTCCCCGATCCGAAAATCTTATATCCCTGTCTACTGGGCTGATTGCTGAAAACAATATAAATTGTTATGATGCAAAGTTAATAGGCGAAGAATCAATAAACAAAACTGTTAAAGAAGGCCACAAATTCGGATCCCTAAAGTTCAAGCGTGCAAATTTGATAAAGTCACTGTCTTCGACAACAGCTAGTATGAAAGTGGGTAATGATACAATACAAGTGGATACAACCCAACTGTTTCAACGAATACTTTGTACTGTACACTCCTCTGATGATTTACGGGCTTGTTTTGTGCACGAGCTTTCAACAGTTCCATTATCATTATTTGAAGAGAATTCACTGATGCGCAAATCGAAGAAATCGGCTTTGTATGCTTTATTTAACAAAATCCCTGAACAAACAATCGATACAGCAGATCGTTGTTTTCACGTTATTGACGGTGGCTACCTTCTTCATCGGGTTGTATGGCCAAAAGAAGGCACTTTCTCGGATGCATACGATGCCTACATCTCTTTCATTCAAAGACATTACGGCCAACTAGTTATTGTAGTATTCGATGGGTACTCTGAAAATCATCTGAGCACAAAGAGTGTAGAACGAGAAAGACGACTTGTACAGCGCAAGACACGGGAAATTGCTTTTACCGAAGAGACAGATTTAGTTGAACCACAGGCCAAACTACTCTCCAATATTAAAAATAAAGAGAGATTTATTTCGCAGCTCATTGAGAATTTAAACAAAAATGGCATACGTACACGTGTTGCCAAAGATGACGCCGATTTGCTCACTGTTACAACTGCCATTGAAGAATCTGACCGGCAGAAGCAAGTCGTCATAGTTGGACAAGATATTGACTTGCTGGTCTTACTAATTGCATTATCCCCCGAAGATAGAAACATAGTAATGCTCAAGGAAGCTCAAGGGAAAACAAAAACAAGAATGTATAGTTCCCGAGACTTACAGTCTTCTAATTTGGTACCCAACATCAAGGAGTCAATCCTTTTCTTGCACGCTGTGAGTGGCTGTGATACAACGTCAGCTTTCTACGGAAAAGGTAAAATGCAAACAGTACAACTGTTTAACAAGAGACCCGACTTGCACTACATCCCTACCGTTTACAACAATCCAAATTCATCCAATGAAGAGATCGAAAAGGCTGGCGAACGCACTATTCTTGCGCTATACAAAGCTCGACCCGAAGAAGTGGAGTTGAACCAGCACAGATTTGTTTGCTTCAACAAATTAGTGGGACAGGCGAAGAATGCTGTTATTTTGGCGAAATTGCCGCCTACATCGCCTGCTGCTCGCCATCATTTACGGCGAGTCTTTCATCAAGTGCAAAGTTGGAGGAGTAACGGATTACCACCGGAAGAGTGGGGT
This sequence comes from Archips crataeganus, assembly GCA_947859365.1. Classification (NCBI taxonomy): domain Eukaryota; kingdom Metazoa; phylum Arthropoda; class Insecta; order Lepidoptera; family Tortricidae; genus Archips; species Archips crataeganus. Next base: position 10,932,086 of record OX402052.1, on the reverse strand, counting down.
TGGAAAAAAACTGTCAATTGCCTACTTCCCATTTTAAATACGGAGCCGCCAGCACCAGCCTCTATATTAAAACTAATTACGTGTGCATGCAAACAAGGATGTGGTAGACGATGTGGATGTGTGAAAGCCGATTTACGATGTACCACGATGTGCAAAAATTGTAGAGGCCAGAGTTGCGTGAACGTAGTCGAATGCGACATTGAAGAAGATTAGAATAATGCTGATTTTTGAAGTAGATGTTATAATAGTTAATAAATAAATAATAATAGTTTTAGAGTCAGACCAAGATAAGTCTGCAATGATTTTGATAGCACACGCAGTGTATGTGTTATTTGTACGTCATAATTTCATAGAAGTTTGACGTTTAATATAACACTTGCACTGCGTATACTATCAAAATCGTTGCAGACTTATCTTGGTCTGACTCTAGTAAATACTTAAGAAAAAATAAACGTAAGTTTAAAGAAAGATAAGTTAGCTGGTTTTATTTGCAATTTGCAATTCTCTCTCAGGCAGAAAAAAGGCCCTGTACCTGTAGGGAGCGAATTTTCCAATAGGTAAGAAGGAATTTAAACAAAAAATTCATCAAAAGAACTCTCCAGACCACACTTGGACACACCATTCACCACGTATCATACTTAGTTCCGTTTCGGGGTACATTTTTAGAGCTTTTTTAAGGTTCCGTACCTCAAAAGGCAAAATGGAACCATTATTGGATCACTCGTGTGTTTGTGTCTGTCCGTCCGTCTGTCATAGCCAATTTGCTCCGAAACTACTGGACCGATTGAGTTGAAATTTGGTTCACCTATGTAAATTGATGACCCAAACACGGACGTGTAATGTAAATAAATTAATTTTATACATGGGGGCCAGTTTTGGGGGGTAAATTAGAAAAAAAAAAAAAAACTAAATATAAACTATATCGTGTGACATATCAAATGAAAGGGTACATTATGAAAATCTCAAATATATATTTTTCATTATTTTAAATTAATCAGTTTTGAAGTTATTTAAGAAAATATGCGAAAATTGACCATTTCCCCACCCCCCCCTTATCTCCTAAAATACTGATCCTAAAAATTAAAAAAAAATACAGAAAATAGTTCTATACCTATAGATTACAGGAAGACATATGAGAATCTTATGGTATTTAAGTTACACCGTTTAACCAGTACGAATTTTTAGATTTCGCTGAATGGCCAAATTAATTAAATTTTAAAATTAGCATAGCAACAGTAAATGAAAGAGTTTAGAAATAAATTATACCTTTTTTTATAAAGAACATATTCTATTCTTTACTTCTTTCATACATATCTTGGCGGTAAAATGTGAAGTTTTTGAGAGAACTAACCTTTTAGCAGAAAAAATCGATTAATTATAAAAAAAGTTAGTATTTGGTAACAGATTCCGCTGAAACTATAAGTGATATCGCTTTTGTATGTATGAAAGGTTTATAGTAAATTTATCAGGGATTATTTCATTCCTACACACTTTTTATGTCTCGTGTACGGTTTTCTTTTAAAATGGGAAATACCGCACTCCGGGATATATTCGATGGCGCGGGGGGGTGATGCTCGCCCCGGAAGGGGGGGGAGAGTAGATAAAATTTAACTTTGCTCTATAACCTACATATCCTGATAGATAAAAGTTCTCCTTTAATTTTGCCAAATTTACAGCTAATTGTACTGAACTATATTGTACACCGGTGATACCAGCTATCATCGTTTGCTTTCCCAGGAATTTCCTGTTATCACACGACCAGCTGGCACGCAACGCACAATACCCCACAACACGCAACACCATATACGAACTACCCCAGGTCCACCCGTATCCTGTGCCCCGCGGCGCCTTGCTCCGGATAAGCTGAAGGTAGCCAAGCGGGAATTTGAGGACATGTTGGCGAGCGGAACAGCTAGACCTTCCGAGAGCCCATGGTCGTCGCCGTTACACTTAGCTCCGAAGAAAGATAACGGTTGGCGTCCTTGCGGTGATTATCGCCAACTAAATGCTCGCACTATCCCGGATAGATACCCCATCCGTCATTTGCACGACTTTGCTCATAGCATATCTGGCTGTAAGGTTTTCAGTACTATCGATCTTGTGAAGGCTTACAACCAGATACCTGTATGCACTGAAGACATACCAAAGACGGCTATTACAACCCCCTTTGGTATGTTCGAATTCCCATTTATGACGTTTGGTCTGCGCAACGCCGGCCAAACGTTTCAAAGGTTTGTAGATGAGATTACTCGTGGTCTAGATTTCGTCTATTGCTACTTGGATGATTTCTTAATATTTTCAAGGGACGCAGAACAGCACCGAAATCACCTTCGAGAAATCTTTACCAGACTTCGCGACTACGGCATGGTGATTAACGTGTCCAAATGTGTCTTTGGAGCTCCCCAGGTAACCTTCTTGGGTTATTTGATTTCGGAGAGCGGTACCAAGCCATTGGACTCAAAAGTCGAAGCCATACAGAACTTTCCCCCTCCTAAGGATGTTAGGCAACTGCGTCGATTTTTAGGCATGGCCAACTTTTATAGGCGATTTCTGCCTAACGCCGCACAGACACAAGCGCCTCTTAATTCCCTCCTTACGGGGGCAGTAAAAGGTTCGACGCCTATTAATCTTACAGGTGACGCTCTGAAGGCTTTCGAAGATACCAAAGAAAGCTTATCCAACGCAGCATTGCTCGCTCACCCAGATTGCCGAGCCAAACTAGCGTTGGTGACAGATGCGTCAGACACCTCAGTAGGCGCAGTTCTGCAACAACTGGGCAACGACAATGCATGGCAGCCCTTAGCCTTCTTCTCCCATAAATTGAGTCCGTCCCAGACCAAATATTCACCATACGATCGTGAACTGCTAGCAATTTATGAGGCCATTAAGTACTTCCGGCACATGTTAGAAGCTAGGCACTTCACCATCTACACCGACCACAAGCCGATCAGTTTTGCTTTCCATGAAAGGAAACATAATTGTTCGCCTAGGCAGTACAGACACCTGGACTACATATCGCAGTTCACAACCGACATACGCCATATCTCCGGCAAAGACAATGTTGTGGCCGACACCTTGTCGCGGGTTGCTGAACTTGAAGCACCAATCGATCTCTCTATGTTGGCTAAGTCTCAAGTGTCCGATGCTGAATTAGCCGAGTACATCGACTCGTCATCTCTACGGCTAAAAAAGGTGGAACTGCCAGGAAGCCGTTACTTATTGTATTGCGACATCAGTACGTCAACCCCCAGACCCTTTGTAACCAAGAGCTTCCGCAGGACCGTCTTCAACACTCTGCACTCCTTAAGTCACCCAGGGGCTAACGCGACTGCAAAACTAGTAGCTCAGCGTTTTGTTTGGCCCAGTGTAAGGAAGGACTGCAGGGAGTGGGCAAGATCTTGCCTAGCTTGTCAGCGAACTAAGGTAAGTCGTCACGTGTCAGCACCCGTAGGCAGCTACGACTTACCACGCGCCCGTTTCCAGCAAGTGCATATCGACCTTATCGGTCCCCTTCCAGTCTCTCACGACTACCGTTATTGCTTGACAGCTATTGACCGCTTTACGCGATGGCCTGAGGTCATACCTATAGTGGACATCACGGCAGAAACGGTGGCCAAGGCACTAATCACTGGTTGGATAGCCAGATTCGGTTGTCCAGGAGATATTGTCACAGATCGCGGCCGGCAATTTGAATCCGCGCTGTTTCAATATCTGTCTAAGTCCATTGGTTTCCGCCACATGCGGACAACGGCTTACCATCCAGCATGCAATGGCCTTATTGAAAGGTTTCACAGGCAGCTCAAGGCCGCCATTACATGCCACGCCGATACCAACTGGACTGACACGCTACCTCAAGTCCTCCTAGGCATAAGATGCGCCTTCAAAGAAGACTTGCAAGCTTCTCCTGCCGAATTACTATACGGTGAACCGTTACGCCTTTGTGGAGAATTTTTCGATCCTGGCATACCCGGTACCACTGACATGACAGATTTTACCGCGAGGTTACGCTCATTCGCATCAAAAATTAAACCGGTTCCCACCTCCCACCACGGCAACAAAAAGATTTTTGTGTTTAAAGAACTGGCAACCGCTGAATACGTCTTCCTTCGCGATGACGCTTCACGAGCCCCTCTAACGCCCGTATATTCTGGCCCACACAAAGTCTTGGAGAGAAGCGAGAAATATTTCAAACTTCTCGTAAAAGGTAAAACGGTCACCGTGACTATTGACCGTCTAAAACTGGCCTACCGCTTGGCTGATGATTGGCCTTTAGCTACCCAATCCCCCATAGTACCTCCCACCACTATAAGTACTAAAGTAGCTAAGGTGCCTCAAACCACAAAACCAGAACGTACATACGACCATGATCCAGGAAAGGTACTTAGAACTACACGCTCGGGAAGGCAAGTGCGTTTCCCGAATTATTATCGCCCCTAACAAGGTCTCTGGAGGGGAGTGATGTAGGCTACTTACATTTAATAATACATGAAAAACTTACATTTTATCATAATACTATTAACTAACTTATAATCTAATTATTTACAAATACTTAACACTACAATAATAATAATAATAATTACTTAGCCTAAAACATAAACACTAGTAACACTAACACACTATAATTATCTAAGTACTTTAACATGAGTCATCATCATCATCATCGTCACCGATTATCGTTGACGTGTTAACTGGTCGCGGTACAATGCAACCGCGCAATCGAATCCGTCCGTCGACTGCGCACGCGCAGCAGGCGCGTGACGTAGCGCGCACGGAGTCGATCTACCGTACTCCGAGTGAGAGTTAATACGAACGCCTACCCGTGCATTGTTTACTCTCGCGGCTCGCTAACTAATTTATTGATTTTATTGTTATACTTGTTGTGATACGCTTTCTATCCTTTCGAACTGTTTCTTCTCGTGTGTGCTTCTTCAATTACTCCTTCTGTGCTGTACAAATAGTTAATAAACTATTATAAAAAGTGACTTTGGATTTCATACTCATACGAGATTACCTCACGTAAGTCCTAAATGGTAACCAGGGTCTGATGATGGAGCTGGAAGATGGCCAAAGGCACTCCACAATAAAACGAAACAACCCCATCGAGTTTGGGCTCGTTTGATTCGTTTTGACGAGTACTTTGGTCCTAGATGGTAACAAGGGTCTGATGATAAAGCTGGAAGGGGGGTAGGTGGCAGGGTGGGGGAATGGGGTATGAGGTAAGGGGGTCGGGGGCTTAGAGGGTTTACGGGAAATAGAGTGGGGGTGTTGGGGGGTTCGGGGGTAAGGGATTTTGGGGGGTTGTGGGAAATGGGGGGGGGGGGTAAGAGGCCTAGATGGTAACAAGGGTTTGATGATGGAGCTGGAAGGGTGGGGGGGGGGTTAGGGGGGGGTGGGGGTTGAGGGGGAGGGGTTGGGGGGTCCGGTGTTAGGGGGTTGGGTTTAGGTGGTTGGGGGGTTTGTAAAATGAGGGGGGTAAAGTTAGAAAAAAAGAGGTTTACGTTTAGTAGTGTAGAGCAGTGCGCGCGCACCAAAGACCAAGTATAAGATGGACTGATTCTATTTAAGACGAGCAAAAAACCGTTTTGTCTCTTTTTAGCACATGGAAACACTCACTGTGAAAAAAATGTAACTCAAAAATAGAAAATAAATAATAGTTTAAAAAAACTAAAAAACACGCTTTAAAAAATAAAAAATAAATTTTAATAAATTTCAATTCACTATTCTTATAGTGCAGTAAAAAATCTTACTAAGCAATTATTATATTGTTATATCCAGATCAAAATTTGTAAACAATTCTAAATATTGATAAAATAAATAATAATAGTTTAAAATATTTTATTGTAAAAAAAGCGTGGGGTGCTTTTTAAGATGTTATCAAAATGATAATCCTTGACAATTGACACCATGCACCCCACGCTTTTTTTACAATAAAATATTTTAAACTATTATTATTTATTTTATCAATATTTAGAATTGTTTACAAATTTTGATCTGGATAACAATATAATAATTGCTTATTAAGATTTTTTACTGCACTATAAGAATAGTGAATTGAAATTTATTAAAATTTATTTTTTATTTTTTAAAGCGTGTTTTTTAGTTTTTTTAAACTATTATTTTTTCAATTATGGATGTCTGCTGCCAAATTAAATTAGAATCAAAACGTTTAGGTATCCTGTAAGTAGGCTGCAAAGGGCTCTTTTACATGTCAGTTTTTTTAAAACTACCAGCGCTTTCGGAAGGACCATCATTGCCAAGAAGATTGCGCCGCAAGAAACTTGGCAGAAAGTCATCTGCCACCATCACTAGGACATCATGACCACCATTAGAAGGCTACCTCTGAGGGATACCTCTGTACCGTTAGTTCATATAGAAAAAGTACAAGAAATTAACTAAGTAAGCTGATAACAATGAAAACTATTTAATTGGGTAGTAGAGCATTAATTCTATGACAACACGCAATCCTTCCCATTCGGCTAGTAAACTAAGTAATTGAGCGATAGTGATTGATCACAAACACAAGGAACCCTTTGCCGAGTATTTAGCCATTTCTACAATCTTACTAATCCTATCCTAACTATCTATATATATATATATATATATATATATATATATATATCCTAATCCTAACTAATATTATAAATGCGAAAGTAACTCTGTCTGTATGTCTGTCTCGATTCACACTAAAACTACTGAACCGATTTAAATGAAATTTGGTACACAGATAGTCTAGAGCCTGAGAAAGGACATAGGTTATATCATCACGCTAACACTAGTAGGAGCGGAGCGGAGCGGAAGAATGTTTCAAAATCGGGGGTTTTTGAAGTAAAATTTCTATAGGCACGCTTGACTTGGGAGTACGGTGGTGAATGTGAACGCGGGTGTGCGTAAGTTTCGGGGGGGTCTGTGGTAAAAAATTTTATATCGAGGAACTAAGGAGAGCCATAATTGATGAAAAAGCAAATTGGATAAAAAAATAAGCTGCCCAAATTACTAATTCTACGCGGACGGAGTCGCGGGCAAAAGCTAGTATTATTATAAACGTGAAAGTTTGTATGGATGGATGTATGGATGTTTGTTACTATTTCACGCTAAAACGGTTTGACGGATTCTGATGAAATTTGGCACACAGATTGCTTATAACCTGGATTACCATTATAGAATACCTATACTTACTTTTTTTCCGGAAAATTGGATAGTTCCCGCGGGATACTGATAAACTAATTATTCGCAGACGTAGCCGCAGGCGACAGCTAGGTTTATATAAATAAATAAATAAATATCACGGGACATTTCACACCAATTGACCCAGTCCCAAAGTAAGCTAGGAAAGCTTGTGTTATGGGTACTAAGGCAACGGATAAACATACTTATATAGATAGATGCATACTTAAATACATATTAAACACCCAAGACCCGAGATCAAACATTCGTACTTTTCATACAAATATCTGCCCCGACACGGGAATCGAACCCGGGACCTCAAGCTTCATAGTCAGGTTCTCTAACCACTAGGCCATCTGGTCGTCTAAAAGTAAATCCTTTATAAAAGTTTAAATACGAATTGACAACAACAATGTAGGAAAGTGCAAAAATATCTTTGACCCCGACTATACCAACCTTACGGAATAATTAAACAACCCACAATTCCATGCAAATTCCTCTCCAAATACGAGCCTGAACTCCATTACTCTAAACGCGGCTGCCATAATCCGCTTTCTTTCGACAATAAAATAATAGGCCGCTCTGCCATCGACCAGAAGTGATGCCACACTATCGATAGTTACACAATCGATAATTTTTGTAAACACAACAAGCCTCACTTTAGATATGCCTATAGCATACAATACAGGGTTTAATTTACATCGTGATACAGAATTATTATTTCTAAATCAGTTAATGCTGGGCAACATAATATATTAACTCAATTATTAAAATTAGTCTGATAATATTCAGGATGTTCATACATTTTTGAAATGAAATCACAAACTCAATTTATCTACACCTCAAATTAAATACAACAAAATACATTACATTACATTGCATTACATTGCAATGCAGTGCATTACATTGTCCAGCATTAACTGAGTTAGAAACACTAATTTTGTATCACGTTTTATATACACCTCAAATTAAATACAACAAAATACATTACATTACATTGCATTACATTGTATTACAGTGCATTACATTGTCCAGCATTAACTGAGTTAGAAACACTAATTTTGTATCACGTTTTAAATTTCACTCTGTATAACCGCCAATAAGCCATACTAGATAGCGCGAGTCTGGCAATATTATTAGCGGAGTACAATTAAAATAAATTAACGCTTATTTCAAGCTCGTGGCTCGTAATATGTTAGTACCTAACAATAAAACTTAAAAACTGTGTTAGTGATAATTTACAACAGTTCACTGTTGTTACTATCGATACTATTGTCGTTCTACAAAGCAATACCATCGATAGTATCGGTTGTGCAAAACACAATTAATTAATTAAGTGTTATCTTTTTCTGTTAATAGTGTTGTGTCAGCCCGAGAGATCAGAGTTTCCAGAAGAGACAGAATAGATAATATTGATATGATTATCGGTATTTTTTCTATGGAACAGGTATTGCTATAGATTATCGATATTTGACTATCGATCGACAACACTATTGACCAGTGGAGTTCGCAGTAATACGAATCATTGAGAGTGTTATGTAGGACTCATGAAATCCGTGTGCGGCGAAAACGTGATCAGAGTCTTTATGGCTCCTTGCATAAAATATTAAGTTTTTATATACGCTTTATTAGAACTAAGGTTCTATGTTTCATATTATGTTTGTCCCAAATTGAACTTTGTTTTATAATAGTAGACAAGATTCTCTTTTATATGCTTAGAGAATGTGAATAATAATATTATCTTGATGCAGCAAGCTGTGCGGGTCACAACTAAATTATTGCACTCATAAATTCTTTTAAAAAAATATTGTGTCAATGACGAAATCAGTGCCTTGAACATATGTAAGCGTTTTGCTGATTTTCATCGAGTGCCTTGGATGTATATAAATAAGATTTCATACATTTTGGGAACTTCTCCTAGTGCTTTGAACAGTACAGTACTGTGACTTCATAACACGCTTCAATAAAATTATACGCTTATACAGGGTGCCTCAAAACTCAACTATTACCAGGCACAGGGCGAGAGGCCAGGGGCCGGTTGCATAACAAAGTACAACGAATATTACAAGCGGAACTCTCGCTTCAGTTATATTAACCAGAAAGGGAGTTCCGCTTGTAATATAAGTTGTACTTTGTTATGCAACAGGCCCCAGGTTGTAACAGTTCTTTTAAAAAATAAAAAAAACTATTTTAAAAACATCTAATACTAATAAATACTATGTTAATATATTATCGCTTAACTAAGTGACATGGCGTTATTCATTTGTTAGACGATTTTTGCCAGTTTTTGAGACTCTCCCCCTTATGTAAGTAAAAATAAGAATCGGCGACCACCTCCCCCCTGTCTAATAATTATTACGTAAGAATGTACAAGAAAACGTATGGTTTGTTTTATATAAAACATACCTGTCTTTTTTTTCTTACCTACATAAGAAAAAAGAAGACAAACGACAAGACGTAAGACGTAATAAATGGATGAATGTTTTTATTTCTATAACGTGTATAAGTATGGGTAAATTAACGTGATCCCGCAGGTGCATTCTTGATTTGCTCGGGTCGAGCGCCCATTGGAAATAACTGAAATCAGGCAATTTCTTACTAAAACGTTTGAATTTTATTTAACAAGCCAGGCTCCGTAATATCAGGGTCATTCCCGTGACGTCTCGATCGTTAAGTTTATCGTCTAATTAAATTTAAATACTACATTCCGGAATTATGACCGAAGCTTTTAATGACCCATATAAAACTTCCCTTAGTCTAATTAATTTCTTCCTCTGCAATTTATATCGCTGTAAATTTTTAAACTTTTTTTTCACAGATTTTTCTAAGCTTTTTATTTCAGATTACTCAAATGCCCAAACTTTCTTCAGCGCAGAGAGAAATCTCGCTCAACATGCGAATGTTTTATACGATTCCCATCCTACTTACGGTAATGCATAATGGTTGTAAATAATGAACGAGGCGACTGTACGTATTTTTTATTTTCTTGTCAACACCGCCTAGCTCTGGATTCCCCTAAATAAATTCCGACATATACAACTCGGTCCCCTACCATTGTAATAACAAGTCAGGAACCAAACTAAACGGCGAGCATAGACCCACATGCCACGAGAACAGAATATGAATTAGATATTACTAAGGTAGTAAGTAATAATGCCCCACAGACTGGAAACTTCACTGATTTCGCTGAAAATACCGCTTCTGCGAATTTTCTTTGTTTTCAATACAAAACGAATCTTTACGCTTCGAAAAATAAGAAACAATAGTCTCTTGTACTTCAATAGCTTAATTACTATCGTTGAAACGGAATATATGAGTAAAGGGAGCACAATTATACAGTCTTTTGTTCTTCCTAATGCCGAGTAGCGTGCCTGAATGTGAGTGCCTAGAACCCAGCTGGCTCGTTTTCTCCCTAAATTAATAAACAAATTAGTAAATAAAATTCATTACGTATTTAACTGAGACGTAAATAAGAGTACAGCTATGCACAACGACTAGACGGCTACAAAACTAAAGACTGCAGCACTGTTTTAGGGGAATAAAGTTTTAGCCTACTCTTTAGGTACCCAAACAATTTGCGCGTAAATAAGTCTAACGCACTTGAAGAATTTTATGCTTTAGAGTCAAGACGATAAACAGTCAAATAGCAAAGTAAAAAGAATAATTTATTTTGGCTCTGCTCTGGCACTCCATGTAAATTCCTGACAATAATACGGAATAAAAGCTCGCCGTCTTAGATAAAACATTCACATTAACAACACCTCTGGAAAGTGTTTTTTAATTTGTTTTTTAATACATTGTAACGTTTTTATGAATTGTTTTCTTAAATACCATGTATATACCTCCTTAGACTCAGCTGTTACAGCAAAAGGCTCACTACATTGCAATGACTTAAGTCCTATGTCATATTTACCGCTGACTATGTGTATACTACCAATGGACAATGCAATTGATCAATGGCACAAGTTCCCAGGCTAAAATAAACGACTTCTTTTATTTATGAATAATATAGGATTTGATTTTTAATAAATAATGATTTTATTACTGTTATAACTATTGTGATGTCGTATACCTTCACTCAGCAGCAGCGGGTGTACGAGTATGTCGAGTGATTTAATTAATTCGATTCAAATACGATTCCGTTCTATTGTATCAAGTGTTGGCGGTTTCAAAGCTCGACATTATGAGGGGAAAAATGATGTTAGGGGTTAGGGATTTCATTACTTTTTACGAGGGTTTTTATTATTTACAGTACACAATGCATTTCGAGTTAAATCTGCTGCTGTATAGGAAGATACTCACATAAAATTTCGATTACATCAATGCTGTAAAAAGTTTTATTTTAAAGGTTGTTTTACCGCTCCCTTGACCTCAACTTAAATAGTGGTGACCGTAGTTAATGTAAATTATGTTCTTTTAGGATGTTTTTACATGTATTTCTCCACTATTACAGCTAAATTTGAATAAATGCCGATCATGGGGTATTTCCAGTGTTCCTATGAATTAATAAGAATTCGTATGAAATAACTATCAATTAAACGCCGTAGTGGCCTAGCGGTTCGACCTATGGCCTCTCAAGCAGAGGGTTGTGGGTTCAAGTTCGGGTTCGCATCTCTAAGTTTTTCGGAATTAATGTGCGAAATTACATTAGAAAAATTTATCATGACCTTTACTATGAAGGGAAATATCGTGAGGAAACCTGCACACACTTGAGAAGAAATTCAATTGTGTGAGGTTCCCAATCCACACTGGGTGGGCCTGCGTGGGAACTACGGTCCAAGGCCTCTCATTCTTAGAGGAGGCCTGTGCCCTGTAGTTGGACGTATACATATAGGCTGGGATAAAGATGAACTACCAATTACTCATAGTAAATACTGGTAATATTTTTTTCCAATATTTGATCAAACATTGGCGAACTCAACATGTTCAGTCGAAGAAACTGAATCACGTCATAGGCTGAACCCTTTTCATTTTCCATACATCTGCCAAAGAAATCATCGTGAAATTGGTTGTGAAAAAGTTCCATCCTGGTACACCATTCATTTTCCTTAACTGTACGTGCAATCCAAACGTTTAGTTCGCAATGCATCAAACAATCATTTTATTATTCCATTAAATATTTCCATATTGTGGACTGAAAGCCACAGCTTGGCTTTCAGGAGTCTTTTGTTTACGACCACCGTCACCCAACAACAAAGCCTTGATCCCAAACGTTAATCCGTTGGGACTATTAAGCATTCATTTGTTTGAAAGGAATTATTCGTGTGAATCTTCATTATTAAAATTCATAGCAAGCTAGGTGTCAGTGGCGCCCTTCATTTGTCGGCTTTCGGGCATCAGGTTTAAGCCTCTGAAACCGTGCGTATGAATAGTTTACCTGGAAACATTGACTGGCTTACGTTGCTAAGGCTTGCGTTGGCTAAGGTTGGTTCCTTCGTCTACAGTTTAAAAGTCATCAAGAACATCGTCATCAACATTAACTGATCATCTCAGCCTATATACGTCCCACTGCAGGGCACAGGTCTCCTCTCAGAATAGGGGAGAGGTGGCACAAAAGAGACTCGTATTCAAATTCAATTTTTAAATTCTAATTAATTTATTTCACTTGAAAAGGACATTGTATTGAAAAGGACAAATCAAATTTCGGAAGCTTCCTCGATAATTGAATTTTACCATCAGCTTTACGGTGAAGGAAAACATCTTGAGGAAACCAGTGTACACCTGCGAAGAAATTCAATGGTGTTTGTGCAGTTCCCAATTCGCATTGGGCCCGCGTGGGAACTACGGCCCAAGCCATCTCATTCTGAGAGGAGTCCTGTGCCCTGCAGTGGGACGTATAGGCTGGGATGATAATTTTTAATAATACACTGTTTGTCACTACATAGTAGGTATAAAACAAAGGCGCTTCCCGTCTGTCTATCCCTATGTATTTAGATCTTTTAAACTCTGATTTTGATGCAGTTTTTTTTTAATAGATAGAGTGATTCAAGATTCAAGAGAAAGGTTTATATTTATAATACATGCATAATTACATGCATAACGGTTAAGGGAAGGGTAGCGGGAACGTGTTGGACGCGGATGGCGCAGGAACGGTATGTTTGCCGAAATTTGAGCGAGGCCTGTGTTCAGCAGTGGACGTCTTTCAGCTGAAATGAAGATGATGAGGAATTACTTTAAATATATTTAAATAAATAAATAAATAAATAAATAAATATCATGGGACAATTCACACCAATTGACCTAGTCCCAAAGTAAGCTTAGCAAAGCTTGTGTTATGGGTACTAAGCAACGGATAAACATACTTATATAGATAGATACATACTTAAATACATATTAAACACCCAAGACCCGAGAACAAACATTCGTATTTTTCATACAAATATCTGCCCCGAGACGGGAATCGAACCCGGGATCTCAAGCTTCGTAGTCAGGTTCTCTAACCACTAGGCCATCTGGTCGTCTGGTCGTCGTATATTTGATTCGGATCTATAGCTAAACCGTTTAGCTGAGGCCTCGCCGGGGCCCCTTTGTCGTCATAACCCCCAGCCCCTGTACAGCGCGGGCGAGGACTCAGTTAAACGGTTTAGCTATATCCGAGATCATGATGTCAAAATATCGAGGGTAAAGGTAATCACCTCCTACGAGTATAATCCCTATCGAATATTTACGCCTGACGAAAATATAATTTACCCTGATAGCAGTTCCTAGGAGCTCAATGAACTTTTAGAGCGCGCGCAGACAGGGAGCGGTCTGGAGTTCCGCGTTCCGAGTTCTGAGTTCTGCGTTCTTTCGAATGTACTGAGTCCCTTACGATAACGCACACAGCAGGCGGTCGGAACTCTCAAGCGGTCAAAACACAGAACTCTGAACGCGGAACTCGGAACTCCAGACCGCTCTCTGTCTGTCTGCGCGCGCTCTTATGTTTCGTTAGTTAATATATTCTAACACTCTATTAAATTAAATTACCCAGAAGTTATTGGAAACAGCCTCAAATTTCATGACCCTGCCGCAAACTGCGTAAAACGTTTAATGAGAGGGCTTGCGGCCACAGTTTAATTGTTATTAATTCCTAATTAATATGGTTTGTGATATTTTATAAAATAATCAGTTTTCAAATTCATCATCATCATCATCCCAGCCTATATACGTCCCACTGCAGGCCACAGGCCTCCTCTCAGAATAAGAGGGCTTGGGCCTTAGTTCCCACGCGGGCCCAACGCGGATTGGGAACTTCACACACACCATTGAATTTTTTCGCAGGTGTATACAGGTTTCCTGACGATGTTTTCCTTCACCTTGAAGCTCATGGTAAATTTTAATTTTAAATTACTTACTAGGTAGGTATTAATTAAATTAACAACATTAACCCCCTGTTTCACCATCCATTGATTAAATTTATTTGACGGATAAAAGTGATGCCGTCTCTGTTTGTTTTGTTCGACTAAACAAAGACGGCATCACATTTTATCCGTTAGTTAAAATTAATCAATGGGTAGTGAAACAGCCCCTAAGATAACTATGTATCCATACTAATATTTTAAATGCGAATGTTTGTTTGTCTGTCTGTTACGCTTAAACGGCTGAGTCGATTTAGATGAAATTTGGTATAAAGATAGTTTCAGTCTTGGGAAAGGACATAGGATAGTTTTATCCCGGAAAATTCCATAGTTACCGCGGGATAGCGATAAACGAATTCTTCGCAGACGGTGACGCGGGCAACAGCTAGTTCAGAATAATTTATGTTTACGACAATTATGTTTATCACGGTAAATGTATTAATTAGTCTTTGGTAGTTATGCTAATCCATACTAATATTATAAATGCGAAAGTGTGTCTGTCTGTCTGTTACATCTTCACGCTTAAACTGCTGAATCGATTTAGATCAAATTTGGCATAGAGATTGTTTGAGTCCCAGGAAAGGACATAGGATAGTTTTATCCGAAAAATATTCCTTTAATGGGGTGAAAAGAGGGGCGGAAGTTGGTGTAGGGAATCAATAACTACTATACCGTTTTAGATGAAATTTGGTACGGAGTTAATTTGAGAACCTAAAAAGGACTGACTATTTTCATCACGGAAAATTGCGTAGTTTCCTCGGGATAGTGATAAACGAATTTTTCGCAGTCAGAGTCGCGGGAAAAAGCTAGTTCCTAAAATATGACAACCTGATGTCATCTCTATTGCTAATGACGTAAAATGAAGCACTACTACCATTACTAGCGACCCGCACCAACTTTGCCCGAGTATAATTTTGAAGATAAAATATTATAATTTTAAGAGGGTGGATAACTAAAGAGATTCTATAATCAAAGGCATTAACTTCACTCTTTCACGTTTCGCCTTTCACTTCTTTTGTTTGTAATTATGTACTTATGTACGAGTATAACCGTGTAAAGTGTCCACGGGTCACTAGTTATATCTAATCTAATATGAAGGGTCCACGGAAAGAACATGTCTAGTCACTTTTTTTGAAAATTGATATTTTAATCTCAAAATGTAGAGCTCGCAAAGCACTATAACTTACCATTATATCAAATAGGGATATCTGCAAATAATATATATTTTTTTTCACTTTTAAGGAAATGGTTACCATAGTTCCTAATTGTTCGCGATGACTAACTTTCAAACCGCTATAACTCAAAAAGTTGTTTTGGTGACTCATCATCATCATCATCAGCCTACGTTCGTCCACTGCTGGACATAGGCCTCTCCCATGGCACGCCATTGAGCACGATCCTCGGCCACTCTCATCCAGCTCTTGCCAGCCGCCTTGCGAAGATCATCGCTCCACCGAGTCTGAGGACGTCCCACGCTACGTTTGCCGATCCGTGGTCTCCACTCAAGAACTCGTCTACCCCAACGGTTATCGGTTCTTCGGGTTATATGGCCTGCCCATAGTGCCCATTGCCACTTCAGCGTGCTAATGCGGTAGGTGGGTGGTGCGGTGCGGTGGGTAACATATTTATTAGGTGACTAGACATGTTCTTTCCGTGGACCCTTCATAATAAATATAAAAATGTCGTGTCACGGTGTTTGTTATCGAACTCCTCCGAAAGGGCTTGACCGATTTTTATAAAACTTTTTTCTCCATATTTGGTAGGTCTGAGAATAGGTCGTAGGCTATAATTTATAAGGCAAAACAACGTTTGCCGGGTCAGTTAATATCTACATAAAAATTTCATGAAAAAAAATCCAAGTTGTGGTGAAAACCAAATCAAAAGTTTAGGAGGAGTTAAAGTTAACTCTGTTAGAAACAAACAATAACATTTTTAATCTCATAATATTAATTAAGATTTAGATCAATTTGTTTTTCAACTGTATCCAGCTTAACTTGTAGTTTTAAACATACCTAAAAGTTTCCTTGGGTCTAGTTATGTGAGCCAGCTTTTAAGGCTGCCAGCCAATTTAAAGTTATAAGCCTGTTATACTGAAAATAAAACAGATAAGCGGGCTCGCTTCTAACCAACTTGCTTAAACATATAATACACAATATTTCATTGGATAAAGTTTCCCTAGCCAGTTTAAAGAGTCGGTATATTTCACCACTTCGTTGGGTTAGTTTGAGTGAACAGCTTCGTAAAGAACAACATCGGATATTTTGGTTTAAATCTAGCCAGTAGTAACGCCATTGATGTTGACTTGGAATATCGATCAATGTATGGATAAATTTGAAAACCGCAATTAAATAATCCTTAAATCCGTTCAAAGGCGTTCGGTTAAACCCAAACAACCGCTGAAGTAATCCGAATCATACTTAAAACACTTCGTGTAGAGGCCAAGAAGGCCATTCCATGACCAGATTGGGATTGGGTAGCTCCGAAGGAGTGTTGAAGTCTCTCGGTAGAGGGCATAACATAGATGCGCGCTTTATCACTGCCTAATGTGATTATAACAGACTGAACTGTACGATGTATGGGAAAGATTCGTCGCTAACTTCTAGACCAGTGGTGGTGTAGGGGTAAGCACGCAGCACGGAACGCTGAGGACCTGGGTTCGATTCCCAGCATTGGTCTTTTTTCTGGGGTTTTTTCTGTGCATCTATATTTCAGTTTGTATTTAGTTTGAAATAGATTGGGAATGTCTTTAGAAAAGTAAGGTCAAGAGTTTACCCGAAACTGCGAGCATGTATGAAAATACTAATGAGTGTCGTGCGAAAGATGCATGTTAAGATCGCAGCAGATAGAAACAAATAGTCTATGACCCCTTTGCTGGGAAGGTCGCGTGATTAGTATGATGTATAGAGGCACTTTAGTTACCTATAGTATTTCAATGCTCAGGTGTAGGTATAGGTAGTAGAGGGCTCTCTCAATCGACGTCTTATTATTCGTATTTAGCGTAATCGACTGTAGGCACTATTTATGCCTGCCCAGCTCCTGTAGGAAGCCTAGCAGACCCTTCACGTCACCGACAATAATTCTCTGTTGCGACCACGGTGACCCGAAGTGTAGTTCACCTGGCCAGGATGCTCGAGAAGGATGTGGGTGGCCGTCTCCTCTATCTCCATTATACACTTCAGCACAATGTCTGTAACACTTATATTAGTACTTTTCTAAATCATAAAAAAAAAAACAGAAAAGTACAGCTGGGGCTAAAATTTAACTTATAAGTATTATCCTTATCATTTCGTGATGCGTGTTTCAGCATATAAGTACATCAACCCGAACAGTTAACTTATAAGACGAAAAATGTCAAACTGTTCCCGAAACTGTTGGTTTGTTGAGCAAGGCATGTACAATCAGAGCTCCAACCAGCAGTTAAAGCTGAAGTCTCGCCAACCCGGTAAACCTTCCCCGAGCCTGACTTTCCTAACGCAGTTGGAATCAAAATCGTTTTCACCTCTTATTTCCGCTCCACGGTCTAGAATGAGGACAGAAAGAGATGGTGAATGGCGAGCACCCGGGCGTTAGACAATACGGCCTCTGGTCCTAATTATTCAATTATCTAGTCAATATTGACAATAATTGCGCAACAATGTATTATATTTAAGCAAAAGTTGCAGGTAGGAACTGTGATTCCAACTTATTACTGTCGTAACGTTTGCCCTACGAAAACTAAATTTATGATTCAGCCCCGAAACTACATTAAAATATTTTATGATCTTTGCGGCACCTAAAATGTTTTTGCTCATAAAACATACATACATTATTTATAACGTGCTATGCGGGTTAATGCTGTAGCTAGATTTATGCGGGGCAAATTTCCTCTAAATTTATGTAGACGTCCATAAGTAGGCTACCGATAACTCGACAGAGCGTTCGTGTACATGGTAAGACAAGCTCTTTTCCATAATCGAATAAGTCGCGAACGTCCCGGATTGTAGGAAATGGGGACGTATTCTTAAATCTCTAGATACTTTCACGAAATTCATTATGAAGTTTGGAAGTTATAAATTGCCATACCAATGAAAGAAGAGTGCGGGCCTCTCGAAAGGTCAAGGCACTCATGGGGCTGTTTGAGGTGAGGCGCTGTCTGCATAAATTTAACTTTTAAAGCCTTTGGTTTCGTTATTATTTCAGAAAAATTATAGCTTAAGTTGTTTTTTCTTCTTACAATTAAGTTTTACAGTGATAAAAGTATCAGTGATATCTTTTAAATAACAAAGCTACATCGTATTTCGGAAGTATCTAGGTTAGAAACAGACGATATTCCCACTAAAACACTGAAAATAAATACATAGCTTCGTATGAAGATATCCAGCCTCCAATGCCATTAAACTGACATAATAAGTACGCAAAAACGAAGACGTGACAAGACTCAATTCGTTGTATTTTCTGTGAATAAAATTGTACGTTGAATCGGATATGCAATTAGGCAGTATAATCCGGAACACAATTGGGCATAGAGAGAGGATAAAACCGAAAACGTTATTTTCATAACGTTATTTTAATAGTTCTAACTACGCATTGATAAAAGTTATTATTCTCCTTAAAATTAATTTAGAGCAAACTGTTTCGTCGAACGAATAACCAAAGAAAATCACGCTGATAATATAATCAACTAGGTTTAAATATCTCGAGGCGTCATCATCTTAGAAATCCATGACAAATGTTGCGGCAATATTTTAAAGCGCAACGTTCGCTTGGACAACGCCATCTATGGATGTAAATGAAGTTAACACGTCATCTTAAAGGCCGTGGTACTTCAGTGTTCTTGAAGAATAGAGGGCACCCTCTGTTCTTGAAATATTGTCCCACGGGAACCCATTACCAAAATATTAAGAATCCAATATTTTAATCCATCCAAACATCCATACATCTTCACAAAATACCTAATTTATTTT
The DNA here is from genome assembly GCA_947859365.1 of Archips crataeganus. NCBI lineage: Eukaryota > Metazoa > Arthropoda > Insecta > Lepidoptera > Tortricidae > Archips > Archips crataeganus. The sequence goes on along the minus strand of OX402052.1, from coordinate 10,912,642 downwards.
ATAATATAGACACATACTTACACATACACACATACATATTCACATACATGATGATATACTGTCTAAGTAATGGTTTTTAAGAACACTACTTACTGTAACTAAAGCTTTTGTCGTAACCTTAATTCTTATGTAGGTACAAAGCTTGTAATCCTATTCGAATCGAAACAAATTTTATACATTTCTGAACCACGTACAAATAAAACCTTTCTTTCAGACAGGAGAGAATTAGAGAGAGAGTGTTTGTTATTGACAGACAAACCGAGTGGTATAAATATTTACACATGTAATCTTCTCACGTCAATGTAGCGTAAATGTGTTTGGGAGTCCGCTTCTAAGTCGCAGCACACTGATAAAAAACAGTGAACAAAATGACGAATGATTGTTTGACTAGTATTCAGAATTTTTACATTTTACTACGAAAGATACGAAATTAAATAATTTATTTGTATTGCTAAACTATTGCAGTAGGTAGCTGAATAAGTTTGTCAAATTGATTGCACAAGCAAATATATATTATTTTGATAATGCGGTCGATACATTTAAGAAATTTCTAGAATTACTTTTTACTCAAATAATTGAATTTTTATAAAGGTTAGGTACTTGGAAAACATTCCACTAATATTTGTAGCTCGTTTATGAAAAACGAGTTATAAAGATAAAAGATCTCGGTCCCGTACCTCTGAGTTTGACTTATGGCTTCTCAAGCAGAGCGACCGTGGGTTCAAACAATTACATTTGACATTTACCATAAGGATTACCTACGGTGACGGTAAACTTTGTGAGGGGACCTGCACACACCGGAGAAGAAATTCAGTGGTGTGTGCGAAGTTCCTAATCAGCACTGGGCCTGCGTGAGAACTACGGCCCAAGCCCTTTCGTTCTGAGAAGAGGGCTGCGCCCTTAAGTGGTAAGTATACATTATAAGCTTGAAAGGAACTTTCTTTCAATAAAGAAGTAATAAACTATGACTATAATTCCGCATTAAACCGAAAGTAAAATCAGGTTGTTAGGTACTTAGAAAAAAAGTTTGAGTCAGACTACGGTACTTAAATCAGTATATAAATATGTAAATCTAATACCTTTAAACGAGCAATTCTTGTATATATATATAATCAGGATCTCGGAAACGGCTCCAACGATTTCGATGAAATTTGGTAAGTGGGGGTGAAAACCCGAAAGGGGATGAAAAACTGATCTAGCTATGTTTCATTTTCAGAAAACCGCTTTTACTCGTGTTTTCCGGCTATTTTTGTTTGTATTAGAATACAAAGCTAAATTTCGCCAGCTTCGAGCAGATCATAATAGCACAGTAGAAATCGGGTGGTCGCGGATCCAGCCGACCTCGGTTCGATTCCACGTTTTTTTTAAGGATTTTAGTTTTTATTTTTAAGTTTATTTTTCATGAGAAAACGAAGTTTCTTCTTTTGTGACAAAAGTTACTTTTTTGTGAGAAAAAGTATTATAGGGAACATGCAGTAACTATAGGCGGCAGCACTAATGCGACAAAAGAGACACTATGCGGACAGTAAAACAAACTTATCAAGGTAAAGCATTCAAATTGATGGCACCCTTATGACACCAGTTGGCAGCACCGTCTATGTGCACGTTCCCTATTGGGAGCAAAGAACAAGAAAAACCGGTTGTCTGTAAAGTCAGTTTACGGACGATAGTTTAACGTGGCTCACCCCCCCACCCCCTCCGGTTTTTTGTCAAATATCTTGAAAACGGTGCATCCTACGGCAAAATCAATGAAATTTTCATCCCCCCTTTGATGCCCCCAAGCTCCCTCCCACGCATCCCCCCCGCACCCCCTCCCCCCTCTCACCCCCCAACCCACAGAAAATTAAAATAATAATAAATTATTTCTGTGCCCCAACCCCTCCGGTGTTTTTGTCAAATATCTTGAAAACTGTGCATCCTACGGCAAAATCAATGAAATTTTCATCCCCCCTTGAAACTCCCGAACCCCCTCCCCCGCAAATATATAATCAGGATCTCGGAAACGGCTCCAACGATTTCGATGAAATTTGGTATGTGGGGGTTTTCGGGGATGAAAAATTGATCTAGCTTGGTCTTATCTCTGGGAAAACGCTTGGTACCGAGTTTCTGCCCGAGCAGAGCTCGGTCGCCCAGGTACTATTACTTAAGTTCATAAATTATGAAAGCAAATTTTATCCAATAAAAAGATCACTTGAACTCAAAGACAACACTACCTATTCAGTTGAAATCATCGTGAGAAAACTTTATAAAACCTCTCTCTTTCTCTGAACGCGCGCGTATAAACAGCACGCACGCATTATAATGTGGTGTTCAATAAAGAGGTTGTATAGATCTGCGCTAGGCAGAGTTGTTTGGGCATAAATACTTAAATATAAAAATGGGGGGAAAAGTGTACCTCGCTTTCACTGCGCCGCTTCTGGCAGGGCCCTGCTCGCTTCCACGACGCTCTTCAGCTCGATCACTTTGTGATGTTGGTGTATGGGTGTATTTGTGTATGTTTTGTGTCCGATAAAGCCCGAAAACCGTACTTTTATATTTTATATGCGCAGGAGAACTCAGCGCGTGCCGACCGAAACTCGAGAGCCTTTAGAACTGTCACCTTGACAGGTCAGAAGAGTATTTCTGAAGGAATACACAGAGAGGTGTATTTTCCTATCATGGTTGAAAACCGAACATTCCCCCGCCCAAGCCATTTCCAATGGCTTAATCCCGAAACAATCCGAATAGAAGAAACCGAAGCCTAGTCCATAGGCAGCCGAGAAAGCTTGGCAACCGCTCGTTGTAAGACCGTGCCTTGAGCCAACTTAACGTCAGCAACCCGAATCGTACCATCTTTGCCTGGGTACAACTGGACGATACGTCCACGACGCCAATGTAGAGGAGGGGCGTTTTCCTCCTTTAATAGAACCAAATCTCCCACCTTGGGAGGGGCAGCAGGCTCATTCCACTTGACTCTCTGCTGTAGAGTATGGAGATACTCCAAATGCCAACGATGCCAAAATCTTTGGGATATTTGCTGTAACATCTGGAACCGAGTTAACCGATGCAGTTTCTCCTCTTGGAGGGGGAATTCAGGAACGCCATTTAAAGGCTGACCGATTAGAAAATGACCCGGGGTCAGCACCTCTGGGTCGTTAGGATCCGAAGAAAGGTGACTTTGTGATTTTCGGTTTCCGCAATTTATGTGATTTCACAAGGAACGGCCCTGCAAAATCTGTGCCAACACCTTCAAAGGGCCTGGCTGCTACAACCCGATCGCGAGGCAAATTACCCATTAACGGTTGAGTGGTAGATCCCTTTAGTTTGTAACACGGTATGCAGTTAGTGGTGACCTTATTAACCGCTCGTCAAGCCGATAATACCCAATATTTGCGCTGCAAAATACCTAGCAACGTATTTGGACCGACATGTGCATCTTTTATATGTAAGTCCCAAATCAAAATTGTTACCAAGTGACCCGATTTAGGAAGCACTAACGGATGTCGCGAATCGTAAGGTAAGTCCGAATTTTGTAGTCTACCACCTACTCGAAGCAACCCCTTAGAATCTAGGAAGGGGATTAGACGTTTCCAATGGCCCTTAAGCCTTCGATTATTCCGCAGAGTATCTATTTGTGACACGCGATTCGCTTCAAATACCTGAAGAGTATGACGTGGCGTTTTAAGCCACGATAGGACAATTGAGCTGTCCGTCCATCCGTATACCTCCGAGACATCCATGGTTCTTTGCAAACAAAGACAAACATGATGCAGGAGCTTAGCTAAGAGCACGGCTCCACACAATTCCAACTTTGGAATGGTGAGCCGAGATCTGATGGGGGCGACCTTACTCTTTGCCATGATCAGGTGAACCGAAGAAGAACCGTCCTCAGTGATGGTACGTAAGTAGACCACTGCTGCGTATCCTAATTCCGACGCGTCACAAAAATCGTGAACCGAAACTTGGCACATTGACTTGGGAAACATACTTCGCGGAACCGCGATCCGATTGAGGTTACTTAAATCCATTTTAAACCGAATCCAGTCTCTCGCTAGACTTCCACCGATTTCTTCGTCTTTACATACAGCATGATGAGGAATGACGTAAAACTCCTGACCCGATTGAAAGTCATACTTTGAAAGTGACATATGACCGAGATCTAAATACTCCCGCATAAAGTTGATGTACTTTTCGCGTAAGGCAGGCTTCGCCTTAAGTCTACGTTCTAAAGCCAGAAACCCGTTTCTCCGCAATGGCGCGGGAATCCCCTAAAACCGGTCGCGATGATATAAATGGCAATTTAGTCATAAACCGTCCGTCATTCAACCGTACTGTATTATTTTTATAATGAAGCTCACGCTCCTGGTCTAATGGACTAGACTTGCACGCTTGGGGTGGCTCTTCCACCTTCCAAAACTTCTCTAAAGTATCCGAAATTGACGCACCAAAAAACTCCGAATCATCTATTTGAGTGGAGCCAGCCGGCTGCACTAGCACCGGGCCTAGCAATACGTAACCGAAAACCGAATTATAAGCCGTCAGCCCGTCAGGCTGTAATACTATTTTATCTCCTCCTACTAGAGCACCGAAAACATCTGAACCTAGTAATAAATCGTTAGGTGCCGGTGAACCGAAATGTGGATCTGCCAGAGTTAAGCCCTCTGTAAGCCGAAGAACCGAATTATTTAAGTTAAGTGCAGGCAGATGACCGATTATATTTTTCATACTAACCACCGGAGTGGTAACCATAGGAAACCGCTTAGTAACCGGAGAGAAGGTCAACGAACCCTTCCCACAAATACCAATAGCCTTTGTATTACCAATACCCCGAATATGGTTGTCCGATGGCTCTAGCCGTAATCCTAGCTTGCGAGCTAAATCCGAAGTTATTAAAGACCCCTGCGAGCCCACGTCCAGTAACGCCCGAACTTCAATACCCGTATCCAAATCCGAATTAAAATAAACCTTTACTAATGCCGTGGGCAGTAGCACTGTTACTGGAAGTAGCCCCGGGGCAGTATGACCGAGCGAAACCGTATCCTATGGTCTAGTATACTGCTGGTTGTGACGACGAGCAGTATCTCTTTCGCCATGACGACGTTGGTCATGACCATCACGAACCTGACCTTCACCTTGGTCATACTCTTTCCGCTGTGGAGTCTGATGAGGAGACCGAGGTTGAGTGCGAGACGGATTCACTTTTCGTCCAGACCTAGAAGGCAAGCCACGTTGTGACTGTGAAGGAGAGCCATGGTGTGACCATGGTGGATCCGAACCGATATGACCCCCGCCCGTACGGGCCGGTGACCGCTCAGCCGAACGCCGCTGGTTTGGGTGGCCCTGATGAGAGCCCGACCGATTGAAACACAATAAGGGATGATGTTTCCTACTCCCACACGATGCACAATTGGGAACCCTATTACAATATTTATATCCATGTGGTCCGAGGCAAAAGAAACAAAACCGATTTTTCTCCACATAATCCTTCCGAGCATATGGGGACATTGCTTTAAACTCCAAACAGTGTGGTAGATCCCGATGGTCACGCTCCCCACAAAAGCCACAAGGCTGGATGAGTGTCACTCCTGTGAACTGCGGTGCCCTACGACGTGGCCTAGATGGACCCGCAATAGGCTCCTGAATGGGATGCATAGGGTCAGCCCTGGCACACTCCAATAATCGACATTCTACCTCAAGAAATTCTTTTAAATCCGAAAATGTTGGGATGGTCTCCGCTTCATTCCCACACTTTTGCTCAAACCGTGTCCTTAGATTAGTAGGCAATTTTGCCAGACATATATGGACAAGTAGAAATGACCACTCAATGACAGGAAAACCGAGACGCTCCAGAGAGTTGACTGCCATAATGATTGGATTGAGAAACTGTGCCCGCAGACCGATAAGTTTGGGAGACACAGACGGCAGGTTAAGGATCTGGTCCACATGCACGTCTGCCAGCCGACGGGTATTTTGATACCTTTTAATTAAAAGTTCCCTCGCAATTTGGTAACCTTCATCCGATATCTGCAAATGTTGGATCAAACCCCGAGCCTCACCGGAGAGGCACGACATAAGATAGGCCAACTTTTGAGCCCCCGATAAGTCCGAACGTGAATCCACCAAACTATCAAACAGATTGTTAAATCCTACCCATTGGTCCATCGCCCCAGCAAAGGACGGTAATTGTAATGTCGGCAACCGAGATAACAGTCCATCCGAATCCGTACGACTTGAATCTGACTTACTATCTGAGCTATCAAAAGCTTGTTTATATTGGAAATTCGCCTCCATTAATTTATCGAAAGCCTCTAAGCCGCGCGTATACTCAAGGCGACATGCAGCAAGAATTTCTGCCTGGGCAGGTACGTCCGAATCCGAAAGTTCGATTATACGTTGAAACGCCTCTTCAAATTTTAAAAATTCCGTATTTACCGTTAACAGGCGCATTTTCAATCGTCCCGCGTGCTCTGATCGCGTAATAAGGTCCGCACTATCGATCAACCATTGTAATTTAACTTTAAATACCGAGAAATTATATTTCAACGACATCGTAATGTTTATCAACTTACTCACCGACAATAAGTAATTAAATCCGCATATAACTTATCAAACAGTAAAAACCGAATGTTACACGTATTACGCACACCGAAATTCACTTATTCACTTCACTATTTCACTTAAACACTTATTTAAACCGTAAATTAAACACCGACAAACCAAAACAAAATAAACCAGTAGATAAGAAACAAATGAGTGATAAGTAAGTAAGAGTTGTCAAACGTCAAACGTCAAACGTCAAAATCAAGTGACACCATAGATCAAATTAAATCCGAACTGTCATTAATGACAGCGTTTATTACCACGAACTCGAATACACCCAAGTTACCAACCCACTATCAAAAATATAAACCGAATTGAAATTCGAAGGTAGGTATAAAATCCTTTGTTCGAAGATGAAATATGGTCAATCCGACCGAAATAACCAAAATAAACCGAAATAAACCACGCTCTGCTACCAAAAATGTATAGATCTGCGCTAGGCAGAGTTGTTTGGGCATAAATACTTAAATATAAAAATGGGGGGAAAAGTGTACCTCGCTTTCACTGCGCCGCTTCTGGCAGGGCCCTGCTCGCTTCCACGACGCTCTTCAGCTCGATCACTTTGTGATGTTGGTGTATGGGTGTATTTGTGTATGTTTTGTGTCCGATAAAGCCCGAAAACCGTACTTTTATATTTTATATGCGCAGGAGAACTCAGCGCGTGCCGACCGAAACTCGAGAGCCTTTAGAACTGTCACCTTGACAGGTCAGAAGAGTATTTCTGAAGGAATACACAGAGAGGTGTATTTTCCTATCAAGGTTGAAAACCGAACAGAGGTTTTATATTGTATACACCTACGAAGCAATTCAATGGCGTATGTGAATTGTAAAGTTCTTAATCTGCATTGACCCCGTGTGGGAACTACAGCCCGCGGCCTCTCATTGTGAGTTGAGGTCCGGTTAAAATCCCGAAACGAAAATAAGTGTAGTAAAATTGTTCTCCTTCTATATATTTTGTGTTTTTATAGGTTCTACTAGTTACGGCAATCATTAGTGAAATAATGTACAACTCTTTTTGAAACGCAATCTCTGTTATAAACCTTTTTTTGAGCAATCCATTCCGTCCATCCATTAAGGACAAAGATGAACAAACCGCTCTTCTTATTAGTTCTATGTAGATGGGTAGTTGTACTAGTGTTTCTACCCCTATCACAATGTTGTCGCATATATATTGAACAAATGAGGTACGCTTAACGGAACGTTTTTATAAAACGTTACTGAGCGCTTGCGGTACAATTTGTTACAATTTCACAGGAGTAGTAAGTACTATCCAAATACTAGTAGGTTTGCTTACTGCAGTATGCAGTCTAGAGAAACTATACGTACCGCCACGAGCGTAACAACGCAAAGCTTCGTGCATGCAATTATTTGGCTCTTCGTCGATGCACTGGCAAATCCAACGTCAGTCGGGAAACCAACCAACACAATTGCGGTAAATAAACATTTGAGAGTAATATACACTTGACTACGTTCCCTCAGAAAACATTTATTTCCTAGGTATTCAATTCACAGATTTGAAACAAATTTTATCTGTGATTCATTTTCCACAAAAACGGAGAGCCGTTTTGTTACACCGCAATAGTTTGCGTAAAAGCCGAGCAACACCAAACATAAAAAACAAAAATGTGAAATGTTTTGTATACGCATCGGGTAACAGTGTCGTGCGAAATACAAGCAAAAGAGCATATTAGACCTACAAGGAAAATTGTTGTTACAATGAATAACAACTGAAAAAAGTAGAGAAATGAAATGGAACAAAAAACGCGCACGGCAGTATAATCTTAGCACTTTACATAACATGAGAACTCAAAGGCCTTGTCGAATAAAACGCTTCGATACATCAGTCAAGTCACGTGAAACATAGATCCTTTAAGTTTTTGTAGGAGGTAGAATTCTCGTGAGGTGTAGGCAAAGATGATGGCTCGAGAATACACAGTAACGATTTCTCAAACTAAGAATTTCCTCCTTGATTGTGAACTTCCTTGAAAACAAAGGCTGAGAAAAGAAAGCTGAAAGTGTTCGGAAAACACATGGCAGGCTTTCTTGAGGCTTACTGGGATTCCGCCAATGTGCGACTCATTCGCACGCTCGAGTTCACTCTTAAAATATTGTCGTTTTTATACTTTGCCCGCCAGAAGGGCGAAAGGAAATTGTTTTCTGATTGGTAAAGGTGCCGTCAAAAGAGATCAAGAAGTTTCCCCGTTTTGACGTCATTGAATATTGGATCGAATTATGCATCATTCAAATAGCGGGGACATTTCCAAATTAGTGCCGGTTACAGAAGACATTTTCCTGTGTTTGACCAACAGTATTATTAGCGAAATCAATAAATTTATAAATTAATTTGTAACACAAGTAAATATTATGATTAGTATTAATTACTTGGATTTTACTATTAGCGAATCGTGAATATGTACCTACGTTTTTTTTAAAAGCAACTGAGGCAAATTTAGAATGTTGCGGACTTGCTGAAACAAATAAATACTAGGCTCAGTTTATATTTGTCAAAATGTATAGCATTGACAAACTAAAACAAGGTCTAATTACTAAATATATACACAGTTTTTTTTCAGTAGGTGACTATTTATTAATAAAATAACTTGTTATTTGCGATAAGTCGATATTATCCGAAGCTAGACTTTTTTGATATTTGTTTTAAATCTTAATTTAGGTATTCCACACTAATTATATCTATACATATAAATCTGTAACAAGTCGGTGTCTGTACATTGAAGATATTTGAGAAAAACTGACACTAGGGCTATTTATTAGCGCAATAGAACCCAAAACAATGATTTTTAGAATAATTGTCTGTTTGTCTGTTTGTCTGTGCGTTTGTGCGCGCTAATCTCAGAAACGGCTTAACCTAGAAGGATGCGGTTTTCACTGATATGTTGGTATTTTCTTGGATTAACATTTAGTGTTTGTTTCATTTGAATCGGTTCACAAATAAGAAAGATACGTTTATTTTAAGAATTTATCGAACTGTTTTTATAAGAGTTGTTATTATGAACGCGCTAATCTCAGGAACTACTGCTCCGATTTGAAAAATTATTTCAGTGTTAAATAGCCCATTTATCGAGGAAGGCTATAGGCTATATATCATCACGCTAACACCAATAGGAGCGGAGCGGAGCGGAAGAATGTTTCCGAATTGTGGGTTTTTGAAGTGAAACTTATATATCTCGGGAACTACTGATACGGTTTGAAAAATTCTTTCAGTGTCAGATAGCCCAGTTAGATAGGGCGGGTTGGGAGCGAGTTGGGTGCGGGTTGAGGGCGGGTTGGGGCGGGTTGGGAGCGGGATGGGGCGGGTTGGGAGTGAGTTGGTGGCGGTTTAGGAGCGGGTTGGGGGCGGGTTAAGAGCGAGTTGGGGGCGGGTTGGGGGCGGGTTGGGAGTGGGTTGGGGGCGGGTTGGAGGCGAGGTGAGAGCGAGTTGGGGGCGGGTTGGGGGCGGGTTGGGAGCGGGTTGGGGCGGGTTGGGGGCTGTTTGGGATCGGAATGGGAGCAGGTTGGTTTATTATGAAGTTTCACTTCTTCCGGAAGGATCTAAGGAGAGCCATAATTGATGAAAAAGCAAATTGGATAAAAAATAAGCTGCCCAAATTACTAATTCCACGCGGACGGAGTCGCGGGCAAAAGCTAGTAAATGATAAATAAATAAATATCAGGGGATCTTACACAAATCGACCTTATATAGATTGAATGATTTTGACTATCGCATTTAAGTAGCTGCATTTTATAATTTTTTAACCCCTGACACAAAAAGAGGGGTGTTATAAGTTTTACCGCTATGTGTGTGTGTCTGTCTGTCTGTCTATTTGTGTGTATGTCTGTGGCATCATAAGTATCATAACTCATAAATGGGTAATCCAATTTGGATGCGGTTTTTTTTATTTGAAAGCTGGTTTATTGGCGATGGTTGTTAGATATGTTTTATCATAATTGGTCTAGCCATTTCAAAGTTATCATCTCTTTTGTATACTGCGGAAGGGATCTTAGATTTAATTGCGTCGGGGGTTTTTAAAATTTTTAATTTGTAGTTTATTAGATTATAAAAAATTTGCCGCCTCAAGACAGACCAAAAGGTACATCCATTTGATTCCTGACCTAATTTAAACGATTTTACAGTAAGTTTCATAATGAATTCTCGTCGTCGCCAAACAATACGATGTCACTAATAGCTTGATGGCTTTTTATATAATAAGGTTCCACGGTGGGTCACAGTTCAGTTACCGTTACAAGTTATATTGCTACGAAATGGCTGCAAATGTCACAACATGGGTAACGATAGCTAGGTGCATTATCTCTCCAACAAAAATTCGATTACCTCTACTCTGAATTGAAATATTCCAGAACGATGTTAGGTCTTTACGATTTCCATCTGAATGAAATATCAGGCATAAAATAATACGTTTGCTTGTGCCAGCGGCGTCCATTGCAGAAAATTCTACTTGTCCCATGAAAATGTGTGTATACCTGTCCTTAAATCCTTGTCGACATCATAAAGGGAGTCTGTATGCAAAATTTCAGCTTTCTAAATCCACGGGATTGGGCTGGGCATTGATGAGTCAGTCAATCAGTTAGGAGTTTTCTTTTATATAGGTAACACATTACGATTGGTGAACATTTTGGGAATAATAGAATAGAATAGTCGGATAATGGCATCGAAGAATAAAATGCGATCAAACGCTTTCAAATAACAAATTATGTAATAACTTTTATCTTCCACATTTATTCGGAACTATTTTCTTTATTTTTTTCCGGATATTATTCTTGATTCCAACATTTCATTATTTTTCCAGCAATTCATTTTTATCGACGTCCAACAGCCATGAATCTTCAAAAAAAAACAACACGTAACGTACAATCGAACGGAAAAGCAGGAAACACATCTTTACGAGCAAATTGTCCATTAAAATCGAGGGAAATTGGCGTAGGTTCGTACGTTTTTTTGTACATATGCCATTTGCAGAAATACCTGTACAAAATGCCTTTATGAGGAACAGCAGCGCGTGGTTACGATTTATGGAACTGCGAACTGAATCAGTACAATGTGAAATCTATTCGGTACCGATGGAAATGTGTACGTGAATTTTGAATAGACGTGTGTAATTTTTTCGACGTCGTGTAAATTTCCCGCTCACCGCACCACCATTGCAGCGCCGAGTCTCGGATTCAAAGAACACGTAGCAGTATAATAACTATTTGAAACTCGAATGGGCCAAATGGTACTTTCAGCCTGTTTTATGTCCCGAATGAGTTTTTGCTCCTCGTGTCCTCTACAGCTTGAATAGCATACTCGAGCCGGGAAGGTCATAACTAAGCAGAGTTCGAGTCAAATAACTTCCTCCTATAAATTCAAGCCAACGTTGAATTTAACAGCTCGAAAAGCCGGAATTTCTGTTGTGAATACGACTAACTTCTATTGAAATAAGAACTTGGCCAACGCTATATTTTTCTAGGATCCAGCGAAGCACCATGAGTTACACAGAACTATGAGAATCGTATAAAATATTTATACCTAGATCCAATCCAACTTAAATAAAGTCATATTTACCTAGTCTAGAAATTGTCCGAGAAATGAAAAATAGTTTCTAACGTCTTATTTCAAAGATTACCAGAATAGAAATAAAACGTTAGAATGGTAATAAACGTTTAAACGTTTAAAGTTGGGTTATTATTCGAGCTTGTCAACCACCACATTTTCCTGGTCACATTTTTCATGAATTCGTTGGAGATTTTGATGACGTTTTCGGTTATTTATTAGATATTCTTTACTACTACCAGATACCACAAACTGTATCACAATCTTTTGCCATTTCTATAAAAATGTGTCTATGAAAATTTTCCGAAAAAAACGTTCAAATAATGACCCATGTGGGGTCAGTACTTCTTTGATATTTGTCCTATCTATGTGCTAGGTATAATTGGCACACATTCCATTCGTCACACATTTTATTGATACATGGTAATACAGTAGTAATGTAATGTTATACCACGCTAAAAAAACATGTGTAAAAGAATAACGTTTCGTACAAAACAATACACGCACGAATAAAGGCATTGTTGATGTGATGGCACAAATGAAAACATGTCAGTCCGCAAATATGTAACATGGCACATGCTTTACATGTTTACATGCCACGGTCTAATAATGCGCGGAGCCACTCCATTTATCATTCGAACCATATTTCACAAGTTTGCGGTTGTTTGTCTTCTCTTATATCCCTCTCTAGTTATGCGTGCGCCGTAATTATTTATGTTTGTAACCACAACATTATATTTTGCGTTTGCGAACGGGCCATTTGTATCGTAAGATCCTCTATAAATTTAAGGTAAGGCCACATTATGCGGTTTATAATTGCCCAGTGGCGGTAAGATGAAATTGGTGCCAGGAAACCGTATGAAACGGAATGATTAGACATTTGGGATAGTCTTGATGGAACGAAGGTCTTAAAAACAAGATGGATGGGTGCCGTCACTGCTCGCAGAGAGCGGCTGAGAGAATATAATTTATGATTGTTCAAAGTTAAGTGAAGTTCGATCATAATCAAATAAAGTTATTTAAATTTGAAATTGACACTTTTTGAAACAATCTTTGAAAGTTATAATTGATAGAACGCTGAAGTTTACAGATTTGATATGGTGATATACTGTAATTTGAATTTATAATTTTGATGATTACTCATAAAATAATGTTTATGGTACTTTTTGTTTGTATCCTATGTGGTAGAATATTATGTTAGGAAGAAATATATTTTTTTTTAATGGAACGTCCTTAATCACACTACAAAGCGCGAGTCCTAGTAGAATATCGCACAAAGTTTAAAAAATTGAATTGTCAATTCGGCAAATGTCATATTATGTTATTTTTTCTTGTTTCTTAAAAAATAATTAATCGTATTTAACTTATGTAGATTTTTACGTACTCGCAATTTGCTTTTTACATTCAAAATGGTATCACTCTCGAGAAAACCCTCGCATAATATGTACGGTTCAAGCAAACCAATATTAGTCAACAAACAGTCAAAACAACTTTCATTTTGCACGGATTTTGAGAAATCTATTGTCATCAATACATTCACTCGACGTGGATGGAAACAAGTCACATCCGACGAAGCCTGGAATATATATTGGGCCAATACAGTCAATTGCAGAAACATTTTCAACATAGACAACGGCATAAGGCTAAATGACCACCAACTTATAAATCATTTCCCGAAGCACTACGAGTTGGTACGTAAAGATTTGTTGGTACGGAACATAAAAAGATACAGGAAAGAATTAGAAAAGGAATGTAATCGCTTAGCGGAAAAAATAGACGTCACTCTTCCCGGCGGCCACAAAGTTACCCGCTATGTATACTTGGATTTTATTCCTATAACGTACGTCCTGCCCTCCGACTACAATTTGTTCGTCGAGGAATACCGACGCTCTCCGCAAACAACGTGGATACTCAAACCGACCGGCAAATCCCAGGGCGAGGGAATTTTCCTCATCAACAAACTGTCAAAACTGAAGAAATGGTCTCGGGAATCAAAAAAATATTTACAACACCAACTCACCAACAAGGACTCTTACGTTATATCACGCTACATTGATAATCCGCTTTTGATCGGAGGAAAGAAATTCGATTTGAGGATTTACGTCCTCGTTACGTCTTTTCGCCCCTTAAAGGCTTATATGTTTCGAAACGGCTTTTGTAGATTCTGTACCATGAAGTACGACTCGAGCGTTACCGAACTCGACAATATGTACGTTCATTTAACAAATGTTAGCGTGCAGAAACACGGCGAGGATTACAACAGCCAGCACGGGGGAAAGTTGGGCATACAAAATTTAAAGCTCTATTTAGAGGGCACGCGTGGCCGGGAAGTAACCGAGCGACTATTCCACGAGATACAATGGCTTATAGTACATTCCCTAAAAGCCGTAGCGCCAGTTATGGCGAATGACCGCCATTGCTTTGAATGTTACGGTTATGACATTATCATCGATACGGACTTAAAACCGTGGCTTATCGAAGTGAATGCGTCCCCTTCGATGACACCGACGACAAATAACGATGGCATATTGAAGAGCAAGCTCGTGGAAAACCTTCTGTCCGTAGTGCTCCCTCCAGACGGTATTCCTGATGTGCGGTGGAAGAAAACTCCAAGTGCTAAGGCGTTAGGAGACTTTGAGGTGCTCATAGACGAAGCCTCAACACTCAAAGAAGGTGTAGACTTAATGCACCCAGGTAGTTAATATAAACGCTTAATTTATACTTGGTTTATAAATAAAAGCTGATATTGAATTTTTAAACTGGTATTTATTAATAAATTCGTACAGATAACAAACGTGAAAAAAATTAAGACTACAAACAAAATAAAAACTACCGAACACGATGACTTTTGTTATAACGTGAGTTGACGTCTTCCCTCTCTATTAATTCTTCATCGATCAAAACGTCAAAGTCGCCAAGCGAGTCAGGATTGGGAGTTTTATTCCATCTCGCATCGGGGATTCCATCCGGCGGCACTACTACTGATACAATGTTATCGATGAGCTTGTATTTTAAAATTCTATCATTGTGTGTGGTCGACTGCAGCGAAGGTGAGGCATTAACTTCTACTAGCCAAGGTTTTAGCGTATTGTCGATGATAATATCATAGCCATAGCACTCGAAGCAATGGCGATCGTTAGCCATTACAGGCGCAACTGCTTTTAAAGAATGCACGATAAGCCATTGCATTTCTGTGAAAAGTTTGTCGGTGACGGTGCGACCGCGAGTTCCCTCCAAATATAATCGAAAATTCTGAATGCTCATTTTTCCGCCGTGCAGGCTATTATAATCCCCACCATGTTTCTGTACGCTAACATTAGTTAAATGAACGTACATGTTATCCAATTCGGTAACACTCGTATCATACTTGACTGTACAAAATCGACAGAACCCGTGCTGAAATAAATAAGCCTTAAGGGGCCGAAACGACGTCACTAGAACATACAATCTCAGATCGAACTTTTTACCGCCAATCAAAAGCGGATTGTCAATATAACGCGATATAACATAACTTTCTTTACTGCTGAATTGTGGGTGGAAAGGAGTTTTCGCTTCACGCGACCACTTCTTTAGTTTGGAAAGTTTGTTTATTAGGAAAATTCCCGCGCCTTGAGATTTGCCGCACGGCTTCATTATCCACGTACTTTGGGGGGATTTCCTGTATTCTTCCACGAACATATTATAATCGGCGGGTAGCACGTACGTTACGGGTATGAAATCCAAATGTATATAACGTGTTACGACGTGACCGTTAGGTAATTGCAGGTCCGCTTTTTCTGCCAGTGGACTGCCCTCCCTTTCCAGTTCTTTTCTGTATCTCTTGATGTTTTTCACAAGTAAATCTTTTCGCGATAGTTCATAATGATTGGGGAAGTGATTAATCATTTGGTTATCGGTCATTCGGTATCCGCTTTCGATGCTGAAGATGTTCCGGCAGTTGGTAGTGAAGGACCAGTAAAAGTTCCATTCGTCGTCAGGTCCAACCTGGAGCCAGCCACGCCGTTCAAAATTAGTCATGATTACAGACTTCTCCAAGTCAGTACAATAAGTCACTCTGCCCTTTTCCGCAGTCGCCGGGGAAAACTTGCCAAATACAATTGGTGGCACTTTTTTTGGTTCTTGCGTCATGGTAAATTCTTTATGATTTTATAATTAAACAATAATAAACCTAAAAAAAATGTTACAAAAAAACATCCGGGTAAGTGTGAATTGTCATTTTTGTGACATTTATTTGTCCTTGGGTTTTGATTTTTCAAATTTTTGAAAAGGTTACATAATTTCAAGAAAAGTTTGAACATAAGTACGTTTAACCCGCAAAATGAGGCCAAGTAGCGTGCATTGGCGATAAAAACTATCTTATCAATAGCAGAAAAAGCGCTTCACCGTAAAAAGGCAAATTATACAAATAAAATCTTGATTGATAGTCGCGCGATGAAAGGGATTTGCTCACCGCGCTCAGCCGAGGTAGGTAAAAAGAAAAACCAACGCGTCTTTAGTTCACTATCCAATTCAAGCCAAGGCGACTTCAATTCCCTAAGGAAATCTTGTTCAATATTTTTTGTCCTATTTTTTGTTTGTTTCATTCTATCTAAACTATATTTGGATTGTCTACCGTTTCATGTTGCGATTATGTTACGGCTATTAGGTATGCGCTCTCATATTTTGTTTTTCCCTTTTAGAGTCGAGAACGTTTTTTGCTGATCTAGAATGAAATTGATACTGAAGAATATCTGATATTTCTAAGAAGGTAAAAACATAATAACATGATGGTATAACAAAAAAAGTATACAAACAAAAACATGTTTTTTCGGGATTAAATATCGAGAGTTCATAAGGATAGTCGCATGCTACCATTGCGTAGAAAATATGTCTAAGTAGGTACATAACTATTGTACGAACAGGATGATTAAGGACTCCTTTGAAAATTAATACAAATTTTCTACTTTAAAAATATATGGATTACAAAGACGCAGCAATGGATACCTATCATAAATGTAAAAAACCGTAGAAAGCTTTCAGGGTTTTTAACAATTTTTGAAAGTTGTCAGTCGAAAATATCCCTTAAAGTGTTGAAAAAGACCTAAATTTGAAATAGGAAAAGAAGAAGTAGGAGTGAGAGCAGTGTTAGAAAATTACAACTTATAATTAATTATAAATAAGTAACTGTTCTTTTGTAACAATAATAAGATTTTTACCACTTTTCAACGGTCTTTTTGAGTTAAATCGGTCTCCTGGTCAATCAACTTAAGGTTTTACTTAAGAAAAATAATGTATATTTTTTTCATTTAATACAATTTTCTTAGCAAACAGTACTTAACTCTAACAAATAAAGTTGAAAGGCCCTTTCAGACCTAAGCTTTCATATAAAAAATAGTTGCTCAATAGTCAATTTATTATACTGATAAAATCAAAAACGTTAAAAAAGGTCTGGCTGACAGTCGTATGATGAAGGTACTGCGGGAATTGTCCAACGAAGGTCCCGGAAATCCTTGAATTACTTTTTCTTATCATCTGAGAAAAACTAGAAAATATAAGGATATCCGATGTATGGTGAGAAGGCCACCTCTTTGAAGTCAACATTAACGTCATGAAAGAAAAAGTTCCGTATGTTCCTAGTTTTTTTAAAATCTTTATTGATTCGAATTTGACTATTTACTTAATTTGAGCCCTGAAAAGGTCTCAAAATATCTAGACGTTTAAAGTGATTAAACACAGACTTAATCTACGTGCGTATCTACATAAAAATGCTATTGCTACATTATTATTTTGATAACATATACACAACAGCAGCCCTGTGGTAATATGGTGGTTTAATCTATGGAATCTCAAACAGAAAATCGTTGGTTCAAATTCGGACTCGCACCCCTAAGTTTTTCAAAATTAATGTGCTTAATATATTACCACGACCTTTACGAAGGAAAACATCGTGAGGAAATCTATACACACCTGCGACGCAATTGTGAAGTTCCCAATCCGCACTAAACCCGCGTGGGAACTACAGCTCAAACTCTCTCATTCTGAGGAGAGTTCGGTGCCCAGCAGAGGGGCGTAAAGAGGCCGAGATGAATACACAATAGGTAAGTTAGCACCACACCTTCAGTCCTTGCCCTCAAAAAATAAAAAAAAAAACACCAACAAGGTTTCCACGGGCGAAGTGGAGTGAAAATCTCAACAAATTGGGGGTCCGTCTAATGGTCCGTGCTAACGGTTGAGATCACTCGTGATTATGGCCCTTGTTTTGTTAATGAAAACAGGAAGGAAACGTCGTACATTTTATCCAATGTTCGAGGAGCACGAAATGGCACCCATTTTCGCTAGAAACCGCAAATCGAACGAAAATTTTAAAACGGCGCGAATGTAGCACACTTCCGCGATCCGATCGCCTGTAAAATATGATAATTTTCCGCTGTTTATGCTACTTAATGTACATTTAGACGTTAATTAAAAAAAAAACTCTACATCGTGTTCGTTTTACTAATAAGGAAATTCATTTAGACCACTCAGGTTTCGTACGTTTTTGGACGCAGCGGAATCCCAATCATTTCATATTGAAGAGTTCTCGTTTCTTTAATTAACGGACGACCCCGTAGTCTTCCCAATGCGGCCTACGTCACGTATTTAAACCGAAGTCGACTCTCTTATCGACGCCCTACTTCCCCTTGATATTCGACTGGCTTGCCAATATTCCTATAGCCTATAGCGAACGTTGATAAAGTCGAAACGGAAACAAATTTATTTAACTTTTTTTCCTCAAGGCGTCTTGCGTGGCGCTATTTAGCATTTTCTATTGCTTCCTTGTATGAATTCATTATTTCTGAACGTTTTGTTTTGCCTTGGTGTATGTTACAGGTTTGTTTGTATACATTTTGTGGTTATTACACCTATTTGACCTATTGCTTTTCGTAAGAAATAATATTGATCAGTTTCCACGTGTCGACTTTCCAGAGAAACAGCTTCGTTCTACCGGGCGCTTAAAAGCAGTTCCTCGTCGCATGGCGCTCTCACATAAGAACCCTCGGGTCATCGGCCCAACTTACATACTATGAGCATTTACCCGCTGATCTAAGAACTGAACCATCTGTAGAAACATTTAGGCGTAAACTGAGAAATCTTTTGTTGAATAACCTTTTGTACTCTGTTAAGGAATATATGGACATAAATTTCTAAAAAATATTATATAAATTTATTATTATTGTAAAAATAAAAATTGTATTTGTTTCCTGTTTTAATTGTATAATAAATAATTATTTTTAAATTTTGAAATGACTATCCTTATTGGGAGATGCTTATTATATTTTTAATGTATGATATTGACATATTGATGGTTATATTTACAGTGTTTTTCTTTTCTCTTTTTTGTATAATGACGATCCTTGTTAGGAGAACATTTTATTTTCTGAAATTTTGTGCACTATGATTAGTTATTTTTATTTTACATTATTTTGACGATCATGCTATGAACTCTTGTAATTTTGGCATCAACGCAAATTTATATTGTAATTTTTATCATGAAATAAATAAATCTAATCTAATCTAATCTATTATAATCTACTGTACACTTTTGTATCAATGGTAAACTTGGCACTACAATGAACAAAAAATTGTTTGCATTTACTAACTTTAGGTAGACAATCATCTTGTCCAAATGTGAAAGGTAGGTAGGTATAAAAGTCAGCTAGAATTTAAATTACGAAACATTACAGCTATACACCAGTGGTGAAGGGTACTAACAACCCGATTCCCCGGGTTGACTAAACTTTCGAAGATACCATCGCTTCTCTTTCATTAGGCTTACTACTACTACTGCTTATTACTGCTTTTCATGAAGAGGATACTTAAATGGGTATGTTTTCAGGTTTTTGCTCCGGCTTTACTTGCAAAACTTTTCACGCCCCGCCACTGCTATACACACAGGACACAATTACATTTATTTATACGTTTACTGTATAGTGAAATAAACGGATAATAGAGTTTAGCACAACATGTCTCGGACCAATTTGTGCGCGTTTGGCAGCACCCGCCGTGGCGTATGCTCCTAAAGAAAGGGCTACGACACTACGATTAAATACGTATGTTATCCGTTTCTTTCACTATTAGCGAATCTCATGGTTGGTTCACGTACACAGTAAATTTAATTTTCCAAATAAGCGCTACTCTTTACGAATACTTCAATTCACTCTTATATTTATTCGGGCGTTCCTTGTTATTGTAAGTAAAAAATTATGCAAAAACTCGTTTGTTTCACAAAAAATCTTTTACCAGGCTAGATACCTACAGAATACTAAATGCTCGAAGTATATTTTTCCTTCTATTAGCAAATTTCTGAACAAAACCTTCGCTTAAGCATCCCGCTTCCGTAATTCAAGGAGTTCTTCTTTTTGCGGGAAACAGCGGTTAGAAGCGTTTTAACCGTAAATGAAATAGAGCCTGCGGGGAATTTAATATCTGTAGCCAGGCGATTACTATGATGACTCGAACAAACTGCGGCCAACAATGTTGCCACTTTAATTAAAACTTGAAAAATGGAAAACTTGTGAAATTGGCGCATTATAATTGATTCTTCGTATTTTCTGTGATTTATATTAACCATACCCGTCGCCAAGTGGGGCTCCACTTGCGTTACCATTTATTTATTTACTAGCTGTTGACCGCGACTCCGTCTGCGATGAATAGAGGTATAAAAATAGCCTAGGACCTATTCTCAGCCCAATCAATTATAGACAAAAAAATTCATAAAATCGGTAAAGCCGTTTCGGAGGAATTCGATTAGATACCAGAGGAAAAAACCGGCCAAGTGCGAGTCGGACTCGCGCACCGAGGGTTCCGTACACATTTATATATATATCTATGAATATCCAGTCTTAGCAGACCCCTGCTCCCAAGCAAAATGTGCGCAGTTTGGGATCATTGTAGATTGGTTTATGATATAGACAGACAGACAAAAAAAATTATGCTTTTCGCAATTTTTCCTTTATCTGTGCTATAAGACCTTGCTTCGTACCAAATTTCAAGATTCTGAGTTCACGGGAAGTACCCTGTAGGTTTTGATTCCCTTGCAAGTGTCGAAAATTTGCATTGGTTACTGATATAGACAGACAGACAAAAAAATTATGCTTTTCGCAATTTTTCCTTTATCTGTGCTATAAGACCTTGCTTCGTACCAAATTTCAAGATTCTGAGTTCACGGGAAGTACCCTGTAGGTTTTGATTCCCTTGCGAGTTTCGAAAATATGTGGAAATTTGCGTCAAAAACGGCTGTATCTTTTGATTGCGTTGGCTTAGAAGTTTGATTTTTTCACAGCTCCAAGGGACAGTAGAGTTGAGTATTTGATATAAATTTCATCTTGATACCTCCACGCGTTCCTGAGAAAAAGGGTCTTGACAGACAGACGGACGGACGGACGGACGGACGGACGGACGGACGGACGGACGGACGGACAACAAAGTGATCCTATAAGGGTTCCGTTTTTTAATTTTGAGGTACGGAACCCTAAAAATTATAACAAGACAATCGTTTTATACTGAAATTAACATAGGTAGATAGTAAATCTAACTACAGAACACACTTACTGTACCTATCATTCAAACGTTAGAACAAAAATAAACTAATACTCATACTCATACTCATACTCATTTACTCATAATATTTATTACATGTCATTCTTAAAATTATTTTAATATATTATTCATAGTCATCATAATAATTAATAAGTTGAAGTTTCTGGCTGAAAGTTAAGGAATTCATCAAAAGTGTAGAATGTGTGCTCGAGAAGCCAATTTTTGAGTCGTCTCCTAAATATGTCCAACGAAGGAGCCGAAGTAATCGCTTCAGGTAACCTGTTATAAACTGTCGGGCCTACAACATGTGTCACCTTGCCAGACTTAGCAAGCCGTCGCTTCACTGTAAGGAGCCTTTGAGGGTTCCGCAGCAAGTGGGCCGCCATATCAGCGCGCTTTCCATACTCATTCAGATTACTGTGCACATATACAGCTGTCTGAAATATTACAAGCGAGGGTAGCGTGACTATACCTAACTCTTTAAAGTATGTTCTTGCCGACATCTCCTGTCCCGCCCGAACGATTGCTCGTACAGCTCTCTTCTGCAATCTGAATGCGCGCTGGCAATCAGCAGCACGCCCCCACAACTCAGCACCATACTGAAGAAGTGAGTGAATTGTGGCGAAGTAGCAAGTCCGCACCGCGTGCCGCGGCGCAACTCGAGCCAGGCGTTGCAATGCAAAACAAGCACTTCCCATTGCACTGCATAGTCTATCTATGTGAGATCCCCAACTAAGTCCGCTGTCAATTTGGAACCCCAAGAAAGTTGTGGTTTGCACTT
The DNA here is from genome assembly GCA_947859365.1 of Archips crataeganus. NCBI lineage: Eukaryota > Metazoa > Arthropoda > Insecta > Lepidoptera > Tortricidae > Archips > Archips crataeganus. The sequence continues at coordinate 10,890,176 of OX402052.1, read as the reverse complement.
GCTCCACACTTATTCCTTCAGCTTGAACCTGAAGCGGTCTGGGAGTTCTACCTCCCAAATGAAAATGAAGAAAATGTGTTTTGGTCAGGTTAAGAGACAGACCATTCGATTTAAACCAACGAGTGAGCTGGTTTGCGGTATCATTCAGACGAATCTCCAGACTATCAATATTTGGAGCCGACACAATACCGGCGACGTCGTCGGCGTACATTAATATATTAGCTGCCGAAACTGTTTCAGGCAAGTCATTTAGCAGGATAGAGAAAAGAATATTCGACATAGACGATCCCTGAGCCACGCCCATCGCCGTGGTCAACGGGTCCGATCTAATAATGCAAAGAACAAAAACAATAAATAAAAATTTCAATGGACAAAATGTCTGTTATTGTTATTTAGATCGGCATTGAATTGAAAGTCCGGAATTGTTAAAATTACATCATGGTCTGCATTAATCCATATCCATACTAACATTATAAATGCAAAAGTGTGTCTGTCTGTTACCTCTTCACGCTTAAAACGCTGAACCAAGTTAGATTAAATTTGGTATAGAGATAGTTTGAGACCATAGGAAGGATATACATAGGATACTCTTTAATTGCATAGTTTCCGTTGAATAGCGATAAACGAATTGTTTGGAGATAGAATCTCGGGCAACAGCTAATATTGCATAAAAACACCCGTCAAAAATTTCATACTTTTAAACGAAGCGGTAAAAATTTCAGAATTTTATCCAGATTTCGTACATATTTCAGTATTTTATCCAATTCCGTACAAATTTCAGTATTTTATTCAGATTCCGTACAAATTTTGGGATACTTAAAAGTAGCCTATGTGATATTCTAGACGTCCAGCTAAATTTCAGCCAAATCTGTTCACCCGTTTTAGCCTGAGGGAGTAACAAACACGGACGCACGCACTAACTTCTGCATTTATAATACAAATTTTAGCCAAATTAAGTGCGCGCTGATTATAATAACAATGAATAAGATGGTTACTAATATTATTCAGGACTTAATTACGAACTATTTATTACTAAAATTACTTGTCTTCGACGTTTCGCCCGCAGCGGCCATGATCACGAGTCGACTCAACTTACTAACCGCCGCAATGTGGTCTAAATGACCAGGTAATTTTAGCAATACATTAAGTCCCGAAGACGAAGAATATTAAGTTGTTAGGAGTGAGAATCGTGAAAGCTTAATAACATAATATCAGATGGTGCATCTAACTAAAAATTAATATCCTCCCGAACTGCAACTGCGCGAGGCGTTAATAATTAAAAGAAAACCCGGCTCGCTGTTCCAGAAAGTTCTCATTACAGTGAATCATCAACATTCATGGAGGCGGAAAAACTGAACTTCCCACTTTGCCGCTGTAAAACCAGCTAGCAAGTGCAGTAAAAATAATACTCGGGCATTAACTTCCGAGGAAAGGTTTATGTAGGTGGGATAATGAAAGGGTTGCCTTATTACATCTACCTCATAGACAAAGTATAGCGAGGTTGAAATCTCAAAATGTGTAAAGCTAACCTAAAAACTTTTGAATGTTGTAAAATTTGCCTTAAAGCGGTAAGCTAGCTGTAGGTATACAGCCTTGGTCTTAAATATCTAGAAGGTGTCCCAATACTCAACGATAAACTGGTACGGGCGAGAGGTCAGTTCTGGAAAAAATAAGAAAAACATAGTAGGTACTCCTCAAGTCAAATCAAACGAGTCCAAACTCGGTGCGGTCGCGTTATTTTATTAAGTACAGAGTTCCTATGGCCACCTTCCAGCTCCATCATAGATTAGCTCCATGTCATAATAATATTGCATTGTCATCCGATATGCAAACACATTAATACTTACAAAATTTTCAGCTCAATCAGAAATCGAGAATTGGGTAAAATTTCGCACACCTTGGTTTCCATAATTCAATAAGTCATAATGTATAATTTTCCAAAATAATATGAGTCATAAAGTGATTAATTTCTGAAAAAGTATTTTCTTTAGGATTTTTGAAATGCCATATTATAGAACGCAGTAGCTTAGGTTAGGTTAGTTTAATAACAATTCCGAACACAGTACGCAGCAGCAGCAGTGTGTAGGTAGGCCTCCAACAAGATGGAGCGACGACCTGGTTAAGATTTGCGACTGGTTGGATGCGGATGGCACGGGACCGATCTATTTCGCGAGCCTTGGGGGAGGCCTATTTTCAGCAGTGGACGTCTTTCGGCCGAAATGATGATGAACACTGTTTCCAAAATAAATCACTATGACTAATGATTGACCCGTCAAATTTAACTTTCAAGATTTGACCCTTACAGGGCAAGACAGACAGGGCAAGTTAAATATAACCAAATAATCTGCTGAAATATTCCCGATTCATTTTTAGACAACCTGTTATACCTATATTTATGATTTTCAAATATGAGGTTTTGCATGCACAAATATAATTAATATGGCATTCAAAGCAGATTCAGAGGATCGGCCTTTGACGAAAGCTCTCGAGTCTGCATAGCGTGGTTTGCGGTTTCCAAAGACGTTACCTAGTGCTATTGCAACGTGAGTTGGTGCAATTGATTTAACACGACGCGGTGGAGACTGCTAAGTTCCGAGCTCAACAGAATCGGAGGCAGTAGGTATGGTATATTCTCGTTCTAAGATGTTTGCAGCAGACAATAATAAATTATGTGTATATTATAGACCTTTGATATTCGTTAACTTCGATAAATGGCTAAGTACATCGATAGAAACTACCTGGTAATAAACTTTTTGGCCAAAGTGATTTTTTTCTTTTTAAAATACAATGTTAGTGTCAAATACAATGTTAGTGGATGGATGGCGTGTTGGTCCCAAAGGAAGATCAGCGCTGTTCGCAAGATCGGCACTTTGCTGATTTGGGACCATTTCGTGATATGCGCATTTTTTTTTATTCCTGTGTTATTTTTGAAATGGTTTGATATCACGAATAAATGTCTTCTTTCTTTCTTTCTAAATATGACGGTGTTTTATTTTCGACGTCATAAATTGCGAACTCTTTTAACACTGGTTTATTGCGTATAATTATTTAAATTTAGTTCTCAAATAACTTTTTAAGAATAACAGATAAAACACTAGTGTCTTAGAGAAATAAAATTCTTTAGATGTAATTTATTGAATCCGGCGTTACTTTGCGGAGGTGCATATTAATGAACTGTAACAATTACTTTGCTCACCCGCGACCTCGCGATCTGTTTAAATTTCCCTTTAAGTTAAATAAAATCAAAAAGCACATTGCGTGGTGCATTGAACTGCAGGTACTGGCGACATATTTTTTAAATCACATCACCCGGTAATACCATTTGAGAGTGATAAAAATTGTGCTGAATTTAAAATATGATTACAGTGGATTAAAAATTTACCACTGAGTAATGTGGTTGCTAAAGCAGCATAATGTTAAGTTTTGTGCATATTGTTGACCGGAATGGAGTATTTAATATAATAAGAACGACCGCTTTAGCCTAGTTGGTAGTGATCCTGCCTACGAAGCAAGAGGTTCTGGATTCAAATCCCGGTAAGGGCATTTATTTGTGTGATGAGCACGAATATTTGTTCCTGAGTTATGGATGTTTTCTATGTATTTAAGTATTTATTTATCTATATAAGTATGTTTATCGTCGTCTAGTACCCATAGTACAAGCTTTGCTTAGTTTGGGACTAGGTCGATTTGTGTAAGATTGTCCCCTAATATATATTTTTTAATATATATTTTATATGTACGAACCCAAAAAAAAGAAAAAGAATTATCCAATTTGGTGCAATCGATTGGAAGTTATGCGCGTACATACATTTCGGTGATTCATTTTTATTTATATAGATAGATAGATTAAATCTGAAATTGCTAAAAGTAGCCCCGAAACATAAGCGTTTCGTGTGCTCTGCTCACCCCCTTTGTGTATGTATGTATAACTTGTACAATTACGTCTACTACGTCCACTGTGTTGCTACAGTTAATTCCGTACGAGCACCCAGACTTTGATCGTAACAAAACACTGTAATGCGTTTTAACGTAAAATCAAAGCAAGGCAAGGGCCTGTACAGACTAACCAACTTATCTGTGAACCAGACCAAGCAATAGTACACTTTATACGAACGGCGTAAAAACTTTTTCAATTCACAGATAAGTTGGTTAGTCTGTACTTGACACGGTATCGCCCAAAATGTCACATTTTCAAGCTATACCTCCTAAATCGTTGGAAATTTCAGTCACTGGAGCTTATCTGCTGCCTGCTTGTTTAAGCCCGTTGCATGTTCATTTGAAACTCGAGAGCAAATTATCTGACAGCCTTAAGGCTTTGTATTATCTGTAGACGGTGATCAGCGACTCTATAGGCGTAATATAATCGTAACTTGGTTAGGTATCAACTATTATACTGAGTAGGAAACATATTGTTCGCAAGTCTAATCCTACTAATTAATAATACGAAAGTTTGTTACTATACTTTTACACGGATGGAATACATTTTGTTATGTAGCAATCTGGAATAACACATAGGTTCTTTATCCTGATAATCTCACGGGATCAAAATTTATTCATCTATAATTCCAAAATCTTAACCGTTAAATCTAAAGATATGAAATTTTATTCGGGTTTCTTCATGCAGCGTAAATGTAAATATGATGTAGGTACCCAATATTTGGGAATTCCCATATGACATTAATAAAATCCTGGAGTTTCAGATTTGATGATTTACGCACAATCTCAAAAAAAAAAAAGTTTGTGAAGACGTTTGGATGTTTGTAAGTCAATCACATAGTAAAGACAATAGAAATATTAATAATAATAAAATGAATGATAATTAATAATGAATGGCGAGTCACCGCCTACCAAAAGTTCAGTTTATGAGATATTGAAATGGTAGGTGTCCGTTATCTCACTCCATAGCCCGGTAATCCTGTCCACAACATCCCAACCCCATAGCCAATTCCATGTCGCTTCCTACCTGGCAATAGTTTGGCAACTGTGGTGGACTGTCCGCTAGCATAGCACATCCTCATGGTGTATTAGGGGATAGACCTCCATAGTTGCGCCCATCTCATTTATATTATATGGTACCAAAGGCCTCTTCATGTTGGCTTCGGCCCCATGAATGCCTTTCAAATGACCGGGTCCCCATGGGCCCGTGATCGGAAATCCGTACCAACATAATTATAATAATAATAAAGCCTTTAATTTCCTTAATAAAAAACATCAATTTACATATATGTGCATGCTATTTATAACTATATTCCTTAAAATTAGTACTTAAATCAATTCATACAAAGAACTAAAACAATTACTTTGCTCACCCGCGACCTTACAATAGTTACGTTTATGCAAGAAATGTGCGTTCATGCAGTTCCTCCACCTCCACACTGTACGAACACACACAAATCACATAAACCCAACCATCACCACCACCAAGCTACACTGACGCGTTTCGAACTCAACCAGAGCTCATCTTCAGAGTTACCACAACCGTATGCTATGCTACCAAACGTTAAACTAACAAACCAAAACAAATGTTTTAACTTGTCACTGTAACTTCTCAAGGTAGAGGTGGAGGAACTGCATGAACGCACATTTCTTGCATAAACGTAACTATTGTAAGGTCGCGGGTGAGCAAAGTAATTGTTTTAGTTCATTAATATGGACCTCCGCAAAGTAACGCCTGATTCAATAAATTCATACAAAACAAATTAAATTCACATAATATATAAAATAATTTCAAGTACAATAAATCATAAATTCAACTAATAATTATTTCATTTGTAAATTTATTAAGGACCTCTTTAGAGTAAAGGCCTCCTCCAATTTTCTCCATTTAGATCTATGACTTGCTTTTTCAATCCAATTTTTTCCCGTTACTTTTATAATTTCGTCAAGCCATCTCTCTGCCGGTCTGCCACGATTTCTCTTGCCGCTAGGCCCCTTCCATAACGTTACCTTTCTTGCCCACCTGTTCACGTTCATTCGAGCAATATGGCCGGTCCACTTCCATTTCAATCTTTTACAGTGTTCTAGAGCATCAATCAAATTTGTTGTTTTTCTTATATCTGTGCTTCTCTTTTATGTTTTAATTTTAGATTAAGAATGCTCCGTTCCATTGCTCTTTGGGTTGTTAGAATTTTTTCTCTGGTTTTTTTGTTAAAAATCCATGTTTGGGATGCATATGTGAGAGATGGCAAAATACAGGAGTCTAATACAATTTTTTTCATCTTAACTGAAATATTTGATTTGAGAATTTCTTTGAAACTCCAAACTTTATTCCATACTATGTTTACACGTCTCATTAACTCATCTTGGTGTCTAGATTTTGTAAATGAAACTTGTTTGCCCAGATATGTGTACTCTGGTACATATTCTAGTAAAACACTTTTAATATGTATTGGTGTCTTTGTGCTGTTGGTCATAATTTTTGTTTTGGTTGTATTTAGTTCTAGACCAATTTCACACAGTTAATTTCATTTATCATCGACTCCAGCTCAGATGCCGTTTCTGCGAAGAGTATGATGTCATCGGCGAATCTGAGATTGCTTAGAAATTGCCCGTTGATGTTTATACCTTTGTTTTTCCAGTTTAGTGTCTTCATTAATAAATAAATTACCGTTCTACAAAATATAATGATCTTTAGATTCTAGGAGAGAGTGGACCACCTTGACGAACGCCTCCACATATATCGATTTCAGTGCCTGTTCTGTCCAATAATACTCTACTTTTGCTTTTCTTATATATGTCTTGAATGAGATCTATGGTTTCTGCTGGTACGTCACATTCTTGCAAAGCGCTCCACATGCTAGTATGGAATATTGAGTCAAATGCTTTAGCATAATCGATGAAGGCTAGGTAGAGCGGGCGTTTCATTTCTTCGTATTTCTCTATAATGAGTTCCAATGAGTGTATGTGGTCTATAGTTGAATATGTACTTTTAAATCCTGCTTGCTCCACTGGTTGGTGCTCTTCGGTGTATTTCTCAAGGCGTTTCTCGAGGCAGGAAGCAAACAGTTTGTAGAGGTTTGATTGTAGGCTGATTGGTCGATAGTTAGATATGTCATTTGGGTCTCCTTTTTTGTAGAGCAGTACTATGTCTGATTTTGCCCATTCAGTAGGAATTTTTCTCTCATCCAGGATTTTATTGAACAGCGTGGTTAGAGGTTGTACTAGAAGAGCTACTCCTGTTGAAATGGCTTCATTTGAGATGTTGTCTGGGCCCATGCTTTTTTCTTTCTTTAGTGTCATTATTTTTGTGAAAATTTCTTGGGCATTGAACCTAGGTAATTTTGTATACCGTACCCTTATTTCATGAATTTGTAACACTGGAGCGGAAGTTAGTTGCAAATTTATTTACATGATACCAAAATGTAAACTTCAGGTTCAGAACTAGAAAAAACACAATATTTTAAAATGCATCAGAAATAAAGGTCGATTTATATCTACAGACACCGAGCGCCCCAGACACGTGCCATGGCAGACTAAATAATATTCTTCTTTACAGTGTCTTATTTACGAATCCATTTATCTATCGTAACACGGCCGAGCAGACACCGACAGACACGGGCCGTGCCCGGCCAGTACTGTGCGTGGAAATAATGTTTTGTCGGTGTCTGATACGGTGGTAGCAGGTCATTTTGGTACAAACGTCTAAATACACCGTGTTAATTTTAGTGGTTGTTTTCCCGAAACGAGGTGATTTAGTTTCGATTGTACAATCGATTTATAATTACTATTTTGACTAGAGTCAAAAATCCAATTGTGAAAAACGAAAGTCGAAAATGACCGCAAACCAATAGTAATATTAATAATAAATAATAATAAATATCATGGGACAATTCACACCAATTGACCTAGTCCCAAAGTAAGCTTAGCAAAGCTTGTGTTATGGGTACTAAGCAACGGATAAACATACTTATATAGATAAATAAATACTTAAATACATAGAAAACATCCATAACTCAGGAACAAATATTCGTGCTCATCACACAAATAAATGCCCTTACCGGGATTTGAACCCAGGACCTCTTGCTTCGTAGGCAGGGTCACTACCAACTAGGCTAAAGCGGTCGTTAAATAGTAACGCTTCGTTGGTACAAGTAGCGTACGATTAAGCGTTACTATTGGTTTGCGGTCATTTTCGACTTTCGTTTTTCATAATTGGATTTTTGACTCTAGTCAAAATAGTAATTATAAATCGATTGTACAATCGATACTAAATCACCACGTTTCGGGAAAACAACCACTAAAATTTCACGGTGTATACAATGATTCAAAATGTCTAAATGTACAACGGTCAAAAAGTATGTAAATGTTAACATGTTATAATGAACAAAAGACAAAAGAATTAGATGTCACAAAAACCTAAGAGTCTAATTGTATGATAGAAAAATCGGCCAAGAGCGTGTCGGACACGCCCAAGATAGGGTTCCGTAGCAGGTGCGAAAAAATCTTTGCATACTCTTTATTAATGTGGTTGTTTTGGTCCCAAGTTCCTCCCAACTCCCACCGCGCGCAGAATACCAACGTCGGCGGTACAGCGCCATCTATCGGCGAATTGGGTAACTAATCTTATTGCAGTCTACTAGAACTAGTCTAGTATGTATGTTGATGGTTTTTCAGATGTAATTCTTAACCGATTTCAATTTTATTTTTTTTATTTGAAAGTAGATACTGTTATCGTGATCTTATAGGTACTTAAAGAAAAAAAATGCTTGCAATGGCGGTTAAATTACAATCTTAGTTTAGAAATATTTTCTTTTTACAAAAACTTAAAAGCTGCTCAACTGATTAAGTTGAAAACAATTTTCCTAGAAAGTTTTAATTAAGTTTAACTTACGTGATTTTTTAGACTTGCTGTTCAAAAGTTAGAGAGGGGGACACATTATTTTGAACTTTTAAAACATAAAAAAAAAAATTTAAGCTTTTTTTATATAACCACTTTGTCGGCGTGACTGATAGGTATATACATTCATGCCAAATTACAGCTTTCCAGTACTAACAGTCTCGGAGCTTAGCCGCGGACGGACAGACAGACAGACAGACAGACAGACAAACAGACATGGCGAAACTATAAGGGTTCCTAGTTGACTACGGAACCCTAAAAACGAACACGAGATAAATGGCTAAGATCCCAAAATGCTCAATGGGTTCGAAAATCCCTTTGTCAAATTGTACAAAAGTCAAAAAGTATATTAATGTCTATGAGCATATTCAGTCAATCGCATTTTGTACATTTTGACCCAGAGTATTCTGTCGTTAAAACTTCCAGACACAAAGACATTTAGACCACAGTGAATGCTGCCTTGGAAACATTCTGACTTAAAGAATATGTTAGCCAAAGCATATTCTGCCCCTAAAATATTCAGACAAAATGATTTAGTGGCACAAACATTTTGTACTTTTTGACAATGTTACATCTAAACATTTTATGTATTTTGGCATTTGTACCAAAATGACCTGTTACCGATAGTACGTGTCTGGCAAGCTCAAAGTCTGTAGATTATTTTATAGGTAGCAGTATGAGGCTTTTGTACTAATACTTTTAAAAATATATTTTCCTGTATGTACAATGAAACCTTTGTTTACACAAAGCTCTTATATCCTTCCGTATATATAGGTATTCAATGAGAGGGGCGCGCCGGTGTCTACAATTGAGAGCAATTTCCGGGACATTCCGCCATCACTGTTCAACGCCAATACAGAATATGCAGGCGGCCCATTGATTCAGGTGCAAATTTATGGAAACCATATCTATATGCCGCGAGGGACAAAAAGTGTATTCATAAAACAATTTCTCTTTATCTGCGTGCTTAATTTTGGCTGTTATTTTTATTCAGAAGACCACTCTGTAGAAATATTGTTATTTTTAACACCCTTCTATTATTCGCTTTTAACTAACAATGTAAACAAATCATGCTCTAATTTTACTCACTTCCAAAGTTCCGATCGTTTTGAAATTTCGTGCGTAGGTATATTAACACGCTTTTTTTAAGCTTTGGTTACAAAGCAATAATAAAGTAAGCGTCAAAATGTGAATGAAAACGGTTTTTTTTTAGGTCAAGTGGCATTCTGATCTTTCGCATTGTATTATTTCATTTAAAATCGCAATTTTTGTCCCTTATTGGTCCAGTCGGTGCGAATTACAAAATCGCTATGTGATTTTGACTTACTTTACAGGAGACAAAAAAAACTGTTTTTATAATAGTATATACAACTTTTGTTACATTTGACTTTGTTAAATAATAGAGTAGTAAGATTTACATGATTTTCACGAAAAACTAAACAATTGTTCCTCATAGATTTTTATGATATTAATAAAAAACCAGAATTTAGATACATAGCGACTTTAATTTGGCTTATTTTAAATTGCCATGTGCCAAATGTACACATAGCGTAGTTTTACAACGTAGAAGGCGACACATAGCGGGTTATAATATGTTAAAATTTGGTAATGTAAGTCGACTTTTACTATTATAAATATTGAAAATATGAATCTTTATTGTTATCTGCTCACAAGTTAGTTTATTAGTTAAACCTAATCAATAATAATTCAAGCAAGTGTAATAAAGAAGAAAACTGTACCTACATTTTAGATTACACTAATTGATTTGCATAAACTTCATGAAAACATGCTGTTTAAGTTAAACTAGTAAGTAGGTACTGATTTTTCATTACTCTTGCCTCTTATAATTTTAATGCGTAGTCAAAGATTAGTTGAAATCACTTAATAATTTATAGGTTAACAATAGAAATTATGATAATCTTTGTGCAACCAGTAAATATTGCAGACTATTATATTTTTTGGCTGAATAATATTTTGGACGGCTATTATATAATGGTAGTGCTTTATTATGTTCACGCTGTTCAGGTTGCCTTTGCGGTAAAAGAGTGAATATATCAGTGTGGCGGAGTTTATATTTGACACCGCCATCTTTGTACCACAGGCTTTTTATGTCGGTCACTGTAGGATCACCAGACCGTTTACCAGGCCTAATGCTTATAAAATTGCCCGGCACTTCTTCGTAATTTAAAAAAAAATAGTTTTCTAAATAATTCACAATTATACGGTTGCGTCAGCCTTGTCTGTCTCATGCGAGTTAAATAGTCAGTAGGTGCATATATTGGCGGCCTAAATTGATTTTCTAATGTTGAATGAACACTGTCGACTTCCATCATGGTGTGACCTTTCTCCAATATCAGTTGTTAAATTTCGATACCTAAAGAAGTCGACGCATTAGACAAAGCACTACTCAAAACCTTGTTTCTGTTCTGGTAACAGCAGCCGTTAGATATTATAAGGTATACTTTTTTATAAGCACAGCAGTGCTCTTTTAAAAACTGTATATACAGCTAAGCTGTGTATACAGCTTGATAAGATGTTACTGGTTGTCACACCGCCTTCTCCCTCATGCCATACATATAAAGAAACGTTTTTATTAAGATAAAATATAAATTATTTTTGACATAGATAAGTGTAGTTATGTACTACCAGCTTTTGCTTATAATATTGCTCAGAGTCATTTTGGTCTTTTCTGGGTTTAAAAATAGAAAATATTCTTTGCTCCAACTTTTCTATTAATAATTTACGTGTCACTGCATTTAAAATATTCTCCTTGCACCAAAGTGTGTACACTTTGTGCATATGGGTCTTAGTGTGAAAGGTGTCCTCAACATAATTATGTCCTGTTACTATCTCCTCTACAATAATGACTAGGTACAACGGGTACTTCTTCAAGCCATAACTCCACATGTTGATGTTGGCACTTTACATCTATCAATTTTCTGTATCTTAGAATTACTGGGGAAAGAATCAGTAGTGTTCGTAGTACTGATCCATTCTTGAAACACGTCTTTCTTTAAATCGAAAGTATCCAAGAAAAATGACATACAGACTCGGATCTTGACTCCAGTTTGACTTTGCAAGAAGCAGTCGAAACGAAACCGTACATATTTTTGGGCAAGTAATTTCCTTTTTCGCACCAGGCCGACGTTTTAATGTGCTACGAATTTGTATTAAGCCATTTTATACAATTTTTTAGCGTCCCACGATGGTAGATTCCAAAAATATTCAAAAATGTCACTTTGGATTTCATCACTTATAGCCCCGCAAAGAAAACTTCTATCCGACTTTTGTTCCGCTCCATGAGTAGGTACAAGGTTTTTCTTTCATATTACGATTTTTCTTAACAACATCTTTACTAAATATTTTAGATGTAGATGGATCCCGCTGTCTTTTGTTACCCTTATAAGTCTGTCCAAGAAATCGCAAATGTTGATTTTCCCTAATTTTTGATGGAAGTATGCAGAAGGGACTACAATAGAAAGTGACAATTTTCTCGAGTGGTAAATCAATAGTTATACCAGTTTCATGATTCAACATAAAGGTTAAGTATATTATCCTCAGCAGTTCTGTCATCTGACAAATTTTCGACAGAACAACTAGCCTGTTTGATACGGCTCGTGGGGTTCAATATAGTTCCAGTTATTGATATACCCGACACATGGTCTACGTTTATATCCCTATTGTCATTATCCAGAAACATTGAAGTGAGTGTAGGATTATTTAGAGAATTTTGCTCAAGCCAGGCAGCGGGTTCACTCAAATTTCTTTCGTTAGTAAAGTTTTCGCCGTCGACGAGATTTATAGTAATACGCAATGAACAATAAGATATATCGGTCAAATTATCGCCATTAGAATTGCTAATTAAATCTCTTGAAGCATTTCTCGGTGATGTTTCATGGACTTGAACGAAGCGGACAGGATTTGACAAAATATCCATACTGTAGTCATCAAAAAATAGCATAGTTAGATCACGAACGTAATTAAATGATACGTGCAATTTTACTAAGTAGAATGAAATGAAATAGGTGGGAAAAAAAGTAATTTGATAAAACCTAGTAGCACTTACTTGATAAAATGTGAAATTAAAGCACTTATTAACATTAATTTCTCCAAATTAGTCTTACTGTCGGGTAATTCACTTAAGAAATAATCGCCATGTGTAACACACTACAGTAATAAACCATTGATTTTCACGGAGAACCTCACACATAATATCGCTATGTGCTAAAAATCACAAAGCGATTTATTTCCATCCGAACTTTGTTCCGCGTGCACATAGCGGAACTCGTTATTTTCAAAACCAATAAAGATATCGAAAAACGGTTTTGTGGGTTAACGTAGGACATTAAAAGGAATCAAATTATCAAATAATCGCAAAATCGAAAAAAAAAACACATAGCGATTTTTTTATTCGCACCGACGCATTGGTGGTATTTACAATTTTACAAAGACTGCAGAGAGGTAAAGTTAGGTACTACCAGTAAGTAGATAGTTGTCAAAAGCTAGCCCATTTATGCTTAAGCATGTTTAAACATTACAGGCAAGCATTTTGATAGTTGTTTTGATTAATATTGTGCAAGATGCAATTTTGCTGAATATATTATTTTGACAAAAAGCAGACTAAGATAGAGTTGCCCCATCAAACGGTATGAATAACTAAATACAGTCAGTCCTGTGCCTACTTCTATCGAACTCTACTCCCAAAATCCTAAAATTTACATCCTAAGTATCTATGTAGATCAAATATCCAGTGACAGACGAGATGAGTCCCAACCCTCTGGAAGCTGATAAACAAATCATACGAAAATGGCCCCATAATTTTCGGTTATTGACGACCCCTTCAGTTGGGTTACATCAAACGGGCCCAAAAACACGAGCCCCTGTATCACTAATAATTCAGGCGGTGAAGTGGCGTTTTTCGGGTTTTCCAATCTAAGTTCTTAAGCTTTAGGCGAAAAAACGTGACATTAAAATATTCACGAAGCCATTCGTGTAGAGCCGATCGATAGCCAGGCAATCCCCTAGCCAGTTTTGAGATTTTAATGCTTTCCATTGGCCGGGTTTACTGGAAAATGTTACACTTTATGAAAGAAATGCCAAGCAACATTATTTAGCGATGTGCTTTTTAGTTTGCAGCAAGTTGAAGTAGCAATGAAAATTTATACATGAGCTACATTTCATGATTTAATCATTTGCATTTTTAAGTTAATTAGTAAGAATTTTAAGTGAAATATTTTTTATTTATTTATTTAATAAAAAATCATTTATTCAAAAAAAAGGAAACATTATCAGACATGAAAACAATTTGCACAGGCTTCGTCAACCTAATAATAAATCTAGTCATCCAAATACAAGAAAATATTATCTGCACTATCATTTATTTAATTCATTACATAATGTCATGACATAAATAATTATGGACGGTTATTATGGATGGTTGGTTGACGAAGCCTGTGGCAGATTGTTTTCATGTCTGATAAATTTCTTTTTTTTATAAAAAAAATTATGGACGACACTTTTAAATAACTTACCTACATTTACAAATTACACAAAATAAAATTTAAAATATTTATGTATCTAAAACTCTTTATTGTACACAAAAATATGAAATTAACAGTAACTAAAAATGTTATTAAGTTACGATACTTAATGTAGATTGTGCTGCAATGGCATCCAATCTGTAGACTAATATCAAATTTTACGTCAGTCTAACCATCGAAAATGGCCTACCTACATACTCAGGATCGTTGCAAATTAACGCTATCTTTTTCAGAAATTCAACTTCCCGCCAGTTCTTGTATTTAATTGTATTTTAGTGAAAATAAACGGATCACTCACGTCTTAAAACGAGTTTAACTTGGCTTGTGCGCGTTTGGCAGCCGCCGTGACGTATGACTCCGAGAAGAAGGGCTACGGATTAGCCCGAAACTTGTCGAGTTAAACTCGTTTTAAGACGTGAGTGATCCGTTTATTTTCACTATGAGTGAGTCTCACGGTAGTTTCATGTTTAATTGTATTCATGTATTGTTTTTCGCGTCAAGAATTCAAGCTCAAGTGGTGTATAGTGGCGTAGCACACGTCACGGATTGACAAAGATCTAGGTTCGATTCCTGGACCCAGCATTTCTTTTCTGTTTTTTTTTAATGTGTTCTAGTTACAGTATTATCAAAATAAAATAAAAGCATGTTTAAAAATAGAAAACGTCAAATCAGCCGTGTATTTTGTACTAAACGACTCTATCTGAAATTACTGCTGATGGAACTTTTTAAATTTGTCATAATGTGGAAGTGGCTGTAAGTGCCGAATTTAAAAGTTAAAGCCAAGTTTAAAACTGTCTCCGAAACTCTTGACGAAGACAAAATTTCGTTGCAAGATAAAACTACCTAGTACAATATTAACTAGTTGGGAGTTCGCTATTTAGCATATAGAATGGCCTGCGGTGTGGTGTTATTTTTCTGAGCTGCCAACATTAGGATGCAAATAAGCACCATGTGGCACACTCGCCACTTTGATGCACTTTATAAGCAAGTTTTATCAGCCTTAAGTGGCTTTCCGTATGAGTATATTTAGCGAAATACAACCCCTTCCCATACTAGTCTATTACCATACGTCCAAGACGGCTCTCTGCTCGACAATATATACAGGATGTCTCGTTAAAATCGGTCAGTATGGGAAAGTTTGAAACTATAAGACATACGAAGTTCTGTTCTTAGGAACCATGTCATCGATTTTAATAAGAAGAAAAACTACATTCATACATTTAAAAAAAAACTTGTACTTAGCTCGAGAATCGAACCCGGACGTTTTGAAAAATAAACCTTGCACTATTTCTAGATATCGATTGTGTAGGTCTTAAGCAGTGAATGTTATAGTTGGAATTTTATAAGATGGGGGTTTAGGACTGCAGATCTCATCTGGTAAAGATAACATTGTTCTCGTTTGTTCTAATATGGACGCACTACAACGCCGACGATCCACCTAAGTACCGCTTACAATGACGAAAGGCCTTTCTTAATGAGTTAACCTTTTGCAATTTCAACCTTGTAACTAGGAGAAGACGGTAGCTATTTGTTTGCATTTTTTGTTACTTGTTCTGATTTGTTATTAGCGGTAGGCTTCAACAAACGAGAACAATGTTATCTTTACCAGGATGAGTTCTGCAGTCATAAACCCCCAGCTTATAAAATTTCAACTATACTATGAAACATGATGTCCAAAATGAATAAAATGCATTGTTTTCATATCCTTTAATTTATTTTTAAATGTAAGTTTTTTTTAAATGTATGAGCTTTTTTTTAAAATGTATGACTGCAGTTTTCCTTGTTACTAAAATCGATGACATAGTTCCTAAGAACAGTCGTATGTCTTATAGTTTCAGACTTTCCCATACTGACCGATTTAAATGAGACACCCTGTATAATCTTCATGCAAAAATCAACACTTTAATTAATAAAACTTATGACGGCATATACTTTTATTACCTACTTATGTAGTTTTTAGCTTTATTTATTTTAATAGTTTGTTCTTCTGTACATGAAAATATGTAATAATAAATAATTTTAGTCGCACAATTACTTAAACTTATTTTTACCCCCACGGGCTCCTGTCGGTTCGTCTTTCTCCAGTAATTCCTCGTCTATTAGCAGCTCGAAACTTCCCAAGGCTTCAGCATTCGGTAATTTATTCCAGCGTACATCCGGCACTCCATCTGGAGGCAAAACTACAGATAAAATATTGTCTATCAACTTGTACTTAAGAATTCTATCGTTTACCGTAGTAGAAGTCAATGAAGGTGAAGCATTTACTTCCACCAACCAAGGTTTCAACTGGTTATCTATGATGATGTCATACCCGTAGCATTCGAAACAGTGCCTGTCGTTAGCCATTACGGGCGCAACGGCCTTCAAAGAATGCACAATGAGCCACTGCATTGCAGCAAACAACTTTTCCGTAATCGCTCTACCTCGGGTACCCTCCAAGTATAATCTCAAATTCTCAACGCTCATCTTGCCTCCGTGAATACTGTTATAATCACCGCCGTGCTTCTGAACACTCACATTAGTAAGATGTACGTACATATTGTCTAACTCCGTCACACTCGTATCGTACTTCACTGTGCAAAATCTACAAAAGCCGAGTTGGAAAAGATAAGCTTTGAGAGGACGGAAAGATGTGACTAACACGTAAAGTCTCAAATCAAACTTTTTGCCTCCTATCAGAAGAGGGTTGTCTATATACCGGGAAATGACGTAGCTCTCTTTACTCAGCTGCGGATGGAAGGGTGTTTTCGCTTCACGAGACCATTTTTTCAGCTTCGATAGTTTATTTATTAGAAAAATTCCGGTGCCCTGTGATTTTCCAC
Source organism: Archips crataeganus (assembly GCA_947859365.1). Lineage (NCBI taxonomy): Eukaryota > Metazoa > Arthropoda > Insecta > Lepidoptera > Tortricidae > Archips > Archips crataeganus. Next base: position 10,872,978 of record OX402052.1, on the reverse strand, counting down.
ACGGCTTCATGATCCAAGTGCTTTGCGGTGACTTGCGGTATTCCTCCACGAACATGTTGTAGTCCGCTGGTAGAACAAAAGTAACCGGCACGAAATCGAGGTGAATGAAGCGGGTGACTATCTGACCACCGGGCAAAGCTACTTCTGCCTTTTCGGCTAATAAACTGCCTTCCCTCTCGAGCTCTTTGCGATATCTTTTAATATTTTTAACGAGCAAATCTTTCCTTGAAAGCTCGTAATGGTTTGGAAAGTGATTTATCATTTGATTGTCATTCATCCTGTACCCGCTCTCCACGCTGAACAAATTTCTGCAAGTTTGCGTGGATGCCCAGTAGAAGTTCCACTCGTCATCGGGCCCCACTTGATTCCAGCCGCGTCGCTCAAAGTTACTCAGCAAAACCGACTTTTCTAAATCCGTACAAAAGTTAACGCGGCACCTTTCAACAGCTGGTATGTTCACTCTACCGTACAGGCTAGTAGCTATTTTCTTCGCTTCCTGATTCATTATTGTTGATCCCGTTTATTCAGATGGAAAGTACGGTCCATTGACCAAACATTTGAGGCGCAGGTGGGTACTGTTGTCATGACATTCGACAAATAACGCTTGCAATGTGGCGACTGCGAAGCGTGATTCACTATGACTACGTGTAAACATGGTCCCGTATTGATTTTAACGAGTTTTTGTTGGGATTCGGCATCAGTTTGCACAGGTGTATCATTTTACGGCAAATACTGAATCCCTAGTCAGTCATTATGCTGAGCTTAATTAATTAACATTTAAGAAGTGCGGGCAAACCATTTAACTGATTTTAAAATATGCTCTATCTGTAAAATTAAAAAGAAAACAAATAAGTAAAGTAATAAGAAAATGACAACGAGGAAAATAAAACACAACACTTCGCCAGTAAACTACACGAACGTTTCTCTATTTCAATTTGTAGTAAAGAAAATATTAATAGGTACAAGGTGTTTCTTTGTAGCTTACATCTCATTTGAAGCAAAAGCTTTTCCGGATATAAAGTGTTGAAATATGTTACCAAAGTCAGGTATATATTTTTTGCCACAAACACGCTCCGCCCTCTTGCCTCATAGAGTCGTATAATATTTCATACGGAAAGCCTACATGCAAAACCTATTATAACGGATTGTGAAGGATGTTCTGCAAAACGTTCATGGGTTCTGTTATGTTGTTTTTGTGTTGTACGTGACTAACAAACTAGGGAGGTATTTGGTTGCGTTTGCTTTTCAAAGTAACTTTTGTGTTTTTTTACAGCCTTTAGTAATTTAGCTTAGAGATAAAAAATTAAATAAATAAATTTGGTTTAAATTGACAGTTCCATGCATTTTGAAACGATTTAACTCTGGGTTAGCAGTTAACTCTGAGTTAATAGTAGCCCAGCTTAAAATACAAATTCATATCCATAAACATTTGTTACGCTTCTGGTTACAATGTAGCAATGGTTTTAGTTTATCTGACAATTTGACAGTTTCAGTTACCAAGCACAACTTAAAAAATATTTTTCTTATAATAGGTCCTTTCTTGGTAATTAAAATAGTAATTACAGCAAATCAATTCAAACAAAACAAAGTAATAAATTCACTACTTACAGTTTGTATACTTTCATTGCAAATGAAAAGTCCAGCGTCTGATTGAGGCGATGGCCGCTTCCCTTTAAAAATATAAGCAAATATCCAACTTCAATGTTCCGGTTGGTAGATTCCAATATTTTTTTTTATCTGCAGATGCATCGATAAGCAATAGATAAACCACATTGATGTGAATTGCAAGAGATCCCTTTTTTTTGAGAAAAATTCATTGGATTTAGATATTTTTTTATGTATACAATAACTAGCTGTTGCCCGTGACTCCGTCCGCGAAGAGTAGGGGTAGGTATACAAAAAATAGCCTACGTCCTATTCTCAGACCTACCGAATATAGAGAAAAGAGTTTCATATAAATCGGTTAAGCTATCTCGGACACGAGATTGTTAATATATTAAGAAGATTAGACCAGCGTTGCCCGTGACTCCGTCCGCGAAGAATAGAGATATAAAAAATAGCCCACGACTTATTCTCAGACCTACCGAATACAGAAAAAAAAAATCATAAAAATCGGTTAAGCCGTTTCGGAGGTGATCGATAAATAATACCGTGACACAAGATTTTTAAATATTAGAAGAAGACTAGATGAGTTCACTTAATGTTAAGTGATGCTACTACGATACACACAAAAAAGATTTGTTTTAAGACAAACTAATGGACATGTAATTTTACTTGGCCAGAAAACTTCACATAAACTTTGACCGTTCACAACAACTTTTTTATATTCCTTATTCGTAAAGTGTTCGTAAACTTATCTCAAGCCAAGAAGCCAGCAAGAGGCGATCAACCGTGCACCTGTCGAACAGGAACGCGGACATGATTATGAATAATTTCTTCAGATTAGGTGGAACCATAAAAACGTGATACTCTGCCTCGAGGGCACTAAAAATATGAAAGAAAATTTTACGATAGACATTATGTTCCGACCAATAACATTGACAAGCCGTGTAATACCTTTAATCCATTTTATTATACTCTAGAGGTTATCTTCACAATTACTTGTAATCTATGAACCAGGCATATTCGTTTTTTTTAAAGAAATATAATTATCTTGAAAGCTTCATTTAAAACTCAACCTATTGTTTCTCAACTTTGCTAATAATTAAGTTACCCACTAAATACCCACATTTTAAAACGTTTTTTTTTATAAAAAAATACTGTCAAACCTAAAGCTCGATCTAGTATTCATTAGCAACAGCATCAGTTTACACAAGTTGTTTTTAAATTAATCTAGATTATTTGAGAAGGTAATTGGTTTAGTTTAAGTAAACACTCCTTTAGACCCAGTGTAGGTAAGCCTTCAACAAGATGGATCAACGACCTGGTAGGAACGGAACCGATCTGTTTCGTCTTAGTGTGAGCGAGCCTATGTTCGTCTTGTGTAGTGGACGTCTTTCAGCTGAAACGACGATGATGATGATGAACACTCCTTTGAAACATATTGTTTTAAACTTTCGCGATTCCCACTAATGTTTTTCGAGACTTAATCACGAACTAACAGGTCGAGGAATTTTTAACAAATTCAACATTTATGGTAATTAGTCTCGAAAAATACCTTCTTCTTCTTCTTCTTTTTTTAAAAATATGGCTTCTATCCCACTTTAATGGTAGGACAATTTCGCCAGTGTCGAAGTAAGCTCTCTTGGGAGCGACGTTGTACGGTGATTGTAGTTTCTGCAACTTGATAGAAAAATCGAAAAATACCTACACTACTGTAGTGTTTATAAGAAAGCGGGTAGATTAAGATTCTTTTGACAAGCTGTCAGTTTGTAACCAGCCATTATAAGTTGCCTTTTGATACGCTGTTTTATTTCAGGATTTACCTGAAAACACTTTAACTACATACTTAGTTACTCCTTTTAAAGTTTTTATTGGAATTTTTGATTTAAATGTAGTCATCCTTTGACTCTGGTACACTTTGAACATCGACCAATGAATGGAAACATTTGACAATCACAATCCTGAATAAAAATATAGAGCTGTAACAGCACAAGGGGTGTAAAAAATGTGGCGTGTGACAGCAAACTAACACAATAGCCTGCAGGAATGTTCCGGATAAATTTTATAACAACTTGTACATGTTTAGAATATTGGTATGATGTGGAAATGATATGGCGGGCTGTTTTTAGCAACTCTGTGACTTATTACGCTTCGAATGTTATGGTACCGTGAGATCGGAGTATTTTGACCCAATGGAGGCCAACTTAGGCCCATATGAAAATCATATACAAGGACCTTAAGAAATTAAAGACCTAGATGATTAGCTAAAACCAATTGTATGGCAATGTGTAATAATTTCAAAAGAACCTTCATCGAGTTAGTCCTAATAGTTGCCCTTTAGGGCCAAAGTAAGCCACCCTTGCGGTACTTTTGGTTACACGTTGCTGACCCGAAGCCTAGATAGACTACGCGATACATAGTTCGTACCTTACAACTCTTCAGGGACACATTTTGTGATATATAAACAAGAACAGCCTTATTAACTGGGCAAACTTCGGGAGCTAAATCACCGGCACATAAGCCCTGCCAAAAATTATATTCTCTTTGTTTTATCGTTACAATACCAACATGGAATTAACAGACCGCGATATCCGTCGACGGCATGATCCAGAGTTGCCAACTTTCTAATTTATCTTCCGCCGTCGTAGATGTGGGGAAACTTGCTGGAACATTATTTCTGGTAGGGATTTTGGGTTGACTAGGTTTATTAATAAATTCAAACATTAGTTTCTGACTTTGTATGTGTTTATCCATCCCCTAGTTTCTAATATTTTTTAAAGTTAGGCTAAATAAGTTTTGTTTTTATAAGTCACTGACGTTTGACAAAAAGTATCAAACGAAACCAATAAAAAAAAATATAATTTTATGAACAAATATGTTAGAAGATTTATTACCTATTTATTAATAGGTAGTTTCGTCGACGTTTATAGGAGCTTCAATTGAAGCCTAAATCGAATAAAGAATTTTTGACTTTTGACTTGACTTTTGAAAGAAAAGAAAGAAAGAAAGAAAAAAAATTATTTATAACAACAACACGTACACAGGCTAAAATTAAAAGTACAAACATTGACATAGGTAGGTACATGTTGATGTCGCTATAAAGGGTCCCGACTCAGCATGTCGCTGGTCAAAAAACCAGCACTGGTCTGAATCAGAAGGTATGCTTAAATAAAGGTAAGTTAAGATTTCTATATATGTACACATGCATACAGTCATACAATTACGCCTCCTTCCCACCAAAGGGGTAGGCCGAAGCAAGTTGTTTCCACCTGCTAAGATCTTGATATACCTCTTTCGCTTCCCTACTCATTAGTCTTTTCGTACAGTCGACTACAAAAAGATCGATACCGCCAAAGTTACGAAGATATGTATACACACCTTTATTGACTTAACATTAAGGTTGTGTATTTATTTTTGTAACTTTGGCCGTATCGATTTTTTTGTAGTCGACTGTACATGCTCGCCGGTTTCGGGCACTCTTGACCTAACCTTTCTTCAAGACTTCCCCAATCAAACAAATCAATCATATTTTTACTTTTTATAACATAAATATTTAAAAAAAAAAATTGAAAATCGACTCTAATACCCGTAACAAAAACTATTCTTTCATAAATTGACCACTAGTCCAACGGAACAAAATCCCTTCTTAAAATTATTAATTTAAATCCCTATTAAAATCACTTTTACGTGGAACTATATAAAACAAAACAAAGAAACAACTTTAACTTTTTAACTTTGAGTTTACGTTAGAAATCACTAAGTGCACCTAAGTTCCCGGCTACCAGTATCGCCTCCGAGATGGATAGTGTTCAGGGGCAATTTATTGTGTTTCCTACAACAACAAAAAACAAAAGCTGCAACCTCAGCAACTTAGCACTAGCTACTACTTGGTGTGCTCAAGATCACGGCACTCTTTCTTTCCATAAAAACTTCAAGGTATACCCTATTCAATAAAAAATAATTATGAAAATCAGACTACTCTGTAAAAAGTTACAATACAATACAATACAATACAATACAATACAATACAATACAATACAATACAATACAATGACTCTTTATTGTACACCAGGAATAGTAAGCAATACAGAAAACAGGTACACAGAGAGTAAGTTACAAGGTAAGTTAGTGAATCATCCCCTGTTTTCCTACCCTTAGGGTAGGAATATTATTTCCAAATTTACATGGAACCACCCTTGGGGTATACGCTTTCCAATAAGAAAAGAATCATCAAAATCCGACTACTCTGTAATAAGTTATGCGTGGTCATATAGTACAATCAGTAACTGAACAATCAATCATCCCCTGTTTTCCTACCCTTAGGGTAGGAATATTATTTCCAAATTTAAATGGAACCACCCTCGGGATATACGCTTTCCAATTAAAAAAGAACCATCAAAATCGGACAACTCTGTAAAAAGTTATGCGTGATCATACATAAAAAAAAAAAAACAAATATACACTTCGACTTGAGAACCTCCTCCTTTTGTTTTCGTCGGTCGATAACGTTATCTGCCCGGAAAATAGATACGGTGATAGGTACCTAGCGACTACCATAATAATCTTCTTTTAACCTTCTTCTAATATGTATATAAAAATGTCGTGTCACGGTGTTTGTTATCGAACTCCTCCGAAACGGCTTGACCAATTTTTATGAAAGTTTTTGGCCATATTTTGTGGGTCGTAGGCTATTTTTTATACCTCTATTCTTTGCAGATAGAGTCGCGGGCAACAGCTAGTTTTGCTATATATATTGCGACATCAGTAAAAGTTTCAAACAAAACGAACGTCAACACAATCATGTGTTAAAGCAAACAAGTTAAATAAAACTTTGTAAAACATGGGCTCTGTGTTCCAGGAATCCACCTACATATATGCATACCAAATTTTAGCTCAATTTCACACCCTCACGCACACACACACACACACACACACACACACACACACGCACACGCACACGCACACGCACACGCACACGCACACGCACACGCACACGCACACGTACCCGCACACGCACACGCACACGCATACCTGCTGTACACGTACTAAATTGTCACATTTATAATTGTAATAATAGTAAGAAATATAATAACCGTGGGAGTTTACGCCAGAAATCACTAAGAGCACAAGTTCGCGGCACCCAGTATCGACGATTAAACAAGTTGTAGGTACCCCTGCGATTTATCGCGTTGTCTGTACACGGGGAAGTTTCCTGGGCGCGCGCCAGCGGCGACACATGTTATAAGTTGCCGCAACTTCTTAAATTGAACATTGAGAACAAAACAAAGCTTCTATTTATTTGCAAACGTCTAGTCTACGGCCCGAGCGGAGGAAATTGGCTGCGGATGCGGGTGGTTTATCTAGAATTGTTGTTTACTTGGTGCAGCGCAATCGATCGAAAAGTAAATTGCTCTATCTATAGTAGCTAAATATATTTCATCAGAAAACTATCGTGACATATATTTACTATAGCAAACGGCTGACGTATGCGCTTTTATTGACAGTTCGTTCTTGATATTTCGGACAGTGGACCAATTTTTTAAATAACATCACTGAAATATTGTCATTTGAAAATGGTGAAAAACTTTGTTGAATTTGAAATTTCAGTAGAGTTTATACCAATCTCGAATGGTATTGTCGAGTGATAGGTATGACTATAAAAATCGGCACCCGGAGTACAATAAAATTTATAAATATACCTTCTTATTTCTAAAAATTTAAAAACTTCTCAAAGAAAAAACATACGAGTACACTTATATTTCCATGTTTTTGTCTCATAAAGGCTTTTAAAGTGAAAGATATTTATAAAGACAAACGAAGGTTAAATGAATAAAAGTTTTAAAACTGTTTTATGATTGGCCAGTATTCAAACCGTACATGCAGTTGTTGAGGTTGTAAACCTTTGTAGATTTATATTGGCCGCTTACACTTTAGCTATGGTTTGATGCTGTCTAAAAAGCTGTCTTGCGATATGTGTCTAGTTCATGTTGATATGAAAATATAATATATTAATTAATAAATAGTCGTCTTCTTCACTTTAAACATGGTAGCAGAGCGTTAAGTGTGTAAAAGAAGTGAAAAACAAGTAAGTCATAGTAAAGATGAGTAATAATATAGTAATACCAATATTTGACGGAACGGATTATGCCAATTGGAAAATTCGGCTATTGAAATTTCTTGAATTTAAAAAATGTAAGGAAGTAGCTATTAGAATAAAAACTGAAAAAGATGATGCTACTAAGTGGGATGAGATGGATATTCAAGCTACAAATTATATATACAGTGCGATTACCAACCAACAGTTGGAATACATTAGCGAGCTAGAGTCAGCATACAAAATTATATTAAAATTCGACGAGATGTATTTAAAGCAATCTACAGCATTACAAATTGTATGCAGAAACAATTTAGAAAATATAAAGCTAGTGAAATATTCCGATATTAACATTTTCTTCGACGAATTCGAACGATGTGTCAACGATTTGAAAAAGGCCGGCGCCATGATGTCGGAAAGTGAAAAATTAAATTATATGTTAAAGGCATTGCCCGGAAATTACAGTTATATTGGTGATTTAATAGATATTTTGCCAGAAAAAGATAGAACCGTAGAATATTTAAAAAGTAAAATTAGAATGAAGAAAATCCAAAGTGTAGACGAAGAAATGCCGGGTACCTCGAACGCTTTTAAAGTAGAATCTGAGAACAAACAAACATGTTTTACCTGCGGAAAAGTTGGGCATATACAAAGAGACTGTTGGCACGGACAACGAGGTCGTGGTCGTGGACATTATGCTCGAAGTCGTGGTCGTGGACATTATGCTCGAAGTCGTGGTCGTGGACGTAGTCACCACAATTTCGGACCCAACAGAGGGAGAGGAAATTACTATAATACGGAATATTATAAAAAGAGTTTTCACACTTGCGTTGTGAACAATTCGACGATTAATGAAGATACTCCTCTTAAGCCAGGACAAATAAATTGGCTTTTAGATAGTGGATGTACAGACCACATAATAAACACCGACGAATACTTCGATAAATATGTAACATCAAAAGAACCAATAAACGTCAAGGTGGGTGATGGAAGAATATTGAAAGCGACAAAGGTTGGAAGCATTAAAACTTACTTTCCTGTTTATAAGAACAGAAACCAGGTGATAATAGACAATGTATTTTACGTAAAAGAGATGAAAGCAAACTTATTAAGCTATTCGAAGATAACAGATAATCACACAATTGTGTCGACGTGAGATTTAACGAAGATATATAACAAGAATAGAGAATTGATTGCAATTGCGTAGAAAGATGAGAGACTCTACAAAATAACCAGTTTTGTCTGTAAGGAAATAGGCGTAAATGCAGCAAATTGTAATATGACATTGAAAGAAAAGCTGCACCGAACATTTGGTCATATAAACTTCAATTATCTTGACATGATGTGTAAAAACCAAATATTAGATGGATTACCTAAACAAATAGAAACGGATTATATGAAGTGTGCTATATGCGTCGAAAATAAGATGCACAATTTGCCATTTAGCAATAATAGAACAAAGGCAGAAGGTATATTAGATATTGTGCACACGGATGTTAACGGACCACATAGAGCTACAGGATATCGGGGAGAAAAATATTTCTTGACATTCGTAGATGATTACAGCAAGATAGCGAGAGTGTATTGTATTCAATCAAAGGAACAAGTGTATGAATGCTTCGAAGAATATGTCAATCAAATGCAAAATATTACAGGAAAAATGATTAAAGAACTAAGATGTGACAACGGGAAAGAATACATAAATACCAGAATGTTTAATTTCGCAAGAGAAAAAGGAATAATGATTAAGCCTTGCCCAGCATACGTACATGAGTTAAATGGAACTGCAGAAAGATATAATAGATTTATAATGGATATGGCACGATGCCTATTAGCTGAAGCAAAGGTTGACAGACGTTATTGGCCAGAAGCTATTAAGACCGCTGCTTATTTAAAAAATCGTATAATGACAAATACCCCAGAAAGAAAGACGCCATTTGAATTATTTTTTCATGAAAAACCAACTGCAAAATATTTGAGAATGTACGGCAGTAAAGTTTATGTAAGAGTACCTGAAGAAAAAAGAGTATCTAAATGGGACAAAAAAGCAGAGATGGGAATTTTACTAGGATATACAGATGTTGGATACAGAGTACTAATCAATAATAGAGTTGTCATTGCAAGACACGTAGATATAATTGAGGAAAATGTTAAGCTTATTGCATTTGATGATAATGAAGAAGAAAATAACGTAGATGAAGAAAAATGGGAAGATACCCTAGATAGAATTGAAACAGAAGACATGGTACCGAATAATAAAGTCAGTAAAGAGATCATAAATAATGAAAAGAGAACATCGAAGAGACAAATTAAAGCACCAAACCGATTTGATGAAGAATTTGGCTACTATTGTATAACTGCTAATTATTGTGATGCGATGATTCCAGATACTTTTCAGGAGGCGACTACGTGTGATGAGGCTGAAGAATGGAAAGAGGCTATGGACCGTGAGATAAACAGCCTAGTAAAAAATGATACTTGGGCCTTAGTAAATGCACCACAGGAAAAAGAGGTATTAGATGTAAAATGGGTGTACAAAAAGAAATCCGCTGATCTTTATAAAGCCAGGTTAGTGGTTAGAGGGTTTCAACAAACCACTAATATTGATGATACGTATTCACCTGTTGCTAGGATGCATACTTTAAAATTACTGCTATCGTATTGCTGCCAATTTAATTTACATGTACATCAAATGGATGTAGAGACTGCTTTTCTAAACGGTACAGTTTTATCAGAAGTGTATGTTAAACAGCCTCTTGGTTATGAAGACGGTACTGACAAAGTATATAAACTGTATAAATCTCTTTATGGTTTAAAAGAAAGCCCGCGAGCTTGGTATGAATGTTTTAATAATTTTGTAACAACTATTGGCTTTCGAAGGAGCAGATATGACTATTGTCTTTCTTTATGTCAAAACAGATGATAACTGTACTGTATATATTTTAGTATATGTCGATGACTTATTGATAACTTGCAAAGATGAGCACACGGTTGCTATAATTAAAAATAAATTAAGTAACCATTTTAGAATGAAGGACATGGGAAAGGTTAGGAATTACATAGGTATTGATGTAGAGTATGATTATGCAAAAGCTAATATTTTGACCTTAAGCCAGGAAAAGTACATAGAGTCGTTAGCCAAAAAATATGAAATTGAGAATTCTAAATTGTTTAAAACCCCTATGGAGATTAATGCCAAACTTGAGAAATCTGAATTACTAAATGATGATATTAAATACAGGAACTCGATCGGAGCTTTGTTATACATTAGTTCTGGCACTCGACCAGACGTTGCTTTTTGTGTCAACTACTTGAGCAGATTTCAGAACTGCTATGGTGAAATTCATTTCAAATATGCATTGCGTGTTTTAAAATATTTATACTTGACTAAAAATCTAAAGCTCACATATTATCAGAATTTAAAAGCTACTATAATGGATTGTTACGTAGATGCCGATTGGGCTGGAGATATCGTAGACCGTAAATCTACTACTGGTTTTGTGATTCGATTATTTGGTAATGCTGTGTACTGGAAGTCTAAGAAACAAAATACTGTGACTAAATCTTCCACTTTTGCTGAATACATAGCGTTGTCAGAAGCTGTAACTGAAATAAGCTTACTACGTAGTATACTTGATGATGTTTTTATAACGTTTCATGCACCTGTAAATATTTATGAAGATAATTCAGGTGCTGTAGCTATTGCTAAGTATGGTAATTTCACAAAGAACTCGAAGCATATTGAAGTGCATTATCATTATGTTCACGAGAATGTTAAGAATGGAACCATGGATATTGTTAAAGTTGATTCGGAAGATAATGTTGCAGATATTTTTACCAAAGCGTTAGGAAACATAAAATTCTTTAAATTCAGGCAAATGTTATTAAATATAACTTGATTTGATATTGCCATACTTGCAATGTTTAACGATGTTGAATAGCGTTGCCATATTAAAATATAAATCTAAGGAGGCGTGTTGAGGTTGTAAACCTTTGTAGATTTATATTGGCCGCTTACACTTTAGCTATGGTTTGATGCTGTCTAAAAAGCTGTCTTGCGATATGTGTCTAGTTCATGTTGATATGAAAATATAATATATTAATTAATAAATAGTCGTCTTCTTCACTTTAAACAGCAGTATTTGTTTTTGTACCGCACTATTCATAAATATTCAATTTCATTTCGACGTAAGAAGCCATAAAAATCCCGCGGGCTTTGTTCCGAATGTTGATTACCTATTCAAAGTATTATATTCGGATAGGTCCGGGTCAGGATTGGTGGTTTTATTCAGGATCCAATTTTGGATTTATGTTTCACGATCCTAAATTCTGCCAATCTTATTCGTCCGACCTACACTTGATTGAAGACACTTCTCGACATAATAAGTGGCTACAAGTCCCAAATTACGACCGCTGAGTCTTAACCAAGGATATCGTCCTCAATGATTCAATTTACCTGTTTTGTAGGGACGGATTTTTTTATATTCCAATGTATTCTCCGAGGTTTTCAATCTCTTTATACGAGTACCTATCTGTTAAAACCTGTTTTGATTAAGCTGGCATAAATCCTTTGTTTGCTTTTCATTTCGTTTGTAAATACTAAACATTCTACCCACTTACAAAAAGATTCAGTAAAGTACTTAGTACGGCTACTTAAACCGTATTTATGCTCCCATTTTATTTGTATTTCCATGATTTAAATGCGGTCCGTCCGACAAAGGGAAACGGGAAACCCATGGGAATTTAGAATCTGGGCAGCGTTTTGCCCAGGACGCGGAAATATAAGCCGAGCAGGGTGATTGATGTAGTCCGTGACAGGATTCCCGACGTAAAATACCAGCGTTAAATCCTTTTGTCACCCGAAAAGTGCAAAGTACAAAATACATTCTTAGGATTTTTGACGCGATCTAAATTGAAAACAAAGCCATGGCAACTCTTTTACGTGAATTTTAACGGGCAAAAGACTCTAGCCGAATAAAAAACAAAGATGATGTTCTGCAAACGGCAAAGTGAGGCCGGCAAAACTGCGCTAGTCGTGTGCATAAAGATGCATTGAGCATTCCCATAGTCCAAGATCCGTACCAAAAGAGACCATCACCCATCTGTTTAAAGAATGAAAACAATAACATATCAAATTTAATACATTACAAAAAATATCTCCAGTGGGTTGGCTAAAAAATTCCTTGCCAGACAATGATTTTTTTTTATATATTGCACTCTCGATCATGCGATTAATGCATAAGTGAAAACCACATCCATTTCTGAGATAAAGCCGTTTCTGAGATTACCACGAACAAATACACAGTCAAACAGATAAACTAACAATAATTCTAAAAATAGTTGTTTTAGGTTCCATTGCGGCAGTAAATGAGTAATTGGCCTTAGTAACAGTTTTTCTCAAATATTTTCAATGTGCAAACACTAACTTATTAAATTTTATTATAAATATGTATATAGATTAAATGAATATAATTAATTGAATATACATAAAATTTATAAATAAATATTTTTTAGGTGAAAACTATGGAAATAGTGGCCAGGAAATTTTTACCCAAACCACTGGGGATATATTTTTAACCCCCGACACAAAAAGACAGTGTTATAAGTTTAACCGTTATGTGTGTCTGCTGTGGCATCATAGCTCTAAAACGGGTGAACCGATTTGAATGAGGTTTTTTGTTTGAAAGCAGGTTTCTTGGCGATGGTTCTTAGAGTTCTCTTTCGTTAGCTGTGGAAAGGATCTTAGACGCATAAGTAATAGGCATAAATATTCTTTATGTTCAAACATATGTGTGACATATTTAATTGCGTTGGGCTAGGTATTTAATTTTTTTAATTTATAGTTATTTGGTACATTATTCAATTTGATATTAATTTATTTTCATTTATTAAACAGATGGGTAATGGTCGCTTCTAGTAGGGATCCTCTACTACCACTAGTGCAAACAAACTTCGTCAAGCAATCTAGTAGAGCCTACGCACTCGCGCGGGAGAAAACGGGTGTAGTTTTATCCGATCTCGCTCTGTCATTTTGCAGAATTCCGTCTTCACTTTTATTTGGTGTAAAGTAAAAGGTATCCCATCAGTTATGTCAGCGTATATCCGGGATCACTAAATACACTAATTTAAATACCCGCAATAAGGTGGGATACAAAAAAAATTGAAAATAACTTATTTTAAGTACTCAATTAACCGTGCATCTCTTCAAATTAGTATTAAAAATAGACAAAAACATTACCATGTTACCTACCAAACAAAGTGGCGCCCTCGGTTAGTTTCCAGTCTTAAGTATTGCATCTATCTCATTACGTTAACTTCGTAAGGTGTGAAATGACTTTCGATCCTGACTTAATTTAATCAGGTATAAACACTCGAACTAAGTTCGATTGTATACCAAAACGTAGTGTAATTTCGGCAAAAGTGTTGCTAATAATTGAAACAGTATTGGTGGCCTAAATACGTCGAAATTCGGCCGCGTAATTTTGGCAAAGTGCGCTTACACCCTAAGTAAGTAAGTATTATGATTTACGCGAAACTTCGTTCGTAATGAACGCGTACTGTAAGTCTAACTATCGCTATTCCGAACCATTTAACATCATGAGCCGCTGGTCCCGTTTGGTGAGTTACACTGTTGCAAACATTAAAGATATTCCCATTTAATGTGGTGTAACACAAGACACATTTGAATTTTTCACTCGATTTATGTCATGTGCGAAAACGCGAGTCTCGCTTTTGTAAATTGTAGCTTTCAACAAGGTTTTTTTTACAGATCAACACCCTATTATATGTAGTTCGAGTTGTATCGTCATTCAGTGTTATCACTGTGTTTCGCTTGGCCTGTGGAAAAACATTTCACACTCGAACTATATTTGTGTGAATCGTGGGAATTGAGAAATACCTTCGATTTTTTATTTCATTGTTGACTAGCCTAGCAAACTTGGGCGGGTAACATGTTAAGCTGAACAAAAGAAAACACCAAGAAAATAAGTATACACGAGTATGCTTACATAATATCTCATTTTAAACATGAAACTACCGTGAGACTCACTCATAGTGAAAATAAACGGATCACCAACTCGAATCAGCTCGTCAACGGCCAAAGGCGGCTGATAGGCTGCCGGTATACTTGCCGTTTATAAAGGGGGTAACGGATAAAATCGGGCAATGGTTACGTCGAAGAAACAGCATCAAGTCCATTTACCGTCCTCATATGCAGCTCAGGCAGTTGGTACGTTCACCGAAGGATAGGGAGCCCTTTAGTGGTCCCGAAGTATATTAAATTCCATGTTCCTGTGGCAAGGATTATATCGGAGAGACTGGACGTAATGTTTCCACAAGGTTATCGGAGCACATACGCAGTATGAAAAAGCAAGACAGCAAAGGGTCTGCGGTGGCCGAACACTCAATGGACTCGGGCTCGACGCACTACATCCGTTTTGATAAGGCTTCCGTACTTGCGAGAGAAAAGTTTTTCATTCCGCGAAAGGTGCGTGAAGCCATCGAGATTGGTCGTCATCCAAATTTTAACCGGGATAGTGGTTGGTCAGTACCCCCGAGTTGGAAAACAGTGTTGAATGTTCGTACTGCGTCAACGGTGAGTGTGAGCGAACCTTTACAAAGTGTTGTGGTTAGTGTTGTGTACTACCCTACATTTGACAATGACAATAAAAGTGATGATGAAAACGGGGGTAGTTGTGTGTCGCTGTCAGTTGCGTCGAGTAGCCGCGCGACCAGGGTGTTAGCACGCAGTGCACGTTTGGCAGCCGCCGTGACGTGCGACTCCGAGAGGAAGGGCTACGGATTAGCCCGAAACATGTCGAGTTAAACTCGTTTTAAAACGTTAGTGATGCGTTTATTTTCACTATAATATCTAATCCTCATCGTCATCATCCTCATAATAAGAAGGCTTGGGCTATAGATTCCACGCGGGCGCCCTGTGCGGATATATCCTATCTTGTCTTACTAATATTACAAATGGAAAGTTTGTGAAGACGTTTGGATGTTTGTTACTCAATCATGGACGGCTGAATGGATTTAAATAAAATTTATTTCCAGATGGACAAAGATCTGGATTTCCCAATCCCCAATTGATTGAGGATTTCCCAAGGATACTTTATACTGCTGCGGTAATGCTTTCGGTGAGTACAACATGTTCAAAAAATTTGCAGGGCGAAAAACTGTAATCGCGTTTACCATCTCTTTCTGTCACCATCCCATACCGTTTAATAGAAAGAAATAGTGAATGCGATAGCAAGCGCTCGCGCGTTAGGCACTGGTCCCACCGCCGGCGATGAGCGATAAACGAGTAGTATGCTTACTATAAGTTTTACTTCACCAAATACTTTTCGATCGCGTTTACGTAAAAATTACAGTTTTATGGAAACATGAACGCGCGCGCGCGGAGGCGCTGTCCGTGTTTCCATAGTAATTGATTTTTTTACTTAAACGCGATCGAGAAGTATTTGGTGAAGTAAAACTTATACTAAGCATATAGAACTAGAAACGAGTGGGCGAGCGGCGAGAAGCGAGTGTGTAGTTTCGATAGTTTTGTCGCTCGGCTACTAGCGAGTGTTCGAGTGCGACGGGCGATTGCACGGAAGAATAATCGCTCTGATCGCCAAGCGTTCATCGCCGAGTACCGCTGAGCGAGTTTTATCATTGATAGCTTTTATCGCTGCGATCAACTAGTGAAGAGAGAGTCCTCGCCGGCAGTGTGAACAGCCAGCGATGAACTACAAATATATATCTCTCTCTTTTATTTACACGAGAGCGATTATCTTTTTTTCCTTTCTTTGGCGAGAAAATCGCCGATAGCTCATCGCTTACTCGCCGGCGGCGGGACCAGAGCCTTAGCCAAGAAGCGTACCTACAGTTTCGGTGCGATAAGACACCTGAGTCTTCAACGAGAAATATAAAGCGGACACTCATTGCACTGTTGCGTCGCGCATCGATATACGTACATTGGTATACGTAAATCAAATATGTACAGGCTTGATCCTGCTTATAAGCGCCGATCTAAGCGGATTAATTATAGCTCATCATCAAGTTTCAGTGCAAATTGGCTTAAACATCGAACCTAGCTACACTTCATTCTTATATATTGTGTACAAGATACCCATTTTTAAAACTGAAAATTATAACTATTTTTTAATGTAGAATTAAGCAATTATTTTTTAAATTTCTCATTTAAAAAATAGGTACAAAAAACCACAAGCTAGAACCGGGTTTTTTCGTTTCATAGTTTTATACCCAACCCAATGTAAAAATATGTCGAGGTATTCGAGGTGTACAAATGATTTCTTAAGGTTAGTTTCGCATATTATAATATTTAGTTCTGTTTACTTGATAAATTATAGTTGTGATAAAATACCTACTCAACAAAATTTACCTGTTTTGAAATCTATTACGTACCTTGCATAGTATACTTTGATTGATTAAGTATAAATCAAAGCCAGAGATCGGAATTTTCACGGCAAAATATAAGACTGTCGCAATGAAGCTAGTGTTAGAACCAATTTTTTACAAGCTTTTATTATTGATATCGATAGTTGTGCAATAGAAGAAAAAAACGGTCCACTAAATAAAAAAACATATTTAATACACAATTTTAGGTCAGGTGATAAACGAAACAGGCTACTCCCAGAGAATGTTGAGAAATTAATGATTATCTACTCCTATCACTATCACAAACTAAATAAAATATCATGTGCTGATGTGTGTACTGACGTGGACTTCGAAGCAGAAATTGCATCTATCTCTATATAATTTTATACAAACCTGACCTAAATTTCTGTATTAAATATGTTTTTTTATTTAGTGGACCGTTTTTTTCTTCTATTGCACAACTATCGATATCGATAAAAAATTGGTTCTAACACTAGCTTGATTGCGACAGTCTTATATTTTGCCGTGAAAATTCCGATCTCTGCTCAAAGCTGTGAAAAACTCAAGCTTTGAAAAATAGCACTCATTTAGATAATATAGAAGTTATTTATTTCGTATGTAATAATTAAAATTACGTATGGCGTATTGTTTGGAGCAAACCAATCAGTCCACCAAAAGGATTCTGTGCGAAATTACATTTGAAATTTACTATGAGCTTTACGGTGAAGGAGAACATCATGAGGAAACCTCGAAGAAATTCAATGGTGTGTGTGAAGTTCCCAATCCGCACCGGGCCCCCGTGGGAACTACGGCCCAAGCCCTCTCATTCTGAGAGGAGGCATGTGCCCTGCACTGGGACTAGGATGGGATGATGATGATGATTCAGTTGTTAAAACTGAATGCCAACTGCAATCGGGTCCACCAACATAATAATCTTTTATTTTAATACCAACCATTAAGCTGGATTTATGTGTACTATAATAACATTGTAACCTATCGGCCGTTTCCAAGTCATTTGCCAAATCGTTACAAGATGAACGTAAAAGTTCTATTGAAATATGACACCTGTTAGCGAAGTTGATATCAAAGGTGAACGATATAGGGGAGTCGAGAATATTCCGTTTTCTGCTTACTTTCAGGATTATTATCGCCAGTCAATTTATGATGTTTTTTCGCTTGTATTTTTTTGATTTATTATTTACAGAGGCTAGACACAGTTGGCTCCGGCCTCCTTTTACGTAACGGGCAAATACAAGCAAGACTAGTAAACATGTACACTGCTTTTTTAATTTTATTAACTCAGAGAAAATACTGATCGCGGTACCTTTTACAGTAAGATTATTTCCACTTTGACACTCGGTACGTCTCAGTTTTAGCCGTAAAGGTTCGTGTTTTCTCATAGAATAAAAAAAAACGCCAATAAAAAATATAAAATAAATAAATATAAAATATAATTATTTATATAATAAATAATTATAATTTATTCATTTATTTATTTATTTATATAAATAATTTTTGAAGGGTGTTTTTTTTTAAATATGAGTTTGAGCCGATATAACAAAACACGAGGTCATTATTTTTTCATGTTCTCAAACAATTATAATTAAATCAGTAATAATTAGCAATTTGCTTGAAACAAATTTTTCCATAGAAGTTTAGTAAATTTTCAGTACTTTGGAGGCAAATTTCTCAAAATTGAGTTTGGCTGCTAATAAAATACGAGTCTGTTATTTTAGACTACTCTCATATCAAAATGAATCAAATCGGAGCCGGACAATTGGGTACCTTTCCTTGTCAGTAGTTATGCTGGAAAACATAATGAATTAACTCAATTGTTAAAATTAGTCTGATAAAATTAAGGAAGTTCATATTTGGTTGTAATGAAATCACGAAATCAATGTATGGACACCTCAAATTTAATAAGACTAATCATAACAAATGAGTTTGTGCATTATAATTTCCAGCATTAGCTGAGTAAAATAATACTCATTTTGTATCACCTTTTTCATTTTATCCTGTATAAAAAACAAACGAAGTCAAATGGACTAAGTTCGAAAGGCCAGATAATTGGAATCAATTCAGAACATTAGAGCGGAGGTTCGTAGTATATAAACTAAATAAAACATAAAATACAGGACGATACTCGATAGCGAGTATCGGCGAGGACGCCGATCCTCCTCAAAGTGCCGTAAAACGTCCGTTTGGGTCGGTGCCGGATACGATTTTAAGATTTATAACTCGCCCCAAAAGTTTGTTAATAGACTAAGTAATAGAATCTAGACGGGTAGCTTCCGACACGATAAATGCTTTCGGGCGTGGTCATCGATGTTGGTTGCCAGGGACATTTTTGGTATGTATTACTATAACAAATATTTGACTTTTAAAGCAAATTGAAACGATTGAGCGGTTCAGCTGTCGAGAAAACGGCAGCAAAATTAGAAAAATCTTTTAAGTATTTTACGCATAACTAAATGAAGACGTTTTCGTTTGTTTATTTTTTTTTCGAATCGAGTTGATTTTTATTTAACCTCCTGAGGCCCAAACTATTTTTAGGACGTTTGTAATAACGACCCAGCGCCCTATTTATAGCCAATTATACTGGTAGCCCAGGACTTCAATTATTACAAAATCATTATAATAATATAGGTACTTTAATATCTTTTAGACAATATTGTAATTGCTAATTAGTGCGTGTCCTTATTTTGGGACATTGGGACGCTATTTGATTTTTTTTTATTTTTTATTTATTTGATTTGAATTTTAACATTTACTTGGGCTGAAAGGATTACATTTTACAGTCCTGAAAATAGGACGTTGGGCCTCAGGAGGTTAACATAGCTAACACATAGTGAAAATAAACGGATCACTCACGTCTTAAAACGAGTTTAACTCGACATGTCACACGCACACACACACACACACACACACACATACACACACACACACACACACAGCTATGCCTCTATGCTTTCGTTTTATATGAGTGTTTGAAAATGTCGTTGAGATTCGGAAATTTTCATTGTTTGTGAAGGCGTCTACATCAAAATGATAATTGGAATAAGGATTTTTTATTTTGCTATTTTATTCTTTGATTTGTTGATATTTACGGGCGGTGGTGGTCAAGTGAGTTACCCGGTGGTAAGTAAGCACCACCACTAATGGGCACCCGCAGCACCAGTGGAGGGCTAAGAGAGAATACCTCATTTGCCGCTAATTTCATCGGCTCTTTTACTTTCCTCGCCGGAACTCAGCAGCGCAAGTACTGCTACTAGGCGGATAAGATTTCGATGTTGATCACGAAAGTAAATCGCGAATCGTGCATCAATAGAGATGCTCTTCTGCATCCAATTATTCATGGGCATTTTGTACAACACCCATTAGGGTGACAGTGCGGAAAATATATATCTTGTGTACAAATTAATCCGTGTTAAAATTAGGAAAACTTTGCCTTTATATGCGGGCTCGGACGTAAGCGGTATTAAGCTTTACTAATTAATCTCGGCTGGGAGGAACATGAGAAAGAAAAGGTTCGTTAGAGGACATCATTGTGGTATTTAATTAACGAAAGTTCATTTTCAATTCAAATTGGATTACGTTTTTAGCCAATCTGACAAGGTTTTAAAGTGCCTAATGAAATGATTAGAGTCATTAATTGGCTAACATTCTATCATAGAAAAAAAAGGTGTAATTAAGAAATGGTACTTACTTTTTTTTCAAATACTTACGTCAAAACGTACAAAATGGCAGATTTTGCCATTAATTATTCTTTATATGTAAATATTTTGTGTGGAAAGTTTGTGTGTTTCATTGGTTTCAATTCTCGCTATCCTGCGGGATTAATGCCATCCGGGATAAAAATATCCTGTGCACTTCTTTGGATCTCAATTTATTTCAATGTTAATTTCGTAGAAAAGGTATTTAAGCGTGAAACGGTACTTAACAAACAGGAGCACAGACTACCTTCGCATACTTCATTTTATTAGTATTGACGCGTTTTGTACAGATTCAGTGGTGTAATATGGGTGTAATAAAATAACTTGACACTGAAAAACAAACTTCATTTTTATAAGCTTTCTGTTCTGAAGTTTCAAGTTGATGCCATTAACCGTTGAAGAGATATAGAAACGTCCTGAACCTTTTAATTTTTTAATGATATGATATTATTAGTGGTTTTTATTTGTTTATTTGGCTTATTGGTTTGACATTCCGTATTTCGATTTATTCTTTTCCCAGTATCTCGTGTTTTTTCACAATAGTTTTCTTTAAAATTAAACGTGGCACGAAAAAAAATCTTATGCAGAAGCACGTTGTGGCTATCCATAGCTGCAGTACATGCTGGCTGAGTAAGCACCTATTCTCCAAATCATCGCATGGCTTTCTTAAATTCATTCATTCATTTCAAAATTTAATTAATGTTTGCCAATGTGAACAGCTGTGTTAACTCGTGACCAAGGCTGCTACAATGTGGCCGAAACGTCGAGGTAAATAAATAAATATTTATTGCGTGATAAGTCCCGTTTAGTATAGTAATTATGCGTAAGAATCACGAAAGCTTAAAACTGTATAATGTGAATAACTTTTTGAATTCTGTTGCCTGTTAATTTTTAAGTTACCCATGCAAGTTTTTAATCCATCTATCTATCTAATAATTCTGTCCTGCAAAGACGATCCTGGCCAGACCACCAGAATTTCATTACCAGAGGCCGTATTCTCTGACGCGCGGGCGCTTGCCATCGCTGTCACCATCTCTTTCTACCACCATCTTATACCGTTTGACAGAAAGAAATAGTGAATGCGGTAGCAAGCGTCCGCGCGTTAGACAATACGGCCTCATATTGCTATATTGTCACTGGATTGACATATAAGAATGCCAAATTTCAGGTCAATCGGATACAAGTGGTCGAAAATGGTTTGCAAATTTTGAAACCATATTTTATGTATGTATACTAGTTACGAACGTCGTGTAATTTAAATTTCAAGTTTTTTTATTGAATGTTTTGTTTTGAAAACTCCACAAAGTGTATTGTCGCCAAAAAACTGGAAGAAACTGAATCACGTACCTACCAGGGTGAAGCCTTTTCCATACATCTGCCAAAGAAATCATCGTGAAATTTATTGTGCAAAGGTTCTACTCTTGTACGTAATTCAGTTACCTCGTATGTCAAAAACAACTGAGTTTTACGTTTTAATAAGAATAAGAAGGATAAGAAGAAGAAATAATGATTATTCAGTTTTTAATCACTATAGTAATTTTGTTAGATATGTGAATAATGTCACTTAGTTCTATTTTAGTTAGCTGTCAGTATTTATAACTAAGTTTCTCGAACGTCATTATTCGAATTAAGTTATGTATGACATTCGCTCGAACTCTAAAGTGGTTTATCAACCCGTGCATCGCTTCAGGCACGCGTAAATTCAATACAATTTTGTTGAGCAAATTCACATTAGGGATAGATTTAATTAACATAGCAAGGTCTAAAAAGTGGTGCTTAAAACACTTACTTACTTTAGACTTAGGGTTACGGACGGAATGTTTGCAAAAAGCTTATCAAAATTTATAAGTATACCTACGAATTAACTAATAATTTGTATAATGGAAAAGTAAAACGATATTGGAGAAAATGATCTAACCAGCCAACTAGGTATTGTTGATTTATGTTATAAAAATTAAGAAGGGTAGGTTTCTGCATGAAAATACATATGCCACACAGAGTTAGTGGTAGTATTGCACGTGTAATTGCGGAGTATCAAGGTAAAATGCTAGTTAATTGATATGAAACCTTCACAAACTAACGCCTGAATCAATCAAATTTTGTTTGTTACGTAAGCAGTATTTGGTTATCAAGCAGCGCCTAACCCGAATTCCAGTCAGGCCTTAATTCTTATTATGCTAGGATTCACCGTGAGACCATCAGTCAAAAAGGCAATCATTTATCTCTCTCGAAGCTGTGACAGCCTACGGAGGTGACAGTTCCCTTAACTTATCTATTTAGGCTGAAGTGTTTTTCCAGTAAGGAATAGTGGAAAAACTTGACTTTTAAATCCTGACGAAGGCTTATCAGCTCACGTCCCGTATCAAAGGCATTTCTCCCCTCAAATTACGCTGGAAAATCTCATTAGGAATCGACGAGCGCTCGCTCGCTCGCTTGACATTTGTTAGAGCCACTCGGTGCATGTACGAGGATAGTCTTTGGATAAATATGTCTCAGGAAAATGGCCAAAACAGAGACTTGAACAAGTCTCTAAGGGATAAACAAATCACTCAGGATGTTAAAATGGGGAAAAAATCTGTAATTTTGATCAAATCCCCAAATCTGTTTACTGATGACATAATCAGCCAAAAAGGGCTCGTTTTTAGGGTTCCGTACCCAAAGGGTAAAAACGGTAACCCTATTACTGAGGCTCCGCTGTCCGTCCGTCTGTCTGTCTGTCTGTCTGTCCGTCTATCACCAGGCTGTATCTCGAGAACCGTGATAGCTAGAGAGTTGAAATTTTCACAGATGATGTATTTCAGTTGCCGCTATAACAAAAAATACTAAAAAATGGAATAAAATAAATATTTAAGGGAGCTCCCATACAACAAACGTGATTTTTTTTGCTCGTTTTTGCTCGATATTCATAACGGCAACAGGTAGACGCTTGAAATATTCACAGAATATTTAATTATATATTAACTTTAATAATAAATCATTAAATTAAAATAAAATAAATATTTAAGGGGGCTCCCATACAACAAACGTGATTTTTATAGATAATTGTACGGAACCCTTCGTGCGCGAGTCCGACTCGCACTTGGCCGGTTTTTAATTTGATCAGATTTGTTTAGTGATTTGATTAAATCCTTGAAACACGTCAATGAGTTCACGAAACGAACTCGCAAAGTCAACTAGTTTTATCATTTCACTAGATACATTAATTTTCTACTGGGTGTTTTGATTAAAAGTTGAATCTATGCTCCTTTACGGCTGAACTGTTTCGGATGATACGTATTTAGTATGTGGATAGCTGGACGTCTGGGAAAATACATTGGCTACTTTTAATCCCGATATTCCCACGGGATCGGGTTAAAATACCGAAATCTCAACCAGAGTTAACGAAGGACACGATGTAATTTTTGAGAATTCCAACGGGATTTTAAGTTTCAATTTGACTGCCAGACCTTTATCGTTTACAAGTCCAAAGCTACGAATTAAGGCTAGTGTTATTAAAACGTCACGTGGATAATCTCTGACTAAACTTGAGCGGTTTTGAACTCTACGATAAGTAATGAGATGCTACAATGAAGTCGTAGCAATGTCGTAGCACGCGCTACGCAACCGCTTTATTCGTACATACAGAGTACACTGTACAGTAGCAGTCAAACCAGTAGTGTCTCATATAATTTAGGGTTGTCCTCTGTGGTCACAAATCCCCTTAATTTGCGTAATTAAACTTTTTTTCTTTTTTTATGGCAATAAAGGGTAGACATTTAGGCATAAGTGCCTACTTATTTTTTTTTTATTTGACATATGTACATTTTGCTTATAAGAGAACTAGCTGTCGCCCGCGACTCCGTCTGCGAAGATTAGGGGGTATAAAAAATAGCCTACCACCTATTTCTCAGACCTACCGAATAAGTACAAAAAAACTTCATAAAATTAGGCCAAGTCGTTTCGGAGGGGTTGATAACAAACACCGTGACACTAGATTTTTATATGTATACTAGCTGACCCCGCAAACGTTGTTTTGCCATATCACCTAGGGGTATAAAAAATAGCCTACGACCTATTCTCAGACCTACCGAATATAGAGAAAAAAGTTTCATAAAAATCGGCCAAGCCGTTTCGGAGGAGTTCGGTAACAAACACCGTGACACGACATTTTTATATATTAGAGTCGACAGCTACACTCGTAGTCGAGATCATCGTAAGCCAGATCCTCTTCATTTAGAAATTCAAATGGCGTCAAACCGACATCTATCTTTTTTTAGTTTACCTAAATATGGGTTTCTACCAACTGATTTGTTTAGTATCAACAATAAATTCGTCTTTCGCCTTGCGTGTCGTAATGTCAAAAACTTGTTCGCATAAGTATCGGAGTAAAACAGGGTAAAACTAAATTTCCGCATAACAAAGAACGCATTCGGGCGTCTAAATAAAAACTAAAAGGGAAAATACTGGGTATCGCAATCGAGTGGCCGCGTCGCCCACACGCCCGTACTTGACACAATATTTTGTTATCCTGACAAACAAAGCGAATAGTGAATCTGCTTTTTAGTGACCACGTCGGAATGATGAGCAATATTATGTCTAGCTGGATATAGGGAATGACATAGGGTACTTTTTATTTAGAGATCCTAACGGGATCTGGCTGTACGCAAGTATAATCGACGACCGGATAGCCTAGTTGTTAAAGAACCTGACTACGAAGCTTGAGGTCCCGGGTTCGATTCCCGGTCGGGGCAGACATTTGTGTGAATAATACGAATTTTTGTACTCGAGTCTTGGGTGTTTAATATATTGTATTTAATTATGTATCTATCTATACATATAAGTATGTTTATCCGTTCTCTAGTAAGTACCCATAGTAGAAGCTTTGCTTAATTTGGGACTAGGTCAATTGGTGTGAATTTTGTCCCGTGATATTTATATTTATTTATTTTATTTAATCGCGAAATTTCAGTTCAACTCTTAGGCCTAGAAGAGACAGTGAAATAAAACTGCAACTTCTAGTTACGTTTGAGTTTCATTTGAGTTTATGCCATAGAATTCTTTGAGAGACTGCACATGACGCTACCATTTTGAAACCGATTTGAAACGTAAATTATGGTCTCAAAGTAAACCGAAATGATTGTGGTATTTTCATCACATTGTGGTACAATCTAGGTTGCGGCGTATCTGTCTATCCACAACCGTCTATCCATAACTCCGGGTTAAAGATTTAATTTTTATCTTCTTATATATTCAAAAATTAAATTCAAAATTATTTATTTCATTCCATATACGTAAACAATTAAACTTTAAACAATTTAAAGTAAGTATCAAAAAAAAATCAATGGTCTTTATATTTACAGGTCGATTCACAAGAGCTGGCACAAATGGATTGAATGAGCGAATGAATGTATCTATGTGTTACCTATTTGAATACACTTCACACAAATATGAAAATGACATGCATTAGTCATTTTCCTACAAAAGTGTCAAAATGACATTACTTTCGTTCAATCCATTCGTGCCAGCTCTTGTGAATCGACCTGTAATTTCTGAAACTGTATTGTCTGCGCGGTTATGATTTACGGGAAACTGGTGAAAAACCTTAATAAGAAAGGTAGGTGCTTCAATAATAAAGGCCTCCAAGTATTCTTGGAAAACAATTTGCAATGTCAGCCCCAAGAATGTCGGTCAAGTGAGGGAAGTACATTGCGGAGGTAGATAACTAAGCATGCAAGGTAGCTGTAGCTAGCTATACTATGTAGTATCGTGAGTAATGAGTGGGAATCTGGATGCGTGAGAAGAACATAAACTTGAAGAAATTTTTATTGTACTTTTAACACTTTTTTTGCAAAACGACAAAAAATAAATAAGTATAATAAGACACATAATCAATAAATCAATAAACTAGACACACAGACTAGACACAGATGACGGCTAGAGAGTAGACTGGACACAGTAAAACAGGGATATAAAAAAACAACATAACCTAGGTATTTTAAAGTAAAGTGAAATCGATTCTACTGTCGATTCTAAACAAATTCTCTGTATATTATACCGTATCTATCATGGGGAGTGTTCTGACGAACTGTTCGAATTGCTGCCTGCGGCTAAATTCCACTACCGCACTGCGAGGAACCGTTTGTCTTTCCATCCTCACCATCTTGATGATTGGCATTCTAGTACCGTGCGTTTTAAGCGAAACTTCTTTCCTCGCACGACAAAGATCTGGAATCAGCTTTCTGCGGCAGCATTCCCGGAGCGTTACAACTTAGGGATCTTTAAAAAACGAGCCTACCAATTCCTAAAAGGGTCGGTAACGCACCTGTGATGCCCCCCGTGTTGCGGGTGTCCATGGGCGACGGTGATCGCTTTCCATCAGGTGACCCGTCTGCTCGTTTGCCACCTATTATATAAAAAAAAAAATTACTTTAAAGTTTTTAATTATTAAATTAACACGTTTAGATTTCATTCAGTACAAAATATCTTCATTCTTACTCTTGACTAGCTGTTACTTGAACTTTGCTAATCTATAAAATCCACAGAACAGTAAAACTAAATGGAAGTGTCTTAAGATCCAACTAAACTGAGAAACTTAATCCGTTATTTTTGATCGACTGTATTAGTTTGACGACCAGATGGCCTAGTGGTTAGAGAACCTGACTACGAAGCTTGAGGTCCCGGGTTCGATTCCCGTGTCGGGGCAGATATTTGTATGAAAAATACGAATGTTTGTTCTCGGGTCTTGGGTGTTTAATTTGTATTTAAGTATGTATCTATCTATATAAATAAGTATGTTTATCCGCTGCCTAGTACCCATAATACAAGCTTTGCCTAGCTTACTTTGGGACTAGGTCAATTGGTGTGAATTGTCCCGTGATATTTATTATTTATTATTTTTATTTCATTTAAAAAAATAACACGTTGAATATAAGTTAATACACAGCTAAAATTAAATGTTGTGACAACTATTCGCGCGGAGTCCGGTATGGTTTTAGGGTCTGTTTGCACTAAACAAAATCACTATTAGAATTCAACACAAAACATATTAGGTACGCAACTTTGTCGCTAACCAAAACAGCGACAGTTTCCCAACATATATTAGCAAGTTTTGCTAGTATTTCCAACCATTACGTATAGTTGCAAAGTTAAGTGCCCCCTGGGGGCTCACATATTGTAGATTATTTGTATTCCGTATTACAGGCATTTTCAAGCATAATTCCTATCATTCCTAGGTAGAAGACTATTAATGATTGAGAATTTACAAACCAGCCGCGTAAATCCTCGCGTACTTCATAAAGAACAAGTCGTTAGTAAGAATAGCTGTCGAATGTATGTAAAAAACGTCTTTTTTATGAAATGAAAACCAGGAGGGTGGGCCAATTTGGCCTATATGACCAAAAAGGACTAATGATTATGTCACTGAAAAGCTAAAACTTCTACTATAGACGACCAGATGGCCTAATGGTTAGAGAACCTGACTATGAAGCTTGAGGTCCCGGGTTCGTTTCCCGTGTCGGGGCAGATATTTGTATGAAAAGTACGAATGTTTGTTCTCGGGTCTTGGGTGTTTAATATGTATTTAAGTATGTATCTATCTATATAAGTATGTTTATCCGTTGCCTAGTACCCATAACACAAGCTTTGCTTAGCTTACTTTGGGACTGCGTCAATTGAGAATGTCTAAGAAAAATTACCAGTGGTTTTTATATTTTTTTTGTATAGAAAAGTCAATTATAAGAAACTAATTTCAATATTTTGTCACTTAGTTCACTACTTTTTTCAAAATTAATTATTGAAACTATTTTGGTTTGTATTATGTACCTCAAAGACTGGAAGGACACCGCTCAATATCGGGATGAATGGCGAAAATGGGGGGAGGCCTTTGCCCAGCAGTGGGACACTTCTCCAGGCTTATTAATAATAATAATAATAATAACAATTTTGGTTGATGACGTCAGATTGTAATTGAGGGCTCCCACACTGCCAAATTTCTAAATCTATCTAAATGCGTACGATAAGGCAACCCCTTTAATTATTTTTTGCGTGGTGGTACACTGTAACTAGTGTCACTTTACTGGCGCTGTCAAAGTGCTAGATGTCAGGCAGTGGGTCCAAATCAAACTCCGTAGTTATACTCCACGCGTAAATTTGTGGAGAATTCTAACCACACAGAATAAAGTACGACTTGGACCGGTCACGCAATTTACACCAAAGTCAAATGAAGGTCATTGCTTATTTGTTATGTAATAAATTCATTATATAATATTAAAATTAAATAACTACAGAAAACGAGTTAAAAACCATTTATCTCGAAATGGTTTTCGATTTACTATACATTGCAAAAAAATAGACATCCCCAATTGGTGTGAATTGTCCCGTGATATTTATTTATTTATTTATTTACTACCTATACCAGGTAGTCCCAAATGTTTATGTGAAAAAGTTATCGCTGCATAAAAGTACCTACAGTTTAAGTTGAAAGTTATTAATTAAGTAGGTTTTTTCGATACTAAGTTCCTGTATCGCTTTACAGATTATGAAGATTTTGTAACTGTCGATGATTTTGTGTCATGATTTTGTTTTTTATGCGTTTTAAAACGTTTTTCCCCATACATTTTCAAGCCGTACAAAAAGTTGCAGAGTATAAAAAAAATCCAATGATATATTATGGCTTGTCGTTATTGGTAGGCCCATACAAATCTGCCCATCGCGTCGTCCTTTGTAGAAATAATTTCCGAAATTACAAAACTGGGTATTGTTGGCTAGTTCTGTACTGTTGAACAGTCGGGTAAAAAGGCTAGACTTACTATACTGTCAACCATTATGAACACTTTTATGCGTGGTGTGTCGAAGAATCGCCAAACTTAAGCGGCAGTGGGCTGAGCATATCGCTCGTAGAAGTAATGGAATGGCCGATGGAGAAAAGTTCTCGAATGGCGTCCACGAACCGGAAGATGCAATGTAGGTAGGCCTTCAACAAGATGGTGTGAAGATCTGATTTAAAGGTTACGGGAACGCGTTGGATGCGTGTGGCGCAGAACCGGTTTGTTCGGCGAACTTTGGGGGAGGCCTATGTTCAGCAATTATTTCAGCCGAAAGACGTAGGTATGTCTTTCGGCAGAAATAGTGATGACGATAATTTAATTATTTTTCCATACTTAATTATAAAATGTAATGGATCGAAAAGTCTTGACCACAAAAAAGCTTGGATACCTAATCTATTTATACTGCTAAAGTGCTGTAATAAAATTAAAACCTCGGACGGTTTTTTAATCGTGCTATAAACTCTGTTTTTATTGGTTCCGAGAAATCCCTAAAAACCTTCGCCAATATGGCTCGAAATATATTGAAGAACGTTAATTTTATATCAAGCAAAAAAAGGCAGAGAAATACTAATAAACCCTGTGGAAATTTCGTGGAATCCTTGAATTTCTATACGACTGCCAGACCTATTTAACGGTACGCAAGTGAAAATGCGGTGCTAGTTAAAAATAAATCTTTTTTCTCCGACGTCGCTCCACAAAAGGTAGCATGAAGGGCTACCTTTAGGCTTTATGTTACGACGTCTAAATTTAGCTTTTTTTTACTTTAGGTTACGTACCTACCCAACCTAAAGTACGTAAGAAAATTCAATTAAAATGCCACAAAGGTAGCCTGAATGAACGTGATAGATTAGCCAGTAAATTGAATTGAATGGATGAATGGAACCATGCTGGACCGATTATTTTTTTCTATTACAACGTTACAATTAGGTATTTAGGTAAAAAATTTCTATCACACAAAGCCCATTTAGATTAAAAAGTGTTTTAGTTTGTGTATCTATATAACGAAAAAGCTGGATCACGTTGGAACCCCTGTAGAACATTTTCTAGTACTTAATAATTTTTAGCGATAAGGCACACAATTAGTAGGAAACATTCACATATTTGGTAGATAAGTATTTGGGATAACGGTAATTTCAAATATCGTCTGACACAATCGCTGCCACGTATTGCTATGCGCTACGTTCGTAATCGGTAGCTACGTTTTTCCACTTTCTAAATGGCTGCCTACGAACAGAGAACCCAACTATTTGTGCTATACTATTAAGTTTAACCTTAACCTTAACCTTACTTTACTAACGACCGCTTTAGCCTAGTTGGTAGTGACCCTGCCTACGAAGCAAGAGGTCCTGGATTCAAATCCCGGTAAGGGCATTTATTTGTGTGATGAGCACGAATATTTGTTCCTGAGTTATGGATGTTTTCTATGTATTTAAGTATTTATTTATCTATATAAGTATGTTTATCGTCGTCTAGTACCCATAGTACAAGCTTTGCTTAGTTTGGGACTAGGTCGATTTGTGTAAGATTGTCCCCTAATATTTATTTATTTATTTATTTATTAAATGTGACCAAAGGTAACCAAACATCAGCTGACAACACGGCCTAAAGTTATAGCGTCAGGTTAACCAGCTACGCAATATTTGTAATTGACTTTCACGCGTCACATTTTCGACGTAGTTACTCTATAGTTTAGTCGCATAATTTGGAGTTTGTTTACCTTTAGTAAAGTACCTAAACCTTTATAGTATAGCGCTGGATTTGTGAGACTGGGTAGGCCAGAAAACGTTTCAACGCCATATCTTTTGGCCAGCCAAAAGCGACGAATATTATGGCGAGGCCGTTACCAAAATTTCAATTTCACATCTCAATAAAACCCTGGTCAACAAAGCATTATGTAAATTCGTTTGTTCCATCTAATTAGGAAAGGGTTGTGTCTGCATTTATATAGGTAAATATAACACTAGACAGAATGATCGCTGAATCTGGGTAAGTCGTACGTTATAATTATTATATAGGTCTCCCCACTAGGCTTTTATATACTTAGTACGAACTCGAGAACATAACCAAAATATTTTATTTGCATAAAAATTTGGTTGATGGGTTAAAAGGAAAATTCTTACAGCTTTTTTGCGTGTGAATTGTCTCGTGATATTTATTTATTTATTTATCTATTTATTTATTTTTTGGTCCCAATATGACATGAAAATTTAGATTACAATTTTCCTTTTCTTTCAAAAGGTTTGATTTTATACCTATGATCGCGTGGACTTAGAAACTTAATTTTGGCGCAGCTCCAAGAGATTGCGTAGGTACCTACTGAATATGTGTAGGTACATACAGTATGACATTTAATAGGTACCTAATCAATCAATTTAATAGTCCCACGCGTTCCTGAAAAAAGTATTTTGACATACAGACAGACAGGATATTTTTAGTTTTTCAGTCTGATTTGTCTGATATTCTAGTTCTTATTAGAATACTAGCTGTTGCCCGCGACTCCGTCTGCGAAGAATTCGTTTATCGCTATCCCGGGGAAACTACGCAATTTTCCGGATAAAAACTATCCAATTGCCTTTCCTTGGTCTCAAACTAAGTATATCCTTACCAAATTTCATCTAAATTGGTTAAGCAGTTATTGATTCCCCATACAAACTTTCATCTCCCTTTTCACCCCTTTAAAGGGTGCTTTCTAAGATAAAAACTATCCTTCGTCCTTTCCTGGGACTCAAACTATCTTTTCAAATTAAATTTCATCTAAATCGGTTCAGCGGTTTAAGAGTGGAGAGGTAACAGACAGACAGACACACTTTCGCATTTATAATGTTAATATGGATGGATATGGATCAATTGTGACACGCGTTCCCGTTAAATTAAAGTAATAATTATTATGCGTATTACCTATATTATTGGTATGTACCTACTAATATTTGCAGCGCCCAAAGCGGCATGTAGTATCGACAGCAAAAAATTAGCTAGCCATACACGCACGGACATGCCCGCCGGATCTGTATGCTTAGTATAAGTTTTCCTTCACTTCAATACTTCTCGATCGCGTTTACGTAAAAATTTCAATTCTATGGAAACAGACGCGCGCGCGCGGAGGCGCTGTCCATGTTTCCCTAGCAATTGATTTTTTTACGAAAACGCGATCGAGAAGTATTGAAGTGAAGGAAAACTTATACTAAGCATACTGCCCAACAGACGCGCTTGGCGAGCAGGTCCGTGCATGTATGGTGAGAACAGACACGGATATGTCACCATATATACACGCACGGATCTGCCCGCGATGCGCGTTTGTTGGGCAGATCCGGCGGGCATGTCCGTGCGTGTAGGGCTAGCTAGCTATTTGCGTAGTATTTGAAACTTTAACGTGAAAATGCGTTTCAGACATTTTTCGCGACAAATAACTTACTAAACCCAGGGGTTTAGTCGCGAAAAATGTTTCACCATCCATTGATCAAATTTATTTGACGGATAAATGTGATGCCATCTCTGTTTGTTTTGTTCGAATAGACGGAGACGGCATCACATTTACCTGTCACTTAAAATTAATCAATGGGTGGTGAAACAGCCCCTTAAACTCAAATAAATCCTTAGAGCGATTTCGCACTAAGTCCGATCCGAACCCTTGAAAATACGGTGTAGCTAGAGTAGCCGTAGAAGTATCTTCGAATATATTGTAGTTTACGCATTAGATCACAGATAGGTATATTAGAAGACAAAAAACCTGCCAAGTGCAAGTCGGATTCGCGCACCGAGGGTTCCGTACAAATTTATATGTATCTATGAAGATCCAGTCTTAGCAGACCCCTGCTCCTAAGCAAAATGTGCACATTGTGGGATCATTGTAGATTGTTTACCTACTGAAATAGACAGACAGAAAAAAAACTCTGGACCGCATTTTCAAGAATTCGGATCGGGTCAGCTCTAACTTTAGAAAGCCCCGAGTTAAGCTCCAAACGCTTAGACAGCGGAGGCGTGGCGGTGCGGTGGCGGTGACGGTTGTAATATTTTAACTTGTATGAACGAGTTCGCGGTACCATACCGCACAACCGTTCATACAAGTTGGAATATTGCAACCGTCATCGCCACCGCACCGCCACGCCTCCGCTGTCTGTGCATTTGGAGCTTTAGTGGGTTAACTAAAATCCAGAAACAAAGGTAAGTTGACACTAGCTGGCCTAAATGTGTCGAAATGTGCTAAAATAAGATTATTTCCACTTTGGTACTCGGAAATTCTCGACATACATTAAGAGAGATCGGAAGTGCACTACTTAGGCTGAGGTTTTGTTATTAATTACATTAAATAGGTTTGGATATTTTATGAGATAAAATTCTAGAAGACAACACGAGAAAACACGAACCTTTACGGTTAAAACTAAGACGTCTCGAGTGTAATCTTAAATAAATAATCTTACTGTAAGACTTGTTAGAAAATCTCCACCAACTAATGACACTAATCCAAATCTCTATTTTCGCTCTAAACGGAAACCGTTGTCCTGACTTTTCAAAAATTCCCTTCGTGAAAGGCTTAGTTCCGCCTCGTCGCTAAGAAGATTCTAGCATCCGGAATAACCACTGACGTACTATGGGGATAGACTTAGCAAGTTAGCAAGCACATCGAACTTTATGAAGACCACACGTGTAGGTACTGTTAATGTTTCGAATAATAAAATTTAGAAATTAAAGGCACAAGCATTGTGCCCCCGTAGTATTTCTACTTTTTATTTTTTTATTTTTTTGAGAGAGATAGATAGAGAGAGAGAGAGAGAGAGAGAGAGAGAGAGAGATGCTTATTTAAACATATTCCATACACAGGAAATACTGTTGACAGGAAAAGATACAAAAAAAATCATCGAATAGTATAAACTTTTTTTACTTAGGTAGGTATTGATTTTTTTTGCCCATTCTTTTTCTTAATCCAAATTTCCACTTATCAAACCGAGCCCCAGCTGAACCTATACCCTCAGTCAGTAGCTGGCCGGCACTAGGGAATGCAAAAACCGGTGAAAATCAATAACCGGTTAATAACCGCCTCGACGGTTTCAAAACCGGTTAACCGGTTTTTAACCGGTTTTTAGGAAACTATTTGAAATCGAAGTTTTAGACGATAATTTTACTATTCTTGGTTGCTATCAGTGTTAACGGCGTATTTTTTGAGATTTAAATATACCCTATACAAAATTTGTATTTTTATTGAAAGAAAAAACATATACTTAAAGGTGTAAATACAAGACTAATACTATTAAATTAAAATAACTAAAACTAAACCTAATTAAAAAAGAGAGGTGGGCCTCTTGGCATGGTGCCCATCACGCAGGCAGCATTCCCGCGCTGAACTGCGATTGCGATTCTTTGCGCGAGAAAGCTGCCGGCGAGAGGGTTGCCTGTTGCCTCTCTTAACCTATTGCTGAGCTCCCTGTGTTACAGCTCCAGTGCACCCTTACCCCAACGACTTAGAGTCTCGACGCCGAAAGCAAAGAAATGGTATTTGGCGCCGAGACAGCTATATTTTGTGACCTTGAGGCGTTTCCGGGCGTCTGCCGCCGCCCCCGCACGTTTGGTAGTTGCTGGTACGTAGGACGCCGCCAGGGTGTCTGTACAGGTGGCGTCCCACACCAGCGCACGGCCAGTCTTCCAGGGTATCAACGACATTCCGTCAGGGCGCTTGCCATCGCTCCGCACAATCTGGGGCTCCAGAGCAGCGGGAACGTTGGCACTAACGAGCGCCCTTCTGAGAATGTCGTTGAGAGCGGCGTGGCGGGACAGGCGGCCGGCGCCCGAGGAGCAGGAGAGGCCATGGTAGCCGAGTCGGTCCACTGGAGCCCCACAAGAAACACAGTTGTGACTTGCGCAGATCCCAACTCCCAGCCGGAGACCAGCAGCTATGCGTAGAGTGTCTGTCTGGGTCGATAAAAGTTGCAGTGTTAGGCGAGGGGTATGCATGGAGCCAGTTACCAGATTCTGGCTTGGACACAGCTAACAGTCTGGCCCGATCCCTGCCTGTTGAAGATCCTATTAATGTCTGTAAGGTGGCGACGGAGGCTATTGCATCCCAGGACCTTTGCCTATGTGGTTTGGACGGGAGATTTGAGCTCGAACCAGCTAGCCAGGCATTCGTGGCCTCGTTCAAGCATGCAATCTCGCAGTTAATGCCCGCTGGGGCTTTAAGTATTCTACCTGCGAGATCTAGCGTGCTGTGAATCGAAGACAGGAATGCTGGCAAAGCTACACTTGAAATTTTGCGGGTTCCCATGCCGCCGTTCCTTACCGGTAAAGCGGCTTGGGTCCATGCCTGCTCGCTGAGATGAATGTTCAAAGTGTTTTCAATTTGGGTTTTCATGAGACTGACAATAGGTATGATCAAATGGGGGAATTTCCAAATGGGGCAACAGCGAAGCAGGTAAGTGAATTTAGGGACAAACAAACAGAATTTCAAAATAAATAAAGCTGAGTGACTACTAATTTTGACCGAGGCGGTCCGAATACTTACTGAATTTTGTTGTTACTGTACTAGTACTGAACTAATTAGGCATACGGTTATTTATATTTATAGTAGTGTGGTAGCGGCAGGTGCAGGTAGCAAACTAAAACAATGGCGTTTATTCAGCCACATACCCTTTCTGCTCTTTTAACGCGGCAGACTAAAACGGAGTGGGGATGGCTAATGGGCTAATGATTAAAGCTGTTCAATTAATATCGGGAATAAGTACTGCCTACGCATCAACAGCAACAGCAGACGTCCCACTTCCCGCTCGCGGCTCGCGGCGACACGACAACGTAAACAAGTAACAAAATTAGTGCCTATATTATATTGACTTGAGCAATGACAATTTTTCATGCGGCTCATATATTTTATCAGCACGTTAATGAAGAAATTTAATTAATAAGATGAACAAACTTCTTGATATTCGCTACATGAATCGTTAACACGATCAAACACAGACGAGAATGTATTCTTGTTTTTTACAAATAAAAATACGTTCACATCCCACATATATTCGTCATTTTATAGTCTGAAGAATATTCTGGGGTATCTATTTTAGGCAATTTATAGTTTTTTAAGGACTATTTCCAATTCGGTTAATAACCGGTGAAAATTATAAAAAACCGGTTTTTAACCGAGGTCAAAATGTTTCGGTTAACCGGTTAACCGGTTTGCATTCCCTAGCCGGCACGTCATCACTTGTCCTTTTCAGCCACCTTCACACCTTAACATTAGGCATTTCTTTGGTTTTTCTATTGAATATATTGAAAATATAAATTACTTTTTTATTCATAATTAATTATTATAATGGGATAAAAGGACAAGCAGATGTCAAGTTGATACAAGAATAACAAGCTTTTTTGACTGTACGGTAAATCAATATGGATATGAGCAAACTGAATTGCATAAAAGAAGATTCCACTGGTCTCTTCGGTACCTACGCAAAATTGGTTCACTTGGTTCGTGTGACACGCTCATGAACGAATTTAATAGCACTAAGTAGTTATTCTGTAATTTGTACCTAAGTATTGGCTCTAAAAGTAGCATTAAATAATTTTTGGAGATTATTATGCGATATTAAATTCTCGTAGTGCTTGGAGATTAGTCTTAATCGCTTCTCGGTCCGCAAAATAGATTCATTTACATTGTCTATTGCTGTAGTAAATCTGTGGCCATAACCTTTTGCGGAAACGAGATGGGACCGCGGTAATATGTTCACCAAACAGGCGACTTTCATAATAGAAACGCAACACAAAAGGGGACAAGGAAAACTGGATAAATGTAAGAATCTATAGGTACATATAAGGGGAGGTACGTAGATGGTATCGCTACGTCTTTTTATCAGACTTAGGTATTGGTATGAACGAGGATTAGGGAATCAACTTTGATATTTTGTTAAAGAATTTACTTGACGTCTCAATCTTATCTGGCAGTCTAATGGTACGACCATCATGGCTTCTAAAACAAAGGATCTCGTGATCGTAGGGTCAACGTCATAAATAAGTTATCATATAATTTCTGTACCTACTTTGTCACTTTAAAGTCATGTTTGACAACCCATACGACATTATAATTATCTATACTAATACTAATATATAAAGCTGAAGAGTTTGTTTGTTTGTTTGTTTGTTTGTTTGAACGCGCTAATCTCAGGAACTACTGCTCCGATTTAAAAAATTCTTTCAGTGTTAGATAGCCCATTTGTCGAGGAAGGCTATAGGCTACATATAATCACGCCAACACCAATAGGAGCGGAGCGGAGCGGAAGAATGTTTAAAAATCGGGGGCTTTTGAAGTAAAACTTCTATAGGTGCTATTCTCAGGAACTAAGTACTGCTCCGATTTGAAAAATTCTTTCAATGTTAGATAGCCCATTTATCGAGGAAGGCTATAGGCTATATATCATCACGCTAACACCAATAGGAGCGGAGCGGAGCGGAAGAATGTTTCCAAATCAGCGGTTTTGGAAGTACAACTTTGCGATTGTTCGCGTACTTTCTTTCTTTTTTTTTTCTTGGTTCTATTTGTGAGATCCTATAATTGGCTCCTATGTTATTACATGTTTAACCTACTCTGTAATTTGTAGCGAGCGAGTTGGGGGCGGGTTGGGGGCGGGTTAGGAGCGGGTTGGGGGCGGGTTGGGAGCGAGTTGGGGGCCGGTTGGGAGCGGGTTGGGGGCGGGTTGAGAGCGGGATGGGGGGGGGGGGTTGGGGGCGAGTTGGGAGCGGGTTGGGAGCGGGTTGGGGGCGGGTCGAGAGCGGGTTGGGGGCGGATTGGGAGCGGGTTGGTTTATTATGAAGGAGAGCCATAATTGATGAAAAAGCAAATCGGATAAAAAAATAAGCTGCCCAAATTACTAATTCCACGCGGACGGAGTCGCGGGCAAAAGCTAGTCTATCTATCTATACATATATTATAATAAATCTGTAACAAGTCGGTGTCTGTACATTGAAGATATTTGAGAAAAACTGTCACTAGGGCTATTTATTAGCGCAATAGAACCCGAAACAATGATTTTTATAATTATTGTCTGTTTGTCTGTTTGTCTGTGCGTTTGTGCGCGCTTATCTCAGAAACGGCTTAACCTAGAAGGATGCGGTTTTCACTGATATGTTGGTATTTTCTTGGATTAACATTTTAGTGTTTGTTTCATTTCAATCGGTTCACAAATAAGAAAGATACGTCTATTTTAAGAATTTATCGAACAGTTTTTAGAAGAATTAATAAGCTGAAGAGTTTGTTTGTTTGTTGTTTGAACGCGCTAATCTCAGGAACTACTGCTCCGATTTAAAAAATTCTTTCAATGTTAGATAGCCCATTTATCGAGGAAGGCTATAGGCTATATATCATCACGTTAACACCAATAGGAGCGGAGCGGAGCGGAAAAATGTTTCAAAATCAGGGGTTTTGAAGTAAAACTTCTATAGGCACGCTTGACTTGGGAGTATGGTGGTGAATGTGAACGCGGGTGTGCCGGGTTTGGTGGGGGGGCTGGGTTGGGAGGGAGGTGAGGGGGGTTGGCGGGGGGGGGGTTGCGGGGGCGGGTAATTTTTTTATATCGAGGAACTAAGGAGAGCAATAATTGATGAAAAAGCAAATTTGATAAAAAAAATAAGCTGCCCAAATTACTAATTCCACGCGGACGGAGTCGCGGGCAAAAGCTAGTATATACCTATAACAACTGAAAGCGACAAGGTACAAAAGTGATCACTTACCTATTTATGACGTTGAACCTTACCAATGAGTTGAAAGAACGGAATTTATGTATAAAATTACATTTGGAATTTATGATGAGCATTCCGGTGGAAGAAAACATCGTAAGAAAACCTGCACTTACCTACAAATACGAAGCGGAGTGTGTGAAGTTCCCGATCCGCCTCTTTCTAAGAGGATGACAATTTTAACAAATGTAAAGGAATAAGATGAACTTAATTAATTAACTTAATTTTGACGTTGACGTAGGTATCGCATTAGAAATAATGAAATCCGCGCAAGAACCTAAAGTCATCGACATGGCTCGAAGAATCACCAGACTCAAGTGACAGTGGGCAGGGCGCATCGCTCGTAGTACCTACTAATGGCCGTTGGGGCCAAAAGGTTCTGGAATGGCGTCCACGGACCGGAAGACGGAATGTAGGTAGGCCTCCAGGTTACCTACTACTTATTAGTTAATTTAATTTGCTTAATATTGGTACAGGGCATTTTTGTACAATTTTTTGTAAGAAATGTTGCGTTTTAATAAATAAATACTATAAGATGGAGTGACGACCTGGTTAAGGTTGCAAGAACGCGTTGAATGCCGATGGCGCAGTATTGATCTGTTTCATCATCATCCCATCATCTCTGCCTATACATACGTCCCACT
The DNA here is from genome assembly GCA_947859365.1 of Archips crataeganus. Classification (NCBI taxonomy): domain Eukaryota; kingdom Metazoa; phylum Arthropoda; class Insecta; order Lepidoptera; family Tortricidae; genus Archips; species Archips crataeganus. The sequence continues at coordinate 10,833,029 of OX402052.1, read as the reverse complement.
ACAGGGCACAGGCCTTCTCTCAGAATGAGAGGGGTTGGGCCGTAGTTCCCTCGCGGGCCCAGTGCGGATTGGAAACTTCACACACGCAATTTCTTCGCAGGTGTATGCAGGTTTCCTCACGATGTTTTCCTTCACCGTAAAGCTCGTGGTAAATTTCAAATTAATTTCACACATAAAACCCGAAAAACTCAGAGGTGCGAGCTGGGATTTGAACCCACGACCCTCTACTTGAGAGGCCTTAGGTCAAACCAGTAGGCCACCACGGCTTCTATTGATTTGTTAGGGGGAGGCCTATGTTCAGCAGTGGACGTCTTTCAGCTGAAATGATGATGAAAAATGATGATGATGATGTAGGTATGTGCTAAGTACCTACTTATAAATTTGTATTATCCTGTCATCACATTTAATGGTATTGTGAGCGAATGAAATAAAAATGCTTTTCTCTTTTTATGGAGCGTGTGTTCAATTAAATTCCCCCTCAGGACTTTCGATTTGTTTCGAAAATGAGATTTGATAAACAATAGGTACTTACCTACCTACCTACAATCATTATTATTCAACGAATTGCGTGCTACGTTAGAACCAAATCCATAATATGTATCAGTATTATGATTAACTAAACATGCATTATTGATTTAGGCAAAGCAACCGCCAGGATGCAATGGGACTGGGCTGGCCATGTCTGCCGCATGCACCCAGATAGAGAGGTGTCTCTGGGTGCATGCGGCAGACATGGCCAGCCCAGTCCTATTGCATCCTGGCGGTTGCTTTGCCTAAATCGATAATACATGTTACCGCACGGCGCGTGGCGCGGGTTACCACTCAATGGGTGCCCCAGGATGGTTATCGGCGCCGCGACAGGCCAAGGCGAAGAGGGCGGGATGACCTAGACATGTTCTCGAGCGACTGGTCAAACACAAGCGCAGACAGGGCGAGTTGGAAGTCCAGGAGAGAGGCCTTTGCCCGCAGTGCCACTGACACAGGCTATGAAAAAAAAATATTAACTAGCTTTTGCCGGCTAATGAAAGAACTTAATACGCCTGATTCGTTTTATTAGCCTGAAACATCGGTTGAGTGGATTGAAAGTCTATGACGGACATAGGTAGAAACATTTTCTTTGTATTTTATATAGGTAGATTATTATATAGATAAATTACATTTTGCTTGAAATATTCGCCCAATGAACCTACCGTCCCAGCAGCAAGTTGAAAGACTCTTCTTGCGAAGAAATTTATTTGTGTACTAACTAAAAGCGCTTTGCCTAATCCTTCTGTCGTCTGTTTTGCTCGATGTATAAGCTGTTACTGAGCTAGTGAGGCTAGCTAGATTTCAACACCAAGCCTTGTTGATCGCAAAGCTTCATTGAACCTTGTCATTGCGTAAAAATCACTTTGACGTTGTACCTACTTTGTATAACCGTCGTTGGCTTTGAAAAGGTTAAATAATGAACAAATTTCAATGGCATGTAACTAATTCCTAACCGCAATGAGGCTGCACGTAAACCAGCGCCTTAAGGGCCTAAGCACACGGCGTAACGCGCCGGCGACGCGCGTTTACAGCGCGTTTTTCATTCCATTAGAACAGCCTTAAGGCCCCTAGCACACAGCGTTTTTTAAATAACGCGCCGTCAACGCGCGTTTGTATCGATATAAACGCACGTCGACGGCGCGTTAAAAATACGCCGTGTGCTTAGGCCCGAACTGTCCAATTACATTATAAAAATGTTCTCAACAGTACGAGAATGTAATCACTATTCGGTAAGCCACAAGAGCATGCCTTTCAATAATTATTTAATATCATTACAACTGTGCATCCCAAAATAAAATTACCATTTCAATTGATGTCCCTTTAATCTTCAATTTCGTAAATTGGTATTAAAATTATTCGTCATCCTCAAGCCCAAGGATAATAACAATTCAATTTCAAAACGAGCAAATACAAAACAATTGGCATTACAGATAATGATAACGAGTTTCGGGCGAGCGATTATCCAGAAGATGGTTATTATCCGGGTATTAACGGGTATTAAAACGAAACAATTGTTGTTTTTCCTATCTCCAAGTGAAAATGTCGCTCCAATATTAGGTAGGTATACTCAATGTAGACTTTTCGAAGAACGGCTTTGTAATTCGTCGTTCTCGGCAAATTCATACCCGCTCGCGATAAACCGTGGACTTTGGAAAAAAGTAGTAAAATGCAATTCAACGCCCATAGGTATATTTAATTTAGAAACTTTTGTTAGGCTGCCTGCGCGCTGGAGCGGAGCTATACCTACCTAAGCGAGATAAAAATGCACCAATATAATCGCACAAAATCTCCGCTCATCTTTAGTGGACAAGGAATTGTAAAATTAGTACCTACTTATAAATATCATACAAAACGGAGAAACAAGTTAGTAGCTCCGCGTAGTTAGGTATAGAAAATCCAATCCAGTCCGCAACTCCGCTCCGTATTAATTTCTCGCTACGCTCCGCGAACTACGCACGAAAACGCATTTGAATCAGTTTACCTGTTTAAGAGCTATAATGCCACAGACAGACAGACAGAGTCACTCACACACACACACACACACACACAGCGATCAAACTTATAACACCCCTCTTTTTGTGTCGAGGGTTAAAAAATCAGTACTTAATTGCATTTACGGTCTCCCGCAGTGCGGCAACGGTTAAACCACGTTGAAACGTAACTTGAACTGAAGGTAAAAGCACAACATTAGGAACCGAATTAGGTACTTATTCCGTTTGGTACAGGAGAAATACCGTAAATAAAAAAGCCGTGGTAGCTTAGTGATTTGACCTAAGTATGTACTCTCAGAGTGGTAGGTTCGAGCCCGGACTCGCACGCACCTCTGAGTTTTTCGAAATATACACCGTGAAATTTTAGTGGTTGTTTTCCCGAAACAAGGTGATTTAGTATCGATTGTACAATCTATTTATAATTACTATTTTGCCTAGAGTCAAAAATCCAATTGTGAAAAACGAAAGTCGAAAATGACCGCAAACCACAGAACAGAAAAAACTATAGAAGTGTTATGCAGTCATGTCGAGTGTGTCACAATTATGCGGAGTTCCGCATAACTTGCGCGCAACCGGCTCAGTTGCGCGCAGAGGCTTGTGTCGGGCGATTGTGCAATCAAAACGACAATTATAGAGAAAAGTTGAGGAAATATGCCTCATTGTTCAGTTTTAGAGTGTAAAAATGATAGCCGCACCAAAAACGTCACCCATTGTGGTATTTCGTATCATCGGAAAGTAGTATTTCATTTTAATTTAGATTAATTTATATTTTTTCTATTCCGTAAGACATTTTTTAGAAATGCGTAATATAAAAATAGACTTTATTCTAATATGATAACGCCGATTTTTGTCTGTGTCACAGAACTTTGTGAGACCGGAACGTGCCGGAACATTCCGCTACTCGCAAAGAGCGGAGGTGTTGTCGATAAAATTATCGATGTTTATTTCTGAGTATTCAGTGTTAAGGCCACAACAAACCGGGAGCGCAGGGCGCTGACGCAACAGCGCGGTTAATAACAGTGAATCAAATACAGTGTTCCGCGCTCCCAGTGTGTGTCACCGTATATTTTATTCCCGGTTTGTGGTGGCCTTTAAACTTGAATTATCATTCCGTTTCCTAGTTGCCGGGCACAAAAATTAAAACTAATCTACACGGTGTTTTCTTGTGTCTTAGAAAAAAAACCGGCCAATTGCGAGTTGGACTCGCGCAAGAAGGGTTCCGTACAATTATCTATAAAAATCAAGGTTTGTTGTATGGGAGCCCCCTTAAATATTTATTTTATTCCATTTTTTAGTATTTGTTGTTATAGCGGCAACCGAAATACATCATCTGTGAAAATTTCAATTCTCTAGCTATCACGGTTCCCGGAATACAGCCTGGTGACAGACAGACAGTCAAACAGACGGACGGACAGCGGAGCCTCAGTAATAGGGTTCCCGGTTTTACTCTTTGGATACGGAACCCTAAAAATAGCCCATGACCTATTCACAGACCTACCGAATACAGAGAAAAAAGTTTCATAAATATCGGTCAAGTCATTTCGGAGGAGTTCGGTAACAAACACCGTGACACGAGATTTTTATATATTAGATAGAGATTATTGACCTATGAATTACATCGATATTCTCATAAAAAATGTACTCTGCCCACCACTAGTATTTACGATGATTCACGATCCTTGACGAATATTATTTTTCAGTCGTGTTGAACCCAAACCCTATCTCATAGAGTTCATTATTCAATGGAATATTTTAACGACCTCTGACGGCGTGTAGCAGAACTTTGCTTTGACACCTGTCATTTTAATTCAGCTACTCGATGAAAGACGGCAGCACTTTTTTACTTACGTGCCCTTGTAATTTACTCTCAACGTTATACCGTGGTAGTAAAGTTTAAATTGTGTTACCGGATTCAGAAGTTATGACTTTTTTGAATAGAAGATACGACCAATGATTGCTAAGATTTCAATGTATTGCAAGAGTGTGTATGTGTGAGTTTTGCCACACCTGGTTTCGATACAAAACGGGACTCATGGCACTTCCACTAGTTTTTTCTGTTCCGTGCCGCAAACCAATAGTAACGCTTCGTTGGTACCTAACCTATCGTACGATCGTACGCTACTTGTACCAACGAAGCGTTACTATTGGTTTGCGGTCATTTTCGACTTTCGTTTTTCACAATTGGATTTTTGACTCTAGTCAAAATAGTAATTATAAATCGATTGTACAATCGAAACTAAATCACCTCGTTTCGGGAAAACAACCACTAAAATTTCACGGTGTATGTGCGATTTTTTTTAGTTATTTAAAAAAACCATTTACACAGTGTAGTTAGCAAGTAACTCGAGGCGTCTCTAGGCAAATTTGGCCTGGGGAAGGTAGAGTCGCCACATCTGCCGGTAATTATGTAGACTTGTAGCAACGGTGCTTTGTTATAATTAGTCATGTGCCGGGTATCCGTATCCGTGGATATCCGCGAGAGAAGATAGATCCGTATCCATATCCGTTACTTTTTGGCGGATCTTTTACCTTATTAATTTTCATAGATGAAATTTTATATACATAGGTGATAAAGGTAGCAAAAAAAACTATTAAATTCTATTCAGATTTACTTTTTATTTCTTATAACTATAAACAAACAACAACAAAACAAAAACCCTCGAAAACCCCTTGCAAAGCAAGTCGAAAATTAAATGTCCTACCTGTTGTTGCGACGGGCGTAGCGTCAAGTATCATTTCAAAGCCGCGCGCACCGAAACCGATTGAGTAAGAAAGTTAAGATCCGTACGTACTTATCCGTAACCGCTGATCTTTATACCAAGTACCTAGGTATCCGTATCCACGAATATACATTTTTAACGATCCTGCACATCACTGGTTACCTCTTGGTATCGTTATTGTTATGTCTAGTCAACTAGCCTAGGCCCTAGGGCCCAGAGCTAATTTAAGTTCGGTTTCTATTCGAGTCACGAAGCGGAACTCTCAAATATTCACGACACAGCCCGAATTGCCGCAATAATCCGCAGGTGCAAAAACTAGCTAATAATCTAAACCTGGCAACCGAGAAAAGCACAAAATCTGAACCCTCAACCTGTCCCTTTCACAAGCTATTAGTAAGAACGGGACGCATTAAGCAGCCAAGGCGTTAGTGTGCTTCTATATTCAACGTCTCTATATAATAGTAGTGAGGGCTAATTTTATTCACTTTTAAACATAATTGGTGTGCATAGGTAGGTAAGTGGCTATTCAAAGCCCTTGCAATTCGTTATTCGTAGCCGGCTTTGACCATAGGATTGTTGTCTTTTTTATGACATGAAGCAGAGGCGCTACCACGAAATTCGAAAATCGAAGTTCGTATCGCATTATCCCTCTCACTCTCGTGTCAAATCATATTAGCGTGAGCGGGACGGCACGAAACGAAGTTCGAATTATGCACTTCGTGGTAGGGCCTCAGGTGGCGTAGCGTGCCTTGGAGGGGCCCAGTATCAAAATTAGTAAGGGGGCCCAAATGAAGGGTAAAGATACACGTTAGGTTAGGGGCCTCTGTAGCCCGGGGACCCCGTATCAATGATACGGCTGATGCGACGGTAGCTACGCCTCTATGAAGTGGCAAACGACCCACTATGATCCACTGCGGAACCTTTTCACATAAAATGTCACTTGCATTGCTTGACAAGGAATATTATTAAGTATGACACTTACTGTGAAAACGTTCTACGACGGATCAGAAATCAAATTTAATGATTCGACTGTATACCGAGCACTAACACCAATCCGCAAAACCAAAGCTAAAATAGAATCTCTTGAGCCGGCAATTCACCATACTCTTGCTCTTCACGCTGGAACACAGCAGCGCTACCACTACTGCTTAGCAACAGGATTAGCACGTAAGAACCACACACCAATGAATGTTCTGAAATAAATTATATTAATATTGTGCTGCATTTCTTTTTTTCTAGCGAATACTTCGACCATTATTATAGAAGCAACAGCAAAAGAATGAGATATACACCTTGGGAGCCGCGTTATCACTCAGAATATCAAATAGACCTCCTGTAACGTACATGAATATTCTACCCAGCATGCAAAATTGATACCCACCAGCGAAGTGTGCTTAAACTGTTACCTTCATTTATATTCTATGCACTCCAGGCGCCAATTCGATTGGAGCGGACGAACCTGCCACGATTGCAATTTCAAATATCGCCTATATCAATTCCCGATAGTACGTGTCCGCTTCCGAATGATTATGGATGCCCTGATTCAAACTACGCGGCTTGGGTATTACCAGATGCATAGCTAATATTTATTTGTTCCCGATTTAATTATTTATAGCGAGGGTGTGATTTGGCTACGTACTTACCTACACGTTCCATGTAGTCCAAAAAGTGCAGGGTACATTTAATCGACGTGGATAATTATTTCATCTGGACCAGTAGCAAACTCTTATACGTAAATATCTTCTTGGCCGCTCGTGCCTAAAATACCACGTTCCCAAAATACCTTATATTACATTTTCATTAACCAGATCTCCAAAATAAGACATCACTTCTTTGAGTAATCAATCTTCAATTTTGTAATGTGGGGGAACGAGAATCTGGTAAGTTAAAAATGTGGTAAATAGGTAAGTAATGTGAGTAGTATTTTGAAAAATCTGGTATTTTGGGAACGTGGTATTTTAGGCACGAGCGGTCTTAGCCACAGCGTAGTAGAGTAGGTATTTAATTTATAACCAGTAATTCCGAAACACGACAAGAACGCCTCAGAATAAGAGGGCTTGTCAATTGATTAGTGGTGTCAAATACACCTAAGGATTTGCCACACTGGATGCGTTCTGCGGTCGCGGTCAGGTCAAATTGAACGCAGCCCGCATTATGTATGAACAACATTGTCGGTCTCTATATATTTTGTATAGATATGCGATCTGAACGTGTGACCTGACCGGTCTGATCGCATACCTATACAAAATATATAGAGAACGACAATGTTGTTCATACATAATGCAGACCGCATCCAGTGTGGCAAATCCTTTAATATCAAAAACAATAAAATGTTGCTTTTGTGATTCTGGCACTGATCAGTGCTAAGTCAATTGAAGGGTTAAAATCTACCTTACCTATAGGTACTTCGTTTTTTTTAGCATTTTAGAAATAAGGTAAACACTCTTGACGAGTCTTTTTATTGAAAAACGCTTTTTACTTATGAAACCAACTAACTAACTACCAACTAACTAACTATTACTTATGAAACCAAAGAGTGTAAATGACCATTATTTCCTTTCAACACGTCAAGATAGCTTACCTTCTTTCTAATGCTAAAAAAACGAAGTATAGTTACAATACGATTACTTTTAGTTTACCACTGACAGATTGCTTGCCTTCATTTCATTTCCAACTTTAACACCATACAAATAAAGTAGTTATTACAAAATCTGCAAACGTGGGTAACAGTATTCTAAAATTGGCTTTATTTGTAGGTCATTAAAGTTGAATATGAAATGAAGGCAAACCATTTGTCAACTTTATGTAACTTTATGTAATTTTATCGTAAGTTAAATTACGTTGTTTTTGTATTTCTATTTATGTTAAAAAAAATACTTCAAAAATACTTTTACTTTTACGGGCCAGTGAAAAACCAGTTTTTTAGTGAAAAGTTTATTTAGTAACGACTACCTACTGCGTATCACAAAATATCATTACTTACAGGCTAAGTCATCCGTATATTAGAATACGTCGTTCTATTTTATGACAAAATTATCTATCTTTAAATAATATATTTATCTAATATATAATCTATATATTTATCTCGTGTCACGGTATTTGCTATCGAACTCCTCCGAAACGGCTCGACCGATTTTTATGAAACTTTTTTCTCCACATTCGGTAAGTCTGAGAATAGGGCGTAGGCTATTTTTTATACCGACCCCTATTCTTCGCGGACGGAGTCGCGGGCAACAGCTAGTTTACAATAAAATTTACCAGATACGACTAAATGCATTACTTGAAAGGAAGTTAAAACATACAGCGTTTGCAATTTGTGCATTAGTAAATAGGAATTAAAACCATAAGCCATCTTCCGCCTCTTCCTCGCTGTCCGTGACTTGAAGATCGTCTTGAATCGCTGGATCCGGCTGCAAAACAATACATTTCAATGAACATCCACAGACAATGCAACTGGACCACCAAGCTTAATTTAAACTGCCTAAAAAGGCAGTTTATATTTTATAAATACTCTGGTACAATTTATGATGTTTCTAGAAGACAGCGGTGCAGCGTGTTTGATGATTACATTGTAGTAACGTTTAGCGATTGTTTTAGTTGAGTATCATAAATGGATTGAATGAAGGAAACAAAGTATGAGCGCTTATTCTCATAAGTTCTAGCGTTTTACAAAGTACAAATCTATAATGAGAATAGCCACACGGACTAAATATTTTTTTTTTTCAATTAAAGAATAACTAAACTGAAACAATAGGGATGTTGACACCACCAATCAACTGACGTACTTTTTATGAGCTGTCAAAACACATTTCTCCCATAGAGTTTGAATGGCAATAGCAACATATGACGTCACTTGTTCGCATACTCAATTAACTAACTATTTATTTGTTTTAAAGCAACAAAAAATCTAATTTTGCAGTTAATCGAAAATTAATCTGGGTTTCAGGGCTAAAATAAAGCGTTTTTTTACTGGAGTCGTGTCTTCGAATTATTTTTTAACTGTGTCAACATCCCTATTACTTTGCTCACCCGCTTTGCGTTCGTTTGTTTCAGTTCATTGATATGGACCTCCGCAAACTAACGCCTGACTCAATAATTTATTTAAATAATAACTTTAAGCATCTAACTAATACAACAGACGTGAAAGTTTGTATGGATGGATGGATGTGTGGATGTTTGTTACTCTTTCACGCTAAAAACGGTTTATTGGATTCTGCTGAAATTTAGCACATATAGTTTATAACCTGAATTAGCATATAGGATACTTTTTATCCCCGAAAATTGCATAGCAATAAGGAGGGAATTATTTGAAGACGGAGTCGCGGGCAACAGCTAATGTTGTAATAATTCGCAAAAAATCAAAACTGGGAATTATCTGTCCGGTCTGTAACACTATAATAATATCTGTCATAACAAGTCAGTATTTACGAGGTAGAATAATATTGAAATTGAAATTTCAGTGTCAACTATTCTGAACAACCATATTAGGTAGTACTAACCTGCCAGCTTTCAGGCGGTTCTTCTTTGAATTGCGGCGTCTCCATGGAGGTTCCCTCCATTGGCGGGTCCATGTGCATGTCGGGTTCCATAGGCTCCTCCTAAGGACGCAACAATAAATTATTAACATGACACACATTTAAGGGAGGGAGGGAGAGGGGAGTCTGGCGATTTGTGACAAAGGGACATAATAATTGCTATTTTGGTAGTTATTAGTGTGATAAGAGTAAGTGTTCTAAAAATGAACGAATTTGGTTCGAATAGTTCTATTTCAATGACAGAATTTAAGGTAAAGCTTATAAGTACGCCACTAGCAATAATCCTCCAACAGTATTTTGTGGAAAATTAAAAAATGAAACCATAATTTAACCTCAAATTGACAACATTTCATTTTTTTGACACCTGAAAATTACTACAGGAATCGAAAGACTTGTGCCTCCTGAACACGGAAAAATATTTGTTATAATTTATTTCTCCATATTTTAAAAAATACAAGAAATTAAAAAAATATATCCGAATTTACAAATACTATCACAGAATAGATATGTTTCCTTTGCTTTTTTCACCAGAAAAGAAGAGCTGTCATAATTTTAAATTTGACATTAATATTGAGACTTGACAGATACATTAATGATTTATTTTTATTAATGTTAATGCACGAACGACATGTTATTGATTTAAATAAGATTTTAAAGGAGCCCGCAGTTGTGATCGAAAAGCAAGAAAGAACCAAACCGCCCCAGCAAAACCACACATAACGTCAACGTCAGATTTACGTAATCACTTTTTTTTTATAGAGACTAGACTAAAGTAATGAATCTATTGTGTGGTAGGTTTGGAGTTATGCCCTTTTAGAATAAGCACATCTTTAAAAAATTGTTATAAATTAATTAATAATCCTAGTAAAAAATTAAAACTATCAGCGTCTTTCTCTTTCCAAACAGAATACAGAGAACGAATCAAATTGGGTATGTATTACAATACCGAATGTATTAAAACATCGAATGGGTCAAAAGACCGACACGATTTTTTTCTGAAACCGTAAACTTTTCAGAATTTATTAAAAAGGCATCATTAGGTTAGGTTAGGTTAGGTTTGTTTTATAACAATCTTAAAAAGTTAACGGTTTCAGAAAAAAAATCGTGTCGGTCTTTTGACCCATTCGATGTTTTAATACATTCGGCCTTTCGTACTTCGGTATTGTAATACATAACCATCAAATTATAGCCTTAGAAATATGAAATCTTGTCAATTAGCCCTAGGTTACAAACCAATTTCGGAACATTCATCCAAAGCAAAGGTGATACATACCTTAACCACAGTAGGGAAGGTGTACTCCGAGGAGTGTTGGTCGAGATCGACTAATTCGTGGTGTTGAGGCTCTTCGGGCGCCTCGCGCTTTATGAGGAATTCGGATGTGTCGAAACTGGACTCGCCAACTGTCAGGTCGTCTTCTGTGTAGCGAAATTGATTTTTAGAGAGAACATTGACTGGCATAGAAATGGTAGAATTGGTACATAACTATGGACCTCAGCAAGATAACGCACGATTCAATGGATTTCAATGTCATTTCCTTAAACTTGAGCAACGGTCGTAACTTTTTATAAAATTAAGGAGTTTAGGGCGTTCTAATTTTAACGAATTTGATCAGCACATCCCATACCAAGACGACTAGAATTAGATTACTTTTGAACCTTCCGTTAGTGTCTTAACAAAACCAAGTTCGTTTGTGTTTCTGTTGAAATAGAACAAACATTATAACTATCGTTCACAGTCCAGTGACCCATATGTGGGGCACAATAGTTCTTATTCCCTTTTAATAACGTTTTACTTTAAGACACGGACAGGGAACGTGTTAAGCGCGAATCAAGTCATAATTTAAAAAAAAATAACAATTTGGTGAGTTGATTGGCTTACCAGGACGAACAGACAGTTGGACCATAGTCTCAGCAGCATCATTGGTCTCCACTTCCTCCAGTCCTGAGCTTCCGCTGTCCGAGTACTGAAGATCTGCGTCAAGAGACACTACAATAAAGTATTAAAACAGGTGTTGAAATAAAAAGAGAAAGACAAGAAAGAGTAAAGGAAATAAAGAAAATAATGTTGAATACTTACCTTCTACATTTCGTACTAAATACAAACTGAAATATAGATGCACAGAAAAAACCCCAGAAAAAAGACCAATGCTGGGAATCGAACCCAGGTCCTCAGCATTCCGTGCCTAACGTGCGTAACTTGTTTAAAGTTGCACAGTAGCGCCATCTCTTGTCCAGGTGAGCGGTTAGTTCCGAAGGAGTGTTAAAATCTCTCGATGAGGGTGTAACATAGATGTGCGTTTGTCACTGCATAAGGTGATGATTTAGCAGATTGAAATGTATGATGTATAGGAAAGATTCGTGTCTAATCTCTAGACCAGTGGTGGTGTAGGGGTATGGCACGCGGCACGGAATGCTGAGGACCTGGGTTCGATTCCCAGCATTGGTCTTTTTTCTGGGGGTTTTTTCTGTGCATCTATATTTCAGTTTGTATTTAGTACGAAATGTATGATTTCACGGGATGACCGTAAAAGTAATAAAAAAAATGAAGTTGAAAAAATAAGTACAAAAAAAGATACTTCATAGCTAACTTACTTACCTTCTTCTAGACTATTCTGGTCCTTTCTAGGCCGACCACGTTTTCTTGGTGTGGCTCCTGGAAAATAAATAGTTTCGATTACAAAGATCAGTGATGGTACAATAGATCGCTCGATAAATAGAGCCGCAAGGAACCATCAAGGACATAAATTGTTAAACAACGTTCCATGTATGACCTTGTCATAGTGCCTTTAAAGTTTACAAACAACACGTTGCTAGCGGATGGATTGGTAGCGTTAATATGACAGTGTCCCACAGTGGCCAATCAATTTATGGCCATGATTGTACAACTAGCTATACTGGAACGTTATGACACACCCTGCATACGCCAATACTGATCTTCAACGGAAACGTCTATAGCATATTTTTAGCCCTGTGCTGCCTCGGCCACTCGGCCACTCGGCCACATATACTAACGATCCGAGGTTACATAAGCGTCTAACTTCACAAATCATTTTCACGCCCCAGTACGGTTGATCTTGTTGGAACTTTTTGGTGTTTAGTAAACCTAGTTATAAAGTTATGTTTCTTCTAGCTGTGACAAAGTCACTCATTATTCTTTTGCTTGTCGCGTAGCACGTTATTTTTGAATACATTTTCTTTTCTTCAGTTTAAAGCTTGTTTTACCTAAATTTATACAATATCTATCAGGTTATGGGCCCAGGACGCTTCCACTGCAGAACTAAACACATCGATGTGCGACATCACTTTATACGAGAAATCGTAAATAAGGGTACAGTAACCATAAGCTATCTGTCGACGGATCAGATGGTGGCTGACTTTTTAACTAAACCACTGACTAAAGATAAACATGACAAGTTTGTATCTCAATTGTTTATTGCTTAGTTAATTATGTTCTGTTCGTTTGATAGTGGTTTGTAAAATGTTTAGTTATTTATGCAAGTGGATTTGTTGTTTTATAATATAGTTTTATAACTAGTTTAAGGGCCAGTGTTGGAACTTTTTGGTGTTTAGTAAACCTAGTTATAAAGTTATGTTTCTTCTAGCTGTGACAAAGTCACTCATTATTCTTTTGCTTGTCGCGTAGACCGTTATTTTTGAATACATTTTCTTTTCTTCAGTTTAAAGCTTGTTTTACCTAAATTTATACAATATCTATCAGATCTAAGTGTTATGCACTGCTTGGCCGCTTCAACTGCTTGCAAAACAGGGTATTTCCAGACAGCCATGGCTGCGGTTTCCGATGTCCAAGCGAATGAGTCGAAATGTATCCAAAAGACCTACGTATTAAGATACTATTCGTCGACGGATATCTGTAGCCGCTTGTGTTTCCACGGGCAGTCGTAGCGATTCTCAATACTCAAACAATCGCAATGGGTGTATATATATATTTTTTTTTTTTTTTGACAATTCACACCAATTGACCTAGTCCCAAAGTAAGCTTAGCAAAGCTTGTGTTATGGGTACTAAGCAACGGATAAACATACTTATATAGATAAATAAATACTTAAATACATAGAAAACATCCATAACTCAGGAACAAATATTCGTGCTCATCACACAAATAAATGCCCTTACCGGGATTTGAACCCAGGACCTCTTGCTTCGTAGGCAGGGTCACTACCAACTAGGCTAAAGCGGTCGTTAAATATAACTAAGTATATAATAACTATAATAAGTGTATCCAAAAGGACTATATAGATTGTTGTCCTGATTAAATGATACAGTAGGTGTGCCTATTTTTAACCCCTGACGCAAAAAGAGGGGTGTTATAATAGGTAACCGTCGACCAAAGTCTACGACAGCTTCCACAAGCAACCGCAGCCGGGCTTCTCGATGCTCAAACTATCCTATTGAATCGAAGTATATCCAAAATGACCTACTGGATAAGATCCTAATCGTCGACGGCATTCTGCAGCGGCTTGTTTCCACGGGAAGTCGCGGCCAACAATCCTAATGGGCCGAAAAAAATACAAAAACTATTAGATGAGATACTTACCGTCGACGGAAGTCTGCGGCGGCTTGTGCTTTCTCGGGCGGCCACGGCCGCGCTTCTCGTCGCTGGTTCCGGGCGGCGGCAGTTCTTCGGGTTCGTCCGAATGCTCGGCCGCTTCGGCCATCTTTTGCTGCACGCGGAGGATGTTCGCTTCTAGTTGACTCACGTTGTCACCGAACTGGGAAGCAAAGAAATAGTCGAGCAAGGGTCTATATAAATAAGGTAACATATCGTAAATACTTCGAAAACAACTCGCATCTTAAAACTGTTAATCTTACGAAATTAACTTTATCCGTATAATTTTAGTCTCCTTTTTAGTTTTAGTGGATTCGAGATACGTTCTTTTAAAAGTAGTGACGATATTTAATGAGCGAATTCGACGATCTATGTATGTGATGTTGTATAAAAGAAAACAAGTGGAACATTTATAAATTAAGTCAAATTTCTCCTTATTCGCCCCTAAATTAAACTTATGACACACGAGTTTGACATAGTTTTCAATATTAACACAAGCATGATGTAATACTAATTCCTTGATAAGTAATTACTAATCCGAAGAGGCAGACAAAATACGTTATCTGATCTTGAGGTCCAGTTATTTTTACCGCGACATCAATTTTTTTAAGATGGATGGATAATAATAATTGTATGTTAGTTAAAAACAAATCTTGCGAGTCTAACTAACTTCACCCACTACTAGTTAGTGATAGAATTGGCTAAGTAAAGTTTTTTGAAGAGGTGCTAATTATATTTTTTTTCGACAGTCGGCGTTCTGGAGATCGAGAAACTGCAGCTGTTTTATTTTTATCTCCTATTGTTTACTGGAAATATTTTTTTGAGTGTTTGAGATGACATTTGTGAGATTTTATGGTTGACAAGCCGTTCGTGCTCAGAACTTAGTAGAAACAGAAAAAAAACCGAAGTGAACTGTCACTGCTGTCAATGTCAAATCGTTTGCGTTTCGTTTGCTTTGCGTTTTGGTGTGCTCAGTGTGTTTTTTTGACTATTTTTATCGACCTCCGCATAAAATCCGGACTTTCAATTTTACCGCATTTTTCCACGATAATTGGATCACGATTGAATACTTTCGATCACTATTTTGGAACTGCTTCTTGGACAACGCAAAGCAAACGAAACGCAAACGGTTAGATTTCATTTGACATTGACAGAAGCGACATTGAATTCGTTTTTTTTTCTATTTCTTCTTAGTACTGAGCACGAAACGCTTGTCAGCCATAAAATATCACAAATGTCATCTCGAACACTTAAAAAAAAATTTCCAATAAATAAAAGGAGATAAAAATAAAACAGCTGCAGTTTCTTGGTGTTGAAGTCGACCACTGTCGAAAAAAAATATAATTAGCATCTCTTCAAAAAACTTTACTTAGCCAATTAACTTGAAATTTGGTGTGCATAATTATGTAGTTCAGATAACAATGCAAAAACAGTTAACAAAAAGTACAGTCAGCAAAAAAGCTTATATTAAAAATATTGTAATACTGACTTGCTCGAGCGCCTCTTGTGTGACTTTCAAAATGGCTTCCGCCTGCCGCGTGAACTGTGAGTTGAGTCCGTTGTAGGCTCGACAGTTGTCCACGATTAGCTGTATGTCGCGCAAAAATTCGGCACGGCTGTGGTATTTGTGAGCTGTGAGAGGAATGCACTTGTTAGAAGATCGAGTATCTTTCCTAGTAATATTAGTATTATTAATGCGAAAATGTGTGTATGTAAATTTGGTAAACAGATAAGGTAATCGTACCAATGCTCGACACCTCAACGCCCAGTAGATGACACCCATCTGTCAGTCTCCATCTCTCTCTTACTATGACATAAGATTAAAGGTGCCATGTATTCGGTCAGTGTCGAGCACAGGGACGTTTACCTTACTTGGATCTCTGGAAAAACACTGCTTTAGTGTAGATACATGAAATTTTGCACGAGTGTTCTACATGCAACGTCAAGACTATGATATAATTTCTTGGAATTCCCATTCCCATTCCCATAGTCAAGAAATACCTTGAATCTTCTTCCCCATGGTCTCCATGTCGATAGGTTTCTTGATGACATTGTAGTAGTCCTTTACTTGTTTCTTGTTAACGGGCTTCAAGAACGGCCACGCTTCGGGCATCACCTTCAGCTTCGTGGTAAGCAAATTCTCCAAGATAAATGACAACGCCACCTAAACAACACAATCATAAGTTACTTTTCAATATTTTACGTGTATACTGGGCCACTCTAGTGGGAGTGGTTAGTGGCCTAGCATAAGACTGGGACGCAGCGTTTGAGCGCAGTTTGAAGCAAACTTAAAAGCAATATCTAATATACTGCATGGCAGCATACACTGCCGAGGCGCTGGGGCCTAACGAGGCCCTAATCAAGGTTTGGAAAAATACCCGTCATTTTAAAAACCTAACCCTGTTTCATAAAGTGATAGGAATTAAGTGAGTTAAAATACCTATTCTTCGCAAGAGGATATAATATAGAGTGGCTACAACCGGGTATATATATATTTTTTCCTTGAATACCGTGTATTCGGTATTTATCAGAGTAGTGCTAGTCGTAATGTTGAACCAATTTACATAAATGGAAATAGAAACCCTAGGAAGCGGTAAACGAGTTCGTCGCAGGTTTGTATGAAAGAAAACGTTTGAAAAAAAATTGAAAACATCAGAACACCGGTGCGAAGCCGAGGCGAGCTAGTTTATAAAATAGGTAACTAAATTAGATTTTTAGGGCCGATTTTTCAATTCCCAGATAAAAGTATCCGTCAGTCAAAACTATCGCTTTCCTTTTCTCAAGTCATAGGAAAAAAAGGACAGGGCTTATAAAAACAATTATTTGACAGATACTGGAGATTGATAAATCGGCCCTTAGTGTACTAAAAATAAAACTAGCGCCCAGTTCTTCAGTTTACCTGGTCATTGTCGTCAAGAAGCGGATTGATTTGCTTCTCCAACTTCATGAGTTGTTCCTCCTTTTCTGCCAGCTTCTCTACGCACCGTTGCAACATGCGCTGAGCGGCAACTGTCAAACTGCTCGTTTGGCCTGAAGAATAACATCTTGTTATGTTAGAAATGTAATAAAATATTACGCCTGGGGACTGAAGCCTGATGCAACAACGAGGATATATTGTACGGGAATATGCATCTATGTCGCATAGACAGGCTAGCGCATTGATGGCGATTAACGCCAGGAGATTCGTTACGCATGAAAATAGATGTTACGAAAATGCATTGAAAAAATCCGCTTTATAAATAAGCTGACTGCTCAAGTTAGTGTTATACTTTTATGTCTTTTTCAATGCGTTCATTTGTTACGTAAAAGTTTGGGAGGGGCGAGGTCCGAACACGTCAATTTTTAATGAGGACGAGAGAGAGTTAGATTATTCTAGATTAGGTAGGTATTAAGATTACAAAAGTAAACAAAAATTTTTTTTTGGTCATTTTTCTTTTAGTCTGATTTTTTGTTACATAAGATTGTGAAAGCGCTTTGAATTGTCTTACGTTATAAATAACTTAACAGCCCCTAGCAAACACATATAAACACCGATGCATGTTTGACTCGAGAGGATTAAAAAAACTAGTACCATACCATTATACAAAGAGGAGTTCTCCACGATTTGGTTAACGTCTGCGAGGAATTCCTCCCGACTTTGATAGTGCTTCTGGCGCAGGTTGTCCCGGATTGTCTGTAAGTCCATCGGCCGTGACACGATCCGGTAGTAATCAGCAACCAACTGTTGAAGGAAACCACGCATGAAGTTACGTAAAGGGCAAGCAGATGAGAAGTACCAAACAGATGTGTAAATAATTTTAACTGCAAATGCTCGTAAAGTTCTTTATGTCGAGAGAATGCTGCGTAAAATGGCTTTTTATGGTCTAGTGTATAAAGTAAAATCTTCGTCTAAGACCAAGTCAATCAGGTGCAAACAGCCACAAACAGTAGAAATGTATAAGATACTAGCTGTTGCCCGCGACTCCGTCTGCGAAGAATAGGGATATAAAAAATATCCTACGACCTATTCTCAGACCTCAAATATAGACAAAAAAAAATGAACGTCTCGGGTAAAATGGCTCGTTTTATGCTCCTGTTGTACAATCTACTATTAGGTTCGAAAGATAAAAGTTAGATCGGAAATCGGAATCAGAGTCGGACCTCCAGAAATCTGTACAGCATTAGTTCCCAAACTTCTTTTTCTCATAGACCACTTTCAAAATTTAGCTGGTTCCGGTGGACCCCTTGCAGCTACATTTGTACATACCATATTCCCAAAACTCGACAAAAATGTGAAGATTGGATCTCAATCTAAGTCCCGTCGAGTCTCCCGTGGACCACTGGGGGTCCACCTGGACCACTTTGGGAATCAATGCTGTACACACTCACCTTCTGATTTACAGGGAACAGGAAAGGTTGCACATCCGGCAAATGCCGCATGTGATTGAGCACGTCTTCTAGCAACGACGAAAGCGTGACAAGGGGATCGGTGCGTCGCCTCTCCGCGGGCCGCTTCACGAGGTAATCGCAAGATTCGCTGATGGTGCCGCGGCGTTTGTTGCGACCGCCCGGGCGACTGTCGCCGCGGCGGCCGTTACCGCGTCGCTTTAGGTCATCGGCTGATTGCTGGGGGATGGAGTAAGTTTTTACTAGACTTAGGGGGTGTTTCACCACCTTGTTGTCAAACTACTGGTCACGTAACCAATGAATAAACTAAGTACTGGACAAATCTGTCGGCTAGTGTTTTTTCAGTTTCACCACTCCGGTCCTGTGCAAACTAAGTACCACTTAACTAATCGTGGGTTTAACAAAAAAGTCGGAATGGCAACGTCGCATTTCACGACCACGCGTTCCTGTTCGCACACTTTCGTTCTAAGAGTCACTCATTATTAAATCAAAAGAAATGGTTAACTATATAATTTTTGAATACATCTATTTTTTTTTGCATAAACAAATATGTAACATTATAATTGATCCAAAAACGGTATTTATTTACGATACTTTGTTAACAATAACAAAGAAAAATAAAATCACGTAAAACGAATCGAAAAGTGGCGCCAAACCATTTGACAGATAAACTTTTTTTTAATGGCGACATACAAGTTGACGTAGAACAAACGATTAAGCCACTGAAAAAAAGTTTGTTATTAAAAAATATTACGAAATTTTGGATTTATTTTTACATACTAAAAGTGTACCTACATTTTTTTATTCAAATCTTGATATTTAAATTATTTTATGCAATTTAGCATGACCTCTTTCTTTAAAAATAATTTAAATATCAAGATAAATATCAAGATTGGAATAAAAAAATGTAGGTACACTTTTAGTATGTAAAAATAAATCCAAAATTACGTAATATTTTTTTATAACAAACTTTTTTTCAGTGGATGAATCGTTTGTTCTACCTGAACTTGTATGTCGCCATTAAAAAAAGTTTATCTGTCAAATGGTTTGGCGCCACTTTTCGATTCGTTTTACGTGATTTTATTTTTCTTTGTTATTGTTAACAAAGTATCGTAAATAAATACCGTTTTTGGATTAAATATAATGTTACACATTTGTTTATGCAAAAAAATAGATGTATTTAAAAATTACATAGTTTACGATTTCTTTTTCTTTAACAATGAGCGACTCTTTGAACGAAAGTTTGCGAACAGGAACGCGTGATCGTGAAATGTGACGTTGCCATTCCCCCTCTATGTTAAACCGACGATTAGTTAAGTGGTACTTAGTTTGCACAGGACCGGAGTGGTGAAACTGAAAAAAAACTAGCCGTCAGATTTGTCCAGTACTTAGTTTATTCATTGGTTACGTGACCAGTAGTTTGACAATAAGGTGGTGAAACACCCCCTTAGGGCCACTTGCACAGACTAGGGTTAAAAATTTAACTGGTTAACACTGGATTAGGGATGACATTTCCATACATTTATACACTTCTTAACCCTGGGTTAGCACTGAACGCGGGGTTATATAGTTAACTCGGGTCTGTGCAAGTCAGCCTTAATTCACTTCGCTTCGTTTTTATGTTTCTTTGAACGTTAGGAATGCACGTGAACAACCTCTATGCTACGATTAATACGCGTACTGAAAGGCTAACATGCCAGTGTGAATTAACTATTGCAACCACAGAACTAACAATAAGAAGAATAGAAATGCTATCGAGTAGGTGTGGTATCTATGGCTGATACAAAGATACCGGTCGATAAACGATTCTACAACCGCGTACAGTGGGCCAAAAATATGGTCACCACCCTACGGTTGAAGTTCGTTTGCACGTCATGATACAACGAGGTCGATTTTCCCTTGCAATAATATTATGATAACAGTGACTCATGACTTCACTCAGTTAGAAACGTCAACCTTAGCGATATTTAAATCTCACAGAAACTTTTGTCAAAACTGGTAGATCACTTTCTTGGCCGACCGTACCACGCCAATCGATCGATACCTGTAGACTCTTTAACGTTCACAAATGGTTTCTATGAGTTTTACTTGATAGTAAGATACATTTAATTTCGACTTTGAACTTTCAAGTGTGCTATGCGAACCAGTGGCGAAGGGTGCTAACAACTCGATTCCCAGCGGGTTGCCTAAAATTTTGAAGTAACCAAACGCTTCTCTTAGTAACCAATTGTTTGTATAGAGACTTACTCTTCCATAATAAACTTTTAAGTATTTTTCAAAATGGTGCAGTAACAAAACGCATCAAAATATCCACAAGACCAATCAGTCATTCATAAATTCAGTATTCCGGCAGGAATTGTACACTCACACATGTAAATATTCATTCATAAAACCATAGATTCACTACAAGCGTCTACCGTAAGAATAGGCATGGAATAGGCTGAAGATAACCCGGTCTCTATCGGCTTATCACATTTAAAAAAAGACTTTCTACATTGTGCATAAGGCTTAATTTCACTTTGACAGAAGCTTTTTTTTTAATTAATTTATCCCACTTGGAATAGCCGACGGAATTGACATTCATGCAGCCATTCGTAGACTTATTTAAAATATCTGGAGCGAAATTTAATTTTAAAATATCGAGTTTTAGTGTAAAACAGAAAGTACGATATTTATCTATTTTTATAATAAGATTTATAAACAGACAAAATTAAACCGCCACGGGCTGTGCTCAGCGCGCTGCACAACACCAAATCGTATACGCTGTGCCGCGCTGCCGGAATGTGTCACTGTATGTACGATTCCGAGCCATAGAACGTGCCGGACGTGATCCGCTAGCGCGGTCGATTTGTTTGTGGTGTGGTATTTATTGAAATGACAACATGTAATGTCATGTCAATCGCTCAGTGTTTTGTAGTTTGTTTATTTATATTATAATAAAATTATGTGAAATAATTTTAATAAAAACACAATATTACTTAGATCATTGTTGATACGCAATATCGGTGAAATTTAATCGTACATATTATCGTCTGTCAGGTTGTAAATCTGATTATAATTCAGTGTCTAATTCATGTATAAGTAACATATTGTTTTGATACTGATATCAGTGAAAGGATAAATATGCTGCAGTCTTATGGACCGAATTACTGCACGTAAGTACTAGTTTTCAAGAATATAACCTAGTATAACTACTAAGAAATGGGGTATGATTTTTGTTTGCATTTTTTCGTCCGGCTTTACCTGGAAAAAAATTCACGCCTCGCCACTGATGCGAACACCAAATGTCAACAGTTCCAATGATGCCAATTGACAACATTTAATTTTTTTGACACCTGAAAATTACTACAGGAATCGAAAGAGTTTTGCCTCCTGAACAAGGAAAATATTTATTATAATTTATTTCTCCATATTTAAAAAAATACAATAAATTAAAAAATATATCCGAATTCACAAATACTACCACAGAACAGATATGTTTCCTTTGCCTTTTTCACCAGAAAAGAAGACCTGTCATAATTTTAAATTTGACATTAATATTGAGACTTGACAGATACCTTTTGACCGCCACGCATCGTTTTTGTTTGGAACAAAATTGATTCTTATGCGGATGCGGGTAGGTTTAATTTTGTATTACCGTACTGTCGTCTATAGCCGACGCTGGCGGTCAAAAGGTTAATGATCTATTTTTATTAATGTTAATGCACGAACGACATGTTATTGATTTAAATAAGATTTTGAAGGAGCCCGCAGTTGTGATCGAAAAGCAAGAAAGAACCAAACCGCCCCAGCAAAACCACACACAACATCAACGTCAGATTTACGTAATCACTTTTTTTTCAAATAGAGACTAGACTAAAGTAATGAATCTATTGTGTGGTAGTTTTGGAGTTATGCCCTTTTAGAATAAGCACATCTTAAAAAATTTGTAATAAATTAATTAATAATGGACCTCCGCAAAGTAACGCCTGATTCAATAAATTAATAATCCTAGTGAAAAATTAAAACGATCAGCGTCTTTCTCTTCCCCAACAGAATACAGAGAACGAATCAAATTATAGTCTTAGAAATATGAAATGTTTAAATAATTTATTGAATCAGGCGTTACTTTGCGGAGGTCCATATTAATGAACTAAAACAATTACTTTGCTCACCCGCGACCTTACAATAGTTACGTTTATGCAAGAAATGTGCGTTCATGCAGTTCCTCCACCTCCACACTGTACGAACACACACAAATCACATAAACCCAACCATCACCACCACCAAGCTACACTGACGCGTTTCGAACTCAACCAGAGCTCATCTTCAGAGTTACCACAACCGTATGCTATGCTACCAAACGTTAAACTAACAAACCAAAACAAATGTTTTAACTTGTCACTGTAACTTCTCAAGTACCCACTTTATTTTTCTTATTCTCAAACTACCCCACAAAAATTAACTTTTATTGACATATTTAAAACTACCTTGAATTTTTTTTTTTTTTTTTTTTTGTTTATTTATTTATAAGGCATATTTAATTAATACTAACTGTTCAAATTCGACCCAAGCCGCAGTAAAGGAGAAGATACTAAATTTACCTGTTCATTAATAATAGACCCCATAGTGTTGTACCTAATTATTTCCATGCATTCCAGAGCATCCAGACGCAACCCCTTGCCGCAATAATGTAACACTTCATAAGAATCTGAATCTAACAATGAATGATTTGATTCCAACAAATGTTTTGCAAAATTCGATCTATCTGGATGCTCATTCCTATATGCCGAAACATGCTCTTTAAATCTAGTATTAAAACTTCGGCCTGTCTGTCCTACGTATATCCCATTGCAGTCATTACAAGTAAGCTTGTATACCCCCGATCTAGTTCCCTTATTATTAATGAACAGGTAAATTTAGTATCTTCTCCTTTACTGCGGCTTGGGTCGAATTTGAACAGTTAGTATTAATTAAATATGCCTTATAAATAAATAAACAAAAAAAAAAAAAAAAAATTCAAGGTAGTTTTAAATATGTCAATAAAAGTTAATTTTTGTGGGGTAGTTTGAGAATAAGAAAAATAAAGTGGGTACTTGAGAAGTTACAGTGACAAGTTAAAACATTTGTTTTGGTTTGTTAGTTTAACGTTTGGTAGCATAGCATACGGTTGTGGTAACTCTGAAGATGAGCTCTGGTTGAGTTCGAAACGCGTCAGTGTAGCTTGGTGGTGGTGATGGTTGGGTTTATGTGATTTGTGTGTGTTCGTACAGTGTGGAGGTGGAGGAACTGCATGAACGCACATTTCTTGCATAAACGTAACTATTGTAAGGTCGCGGGTGAGCAAAGTAATTGTTTTAGTTCATTAATATGAAATGTTGTCAATTTTAATGGGCACGCTTTGGTGTCTTACCTTGATAGCCTTGGGCAGAGTCAGCTTAACCCCGTCAATGTACCCAGTGTCTTCGTCGTCGGGCTCCGGTATGGGCTCAATGTCAGTCTCGGGAGGCGACGCCGGCCCTCCGCCCATTGAACCAGTGTAAAGCGGGCATGCCTTGTTGGTTCGCATATGGCCCACTTGGCCGCACGCACCACACTACAAAAGTTAGCATTGTGAAGAAAAGAAATAGCACTTAACACAAATTGAAGTTTTCTTCGCATTTAATATATTGCACTCCTAGATGAAGAGTCTATTAATCATCATCCCAACCTATATACGTCCCACTGCAGGGCACAAGCCTCCTCTCAGAATTCTATTAACTCAAAATAATACGCCATTTGAATTTAGATAGAACTAGCGACCCGCCCCGGCTTCGCACGGGTGCAATGCTGTTATTATGCATGTATTATACACACAAACCTTCCTGTTGAATCACTCTATCTATTTAAAAAAACCGCATCAAAATCCGTTGCGTAGTTTTAAAGATCTAAGCATACATAGGGACAGACAGCGGGAAGCGACTTTGTTTTATACTATGTAGTGATAATCGCCGAAAGTCCTCAACTGTTTTAAAGTCTTTTACTAAAAGAAAGCTACACTATCCTTGGTTAACATGAACTACTTGCCCTGGGAAAATTCGCTGCGGGACCCATACGAATGCAAGACTAATAGTAAACAACAGGAGTAATTTGTTGGTCACCTTCAGCTTTAAGTCCGGCTTTAGCTTGGCTCTGCGACGGGAAGGCGTGTGCAGATCTGGCTCCTGTTTGATCTGACCCAAAGGAATCAGTCCAGGGGATGCCGACCCCAAGTCATTTGATGATGACATGCTCATACCTGGTTAGTTAAAAAGAGTGATGCAATTAAATATCTTACAGACTAACTAAGGTGGTATTTTTCACTGGCTTCGCTCGTCCGCTCGTTTGCTTTTTCCACAGTTTGCCATGATTAAAGTTAATAGAAGAAAACATGGATGAAGTAGAAAAAATATTAAGCAACGGTGTATAACTTGGTCTAAACGGCTCGTGCCGTCTTCCATTGCGATACTCACATTCGTTCGTATCGCAACTCACGTCACTCGACTTTTAAGACCTCACTTATACCACCGTTGTATAAAATACTATTTATTATGTGTCTTATTTTCTCACCAAGGAATAGATGTGGACACAATTTGGCAAAGTGATGGAAATTAAAGATTTTCTTACTCCGGTATAATTTCCGGAGGAAAATGATACACTAATGTTCCGCATCGTAGCTATCGCAAACTGCACTCTATTAATTAAAAACTTTTTTTCTAAATACACGATGAATTTTAATCGATGATCAGGAGTTGAAAAATATTAATCCCTAGCCAAAAAGGAATTAAATAGATGAGGCAAAGCAATGAAATCACTGTTTAGTTAAAAAAATATTGTTAATACTTCCTCCATCCACCGTATGCATGGTCATCCTACATTTGCTGAAGTTAAGTAGTTCCGTCAAGTGTCATCGCTTTGGCGGGGAATTTGACAGATCTCGCGTCAAAGTTTGTTTCAGAAACCGACTTATCAAAGAGGTTTTAAGGTCATAGACTAAATCATGTGTCGGGAGACAATAATTTTAATTTAAAAGTGATTTTCTAAATAATCATAATAAAAAAAATATAGACTTTTGTTTCATGTAACTGCGGCTTAATCGAGATCGTCACCGAATACTGATCTAGAAATAGTACATTATTGTCGTGGCTTGGAAGTAGGCAATTGCTGGCTGAGTATGAGTATTAAACGGACGAGCTTGCGAGTCCGTTTAACTAATACGAAGCTAGCAATTGCTATTCCAGCCGAGACTAATATAAAGCTTTTCTCAAAAATGGTGAAGGAAAAAAATAGAATAAACTTTTACTAATAGGGATGTTGACACCATTAAAAAATAATTCAGAGACACGGCTCCAGTAAAAAAACGCTTTGTTTTAGCCCTGAAACCAAGATTAATTTTCGATTAACTGCAAAATTAGATTTTTTGTTGCTTTAAAACAAATAAATAGTTAGTTAATTGAGTATGCGAACAAGTGACGTCATATGTTGCTATTGCCATTCAAACTCTATGGGAGAAATGTGTTTTGACAGCTCATAAAAAGTACGTCAGTTGATTGGTGGTGTCAACATCACTATTAAATAGGTACAAAAATTTTCAAATTACTTAAAATTAAATGTCATTAAACTCTTTCCTGCCTTTTTCCATTAAAAAAAAAACTGCAACTGTATTTTTCTACCGAAAACACTACAAGCTGTTTCAAGCTCAATAAAAAAAGTCTGGTGTTTCAACAAAACAACTGATACCGGTCATTTGAATTGGCTGTATACGAATAGTGCCAACTTATTACCATGGCCGTTTTAACTTTTTAAAAAGTTTGAGACTCGACAATAATGGAATTAGTATGCGACATTGTTGTCGAGTTTATCGAGCCTGCAATGTTTTTAACTTTTTAATTTTTTTACTGACCATAAACTATGCACTTCACGTTCTGATATGTAAAGAATAATGTCAACTTTTACGGATATTTTTGAGAAAAATGGATTCCTGATTATAAATTATCGTGTAGATAGAACATTCGGGATATTATGAACTGCAGTGTCACAGTTCTTACAAAAATCAAACACATCACATAAATCTCCCTTAATTTACAAATCCTCTTGCTGAGCGGCCCGTGTCGCAGCTCGCTCTCTCTACGGTAAGCTATAAAATCACTAGAGACCCACTCATCTTTACTCTGTCTGGTTACTATAGATTTGCACGGACTGAATTCACGAGTCCAATACTTTTGCTTGGATTGTTTACGTGAATAAACTTACTATCATTGTTGAACGGTCCCGGAATGGTGACATTGCCGGCCAGTCTTTCCCTCTCTTGATTCCTCTTGATACGTCTCAGTTGTTCCTACAAACATAATCATAAAATATATAAAAGCAGTGCATGTGAACATATGATTGTGTAAACCGGTAGTTTGTAATTAACGTAGAGAGACCATTAACTTCTTACGTTAATAATGTGACAGTTTACAATCTTGCCCTTATGTTATGTCGTATATGGTGCCGTTCGCAAATCGTCCCGTTCGGCAATTCGTCCCGTTCGCAATTCGTACCGTTGCCATTAGGGATGTTGACACCATTAAAAAAAATTTGAAGACACGACTACAGTAAAAAAACGCTTTATTTCAGCCCTGAAAGTCAGATTAATTTTCGATTAAATGCAAAATTAGATTTTTTGTTGCTTTAAAACAAATAAATAGTTAGTTGATTGAGTATGCGAACAATGACGTCATATGTCGCTATTGTCATTCAAACTCTATGGGAGATTGTGTTTTGACAGCTCATAAAAAAACGTCAGTTAATTGGTGGTGTCAACATCCCCATTCGTTCAGTTAGCAGAACGTCCCGCAAACGCACCTCGTTCCGTTCGCGACTGGTCCCGTTAGCAAATCATCCGAATTCGAGGTGCGTCTCCGGGACGAATTGCAAACGGGATCAGTCGCGAACGGAACGATGTACGTTTGCGGGAAGATCTGCTTACGGGACGAATTGCGAACGGGACCACATGCGACAAAAGGAATCTTGCGAGAAAGATTAAAAAACTAACGGTGTCGACAAATACACTGTAACATATATTTTGTAGATAAAATCGACAACAAAATAACTACCAAAACACAAGTCAAATAAAAAAACCATTAAATTTTAACCGACAAAACCAGATTAATTTTAATTTAATGTAAAGTTTAATTTTTAGTAGCTTTATAATTGGCTACTTTCCTAACTAGTCAGTCTTTTAGATTATCAAAAAATATTGGACACGTATTTTTTATTTTGTCAATTAAACAAAAAAATACGAAGATATGGCGCGTTGAAGTTTCGCGTGACGTCACTTGTTCCTACACTTTGTATGAGCGTTTTAGGAACAAGTGACGTCACGCCTCGTCACGCGGAACTTCAACGCGCCATATCTTCGTGTCTAATATTTTTTGATAATGTAAAATACGGACTAATAAGAATTATTATTTTTTTACCTAGGAAACATCCCTATTAATAAAATACTAGAGCTGGATGCTAAGTGATTTCTCTATTCACTATTACCATACTTTTATACAGAATCTATTGTGAAACCACATTTTGACACCTCACAAAAACCATGACAGTTAATTGGTAGTTCAAATAGCTTATTAGCATATAGTGACCTGAGAATAAATAGGTCCTATGTTTAATATTCAGATAAATGGTTATTTGATTGTATCTTAGCTGTTATAAAGTCGACTTTTGCATACTTTATTTATAACAAGAGTAGTTTTATTCTCAAATAAAAAAAAAATCAAATCGCATACTCATCTTCTTTGGAAATTCTTAGTTTAAATTCCATAGGCGAAATTTACCTGAATTCGCCTCTTTTCTCGCTTCATTTCTTCCTTCTGCGTTTCATCCATCGTGGCAAACTGGCGTATGAACGCGTCATCTTTGGTGGAGCGTATTTTGGTGTACGCTTCTATGACCGCCGCTTTGCGTACGAACTCTACGCGAGTGTATCGCTGGCCCGATGCGTTCCGGAATGTACGGACTATGCGGAGAACGCGACCTGTGGAGAAAATGTCAATGGATATCTGAAACGCCATTTAAAGTAAATTATCGTCTATGAATACTGCGGTAATGTCCTAACCATAAGGTTGGATAACCATAATCTTTACATATATTATAAATGCCAAAGTGTGTCTGTCTGCTACCTCTTCATGCTTAAACCGCTAAACCGATTTAGTTTCAGACCCAGGGAAGGAGGACAGTTTTTATCCGAAAAATTGCATAGTTAGTGTAGTTAGTTGCGCGGGATATATTGTTTTTGAAAAATAAATAAAATAAGTAATACGAATTCTTCGCAGACAGTCACGGTCAACAGCTAGTATCCTTACTAATTTGTATTATAAATACGAAAGTAGCTTTGTCTGTGTCTGTTACCACTTCATGCTTTAACCACAATACATATTTAGATGAAATTTGGTATTGATATAGTTTTGAGACCCTAGGAAAGCTTTTAACCCGGACAGCGATAAACGAATTCTTCGCAAACGGAGCCGCGGGCAACAGCTACTGTGCTAAACCTACCTTGACTAGACGTCTGCTGTTGATCGGGCTGATTTATCTGCGGTTTCTTATCGGATTGACCGAGAATCATTTTCCTCAGTTCCGCCCTTTCGGCTTCCTCTCTTTCTAATGATAACTGTAAAATAAATACAGCAAGTAATTTAAAAGCTCTCATTTTTTTTGTTAAAACACGTGTGTATTGGCAGGGAAGCGGCTGGCAAACTTTTTCACTCATAATTATTATATTAAGTGGGACTTATCACGCAAACAATGCAATGCAATGTGGCCGAAACGTGGAGGTAAAAATTGTTCGCGTGAGTCCCGTTTAGTATAATAATTAATAGATTATATCCGTCACGATTAAATACGTCATAGGACGATTTTATTGTGGTAAACTGACCTGAAAGAAAGAAAGAAAGAAAGAAAATACATTTTCTCAAACATGCTATGAAATATTGACGTTATGTTCCTTAAAATACGCCACGAACTGTCACGTTGCAGGTGCGGCTAGACGAGAGGTCAATAATGGAATTTCATACACCATTGCTGGCCAAGGCCAGCAAAGTGATCGTCTATTGTTTTATGTGACACAGCACCATGACGTTTAATAGGTCGACGTGGTGACGGACGGATGGACGGACGGACGGACGGACGGACGGACGGACGGAGGGATGGATGGATGTTGATGGATGGATGGATGTTGATGGATGTTGATGGATGTTGATGGATGTTGGTTGATGGATGTTGATGGATGTTGATGGATGTTGGTTGATGGATGTTGATGGATGTTGATGGATGTTGGTTGATGGATGTTGATGGATGTTGGTTAATGGATGTTGATGGTTGTTGATGGATGTTGATGGATGTTGGTTAATGGATGTTGATGGATGTTGATGGATGTTGATGGATGTTGGTTGATGGTTGTTGATGGATGTTGATGGATGTTGATGGATGTTGGTTGATGGATGTTGATGTATGTTGATGGATGTTGATGGATGTTGATGGATGTTGATGGATGTTGATGGATGTTGATGGATGTTGATGGTTGTTGATGGATGTTGATGGATGTTGATGGATGTTGATGGATGTTGATGATGTTGTTGGTGATGGTGATGGTGATGGTGATGGTGATGGTGATGGTGATGATGATGGCGGTGATGATGGTGGTGATGATGATGATGCATGTTTGAGAAAAACTCTATACAAGCCTTGGCCACGAACAGGGATTGCCGGCCTCGTATCTCTAGATGGCCTCGTTAACACTCGGCCATCTATAACTACTCGGCCGGCAATCCCCTATTTCGCGGCCGCTGCAGTAATGTACTATTATTTACAACAACACAGGACACATATAGTACATTGTTGTAGAGGCTGGAAAGTAAGCAATAGATGGACGAGTTTGTTTGAGGGCCGACGCGTAGCGGAGGCCCTCGAAAGTACGAGTCCATCTGTTGCACTTTTGGCCGAGACTAAACATTGTGCTTTTCACGACTAATGCGAGGAAATCATTATCATCATCATCATCATAATCATCCATCCATCCATCCCGTCCATCCCGTCCATCCTGTCCATCCCGTCCATCCCGTCCATCCGACCATCCGTCCATCCGTCCATCTATCCCGTCTATCCCGTCCATCCATCCATCCCGTCCATCCCGTCCATCCCGTCCATCCATCCATCCGTCCCGTCCATCCCGTCCATCCCATCCATCCTGTCCATCACGTCCATCTGCCCATCCGTCCATTCTGTCCATCCCATCCATCCCGTCCATCCCGTCCATCCCGTCCATTCCGTCCATCCAACCCGTCCATCCGTCCATTCCGTCCATCCCGTCCATCCCGTCCATCCGTCCATCCGTCCATCCTGTCCATCCCGTCCATCTGCCCATCCGTCCATTCTGTCCATCCCGTCCAACCCGTCCATCCCGTCCATCCCGTCCATTCCGGCCATCCCGTCCATTCCGTCCATCCCGTCCATCCGTCCCGTCCATCCCGTCCATCCTGTCCATCCCGTCCAACCCGTCCATCCCGTCCATCCCGTCCATCCCGTCCATCCCGTCCAACCCGTCTATCCCGTCCAACCCGTCCATCCCGTCCATTCCGTCCATCCGTCCATCCGTCCATTCCGTCCATCCCGTCCATCCCGTCCATCCGTCCATCCGTCCCGTCCATCCCGTCCATGCTGTCCATCCCGTCCAACCCGTCCATCCCGTCCATCCCGTCCATCCCGTCCATCCCGTCCAACCCGTCTATCCCGTCCAACCCGTCCATCCCGTCCATTCCGTCCATCCGTCCATCCGTCCATCCATCCCGTCCATCCGTCCATTCCGTCCATCCCGTCCATCCCGTCCATCCGTCCATCCGTCCATCCTGACCATCCCGTCCATCTGTCCATCCGTCCATTCTGTCCATCCCGTCCATCCCGTCCATCCCGTCCATCCGTCCATCCAGTCCGTCTGTCCGTCCGTCCGTCCGTCCGTCCGTCCGTCCGTCCGTCCGTCCGTCCGTCCGTCCGTCCGTCCGTCCGTCCGTCCGTCCGTCCATCCATTCATCCATCCGTCCATCGCATGCAGCAGACGATTACTGTTGATTGGTCCAATAATGTCGTTTCAGCACGCCAGGAATGAAATTAAGAAATTATCTTTCAAAAAGTCGTATCGTACAATGAAATACGTATACTGATACGTCCTGTTTTCGATTAGTGTAACTTTGTTGTCGTGTTTGTGCGCCATAAATGAGTCAGCTGTTAAATGTACATATATAGGCAGTTTTGAGTACTGGATTTAGGTTATCTATGGCCACATTTTCGAGCAGTGTCGTGAAAAATATTTTTTCTCAAACATGCTATAAAATATTGACGTTATGTTCCTTAAAATACGCCACGAACTGTCACGTTGCAGGTGCGGCTAGACGAGAGGTCAATAATGGAATTTCATACAACATTGCTGGCCAAGGCCAGCAAAGTGATCGTCTATTGTTTTATGTGACATCACCATGACAGCACCATGACGTTTAATAGGTCGACGTGGTCGACGTGGATGGATGGATGGACGGACGGATGGACGGACGGACGGACGGACGGACGGAGGGATGGATGGATGTTGATGGATGTTGATGGATGTTGATGGATGTTGGTTGATGGATGTTGATGGATGTCGGTTGATGGATGGTTAATGGATGTTGATGGATGTTGATGGATGTTGATGGATGTTGATGGACGTTGGTTGATGGATGTTGATGGATGTTGATGGATGTTGTTGGATGTTGATGGATGTTGATGGATGTTGATGGATGTTGATGGATGTTGATGGATGTTGGTTGATGGATGTTGATGGATGTTGGTTGATGGATGTTGATGGATGTTGGTTGATAGATGTTGGTTAATGGATGTTGATGGATGTTGATGGATGTTGATGGATATTGGTTGATGGTTGTTGATGGATGTTGATGGATGTTGATGGATGTTGGTTGATGGATGTTGATGGATGTTGATGGATGTTGTTGGATGTTGATGGATGTTGATGGATGTTGATGGTTGTTGATGGATGTTGATGGATGGATGGATGGATGGATGTTGATGGATGTTCTTGTTCATGGATGTTGACGGATGTTGATGGATGTTGATGGATGTTGATGGATGTTGATGATGTTGTTGGTGATGGTGATGGTGATGGTGATGGTGATGGTGATGATGATGGCGGTGATGATGGTGGTGATGATGATGATGCATGTTTGAGAAAAACTCTATACAAGCCTTGGCCACGAACAGGGATTGCCGGCCTCGTATCTCTAGATGGCCTCGTTAACACTCGGCCATCTATAACTACTCGGCCGGCAATCCCCTATTTCGCGGCCGCTGCAGTAATGTACTATTTCTCAAACATGCTATGAAATATTGACGTTATGTTCCTTAAAATACGCCACGAACTGTCACGTTGCAGGTGCGGCTAGACGAGAGGTCAATAATGGAATTTCATACAACATTGCTGGCCAAGGCCAGCAAAGTGATCGTCTACTGTTTTATGTGACACAGCACCATGACGTTTAATAGGTCGACGTGGTCGACGTGGATGGATGGATGGACGGACGGATGGACGGACGGACGGACGGACGGACGGAGGGATGGATGTTGATGGATGGATGGATGGATGGATGTTGATGGATGTTGATGGATGTTGATGGATGTTGGTTGATGGATGTTGATGGATGTTGATGGATGTTGGTTGATGCATGTTGATGGATGTTGGTTGATGGATGTTGGTTAATGGATGTTGATGGATGTTGAAGGATGTTGATGGATGTTGGTTGATGGTTGTTGAAACATCAATCAACATCCATATGTTGATGGATGTTGATGGATGTTGGTTGATGGATGTTGATGTATGTTGATGAATGTTGATGGATGTTGTTGGATGTTGATGGATGTTGATGGATGTTGATGGTTGTTGATGGATGTTGTTGGATGTTGATGGATGTTGATGGATGTTCTTGTTCATGGATGTTAACGGATGTTGATGGATGTTGATGGATGTTGATGGATGTTGATGATGTTGTTGGTGATGGTGATGGTGATGGTGATGGTGGTGATGATGGTGGTGATGATGATGATGCATGTTTGAGAAAAACTCTATACACGCCTTGTCCACGAACAGGGATTGCTGGCCTCGTATCTCTAGATGGCCTCGTTAACACTCGGCCATCTATAACTACTCGGCCGGCAATCCCCTATTTCGCGGCCGCTGCAGTAATGTACTATTACAAAAAGGACAATACAAAGGCTAAAGATAGTGTCATTTCATTGCGGTTGTAAATTGGACACTGGCTCAGCATAATGCTGAGGCGTTTATAGCACCCCAGCACTCATGCCAAGAAGGGTTAATTACTATAACTCACTTGCCAGGTATACAACCTTTCGCGGACAAAAAAAGTGAAATAACCGAGACAATAAAAATCAAAGAATTTTTGTAGTACCTGCTCAGTAGTTTTCTTGTTCGCCAGCATGTTTTCAAGATTTTTTCCCATCTCCTCAAGGTCTGACTCTTCGCTGACTGAACTCTCGGCCTCGTCTGTACTCAACACCTCAGTGCTCGACAGTACACGGTTTTGCAATTCGAATATGCGTTGGCACTCTTCTTTGTACCTGTATAAAGTCAGATGCAATTTTAGATAAGTACAGATATCAAAGTTACCTATATATATTAATTTATACTAAAAAAAAATAAACATAGGTAAGCACAATTAATACTGCTGGTGCGTTGACGGCCTTGCAATAGGGAGGTTGACACCATTAAAAAATAATTCGAAGACACGACTCCAGTAGAAAAACGTTTTATTTTAGCCCTGAAACCCAGATTAATTTTCGATTAACTGCAAAATTAGGTTTATTGTTGCTTTAAAACAAATAAATAGTTAGTTGATTGAGTATGCGAACAAGTGACGTCATATGTCGCTATTGCCATTCAAACTCTATGGGAGAAATATGTTTTGACAGCTCATAAAAAGTACGTCAGTTGATTGGTGGTGTCAACATCCCTATTATCATCAGATGAGATAGATGTCAATTAGTATAGAAGTCAGATTTCAATAAAAAAAACGACGACCAGATGGCCTAGTGGTTAGAGAACCTGACTATGAAGCTTGAGGTCCCGGGTTCGATTCCCGTGTCGGGGCAGATATTTGTATGAAAAATACGAATGTTTGTTCTCGGGTCTTGGGTGTTTAATATGTATTTAAGTATGTATCTATCTATATAAGTATGCTTATCCGTTGCCTAGTACCCATAACACAAGCTTTGCTTAGCTTACTTTGGGACTAGGTCAATTGGTGTGTCGTGATATTTAAAAAAAAAACCGGCCAAGTGCGAGTTGGACTCGCGCACCGATGGTTCTGTACAAATTTATATGTATCTATGACCATACAGTCTTAGCAGACCCCTGCTCCTAAGCAAAATGTGCGCAGTGTGGGATCATTGTAGATTGGTTACTGATATAGACATACAGACAAAAAAAATATGCTTTTCGCAATGTTTCCTTTATCTGTGCTATAAGACCTTGCTTCGTACCAAATTTCCAGATTCTGAGTTCACGGGAAGTACCCTGTAGGTTTTGTTTCCCTTGCGAGGGTCGAAATTTTGCGGCATAAATGGCTGTATCTTTTGATTGCGTTGGCTTAGAAGTTTGTTTTTTTAACAGCTTCAAGGGACAGTAGACCTGAGTATTTTATATAAATTTCAGCTTGACACCTCCACGCGTTCCTGAGAAAAAGGGTCTTGACAGACGGACGGACGGACGGACAACAAAGTGATCCTATAAGGGTTCCGCTTTTTCCTTTCGAGGTGCGGAACTCTAAAAACGGTACTGTTAGCAGTAAAAGTGGATGAGCAGCAGTTAAGCCGAATATTATCAACACACCCTCTTATTATCTAAGCAATAGAGTCGTGTGAAGATCAATTTGAGCTCCACAACTGGTCATCTACTTTAGCTGACCGCACACTCGCCTTCTCAAGGCACCAATATAGAAGCATAAGAATTCTCATGGTGTTTTGCAATAATGTCCTTTAGAGATTATTTACCTCTCTTGATGTTCAGCAATGGAGAACCGGTTGCCTCTGGAAAATTTGGTCATTCCCTCTTCACCAGCTTTAGCTTTCTCTGTCGATAAAGTCCTGACAACGTCGATGACTTCCCAACGCGATAGTTTCTTGATCTATCGACAAACAATTACTAAAAACGTTTGTTTAGTGATGGTTGTACGAGTATGAGTACGAGTTATTTTTACAAACTCACAATACTCAATTTTGGTGTTCGATGAGGAATATTTGTATTATAATTATTATGCTGTATTGCGTTAAGAAAATAGAAGCTGTATACGACTTGATTGTCTGATATTCATAGTGTTTTCTATAAGAACTTAATTGAATAAAATGGGCTTGACAACATGTTTGTGAAACCTGAACTGTTAATTTTTTAGAGCCCAAATTATGAGTATATGGCATACAAATTTCGATAGCTCAAATAACTTGTCGAACAAATCATCAGTAAGAATAACGGCCGAATGTACTATACAGGGTGTTAAAAAATAACCCCTAAAGCCTGAAACCCCATGAACAGTAAATAAAACTGTAATTTTGCGCGCTGTTCTTTTTTTTCTAGCCATAATGGTTATGGAAAAAACCGATATCGAAATTAAATGGTGATGTGCGTAATCTCAGTCGATATTTTAATTTACTATTAAAACACTTATTTTTCCGACATTGAAAACATACCTATGCAATAAAAAAAATATATACTAATTTAATTCTTTACTGGAGTACTTCCATACCCTTCAGTTATTACGGGTAATTTTGTAACACCCTGTATAAAGTACAAATTATTCAATGAATAAAGAACTTTAAAGACGCTTACATAAGTTCCAAAATTACAAAACGTATAACTCTTGTCTAGGTCTTAAGTTCTACATCGATTAGAAAAAGCCGGGGCTCGGGAGGTTAAACAACATAAATAAAGAGTACAAGACAATCATCGACATACCTCTTCCTCGGGCACCCCAAACTTCCTGAGCAACGCCTTAGCATTGTTGAGACTCAGCCGCCTCAGATCAGCATCAGTTCCCGTGACGGTTCTCTTCGGCTGAGCCTCTTCGTTGGGCTGTTGTGTGGGCTTGTTGGGCACGCGGACGTAAGAGAAGCCTTCGCCGCAACCCGTGGGGTCCGCGGGGCCAGTCAGTTGCAGGAGACACTTGCCCCGCATCGCTTGGATGTAGGCGCGTGTTGTATTCCATGGGGCAACTTTCACCTTTAAGAAAAAGTACATTATACATTTAAAAACATGAGATTTTACAGGTCACAAACATAAAGTGATACGTCATCACTGCAAATTAAATGTTTCAGCACTAGTCTCAGCACTACACATTTCTTTTCGCTCTCTCTTTTTGACATGTTTTAGCTCGTACGAAAACTAGCCTAGGTCCGCGTTCATCAATACTTTACGAGCGGAAAAATTATTCACAAGAGAGAGAGTGTGAGAGTGTGAGAGAGAGAGAGAGAGAAAAGAGGGAGAAAGAGATTTATTTAAACCTATTCGATGGGAACGTATCAAAATATATAAAGTTTAAAATGAATAATGGACGAAATACATAATGGTCGCAATACATACTAAAATTTTCCATGAAACTATTGATTAACGAACTTTTTTAATCGTGTAATCTACAGATTGGTTTAGGTTAGGTTAGGTTTATTTTATGAAAATCCTGCAGTCGAGAATTTCGAAGAAAATTGCTTTATATCAAATAACCATTATGTATTTCGTCCATTATTACTTTATAGTTTATATATTTTGATACGTACCCATATTCGATACACAGGAAAAGATACAAATAAAAAAAAACATCGAATAGTATAAATTGAGCCCCACTAAGCTTAAGAGGGTACGATGGCTGAGAGACTTTTGAGAAATAGGTATTTTAATGAAATATCGCTGTCTCGCCCGAACACCTGCGTGTCAGTACAGCGAGAGCGGGACAACTGCAGCTCAGACCGTTAATAGGCGCGTAAAATTGATCAAAACAGCATTTCGTAATCCCCTGTTTTCTTCTCGAAAACTGGACCAATAAAATTATTTTTTTCAAAAATAATTAGAGGACAGATTTAGCTATGCCCCTATGTTTTCCTTTTTTTGTTTATGTGAGGGATTCTTTTCTGATGAGTGTCTGAAAATGACGTTGAAATTGGGCAATTATTTCAGTTTTGTAAAGCTCATATTTCTTACGTTAATTGAAATATAGAAAAAAACGGAACATAGGGGCATAGCTATGGTAGATACAGATTACACAGTAAAAAAATTTGGCTCTAAATCCATTATCCAGGGAGGAAACCGGGGATTACGTTTGTATGGAGAAATGGTGCGCATCGTACCCTCTTAATCTTACGGCAAGCCACAAAGCTGTTTTTCAATGGGATCCATTTGAAAAAAACTAAACAAACTCTGTGACACTGTGACGACACGAACGCCTGCTTTCGAAACTTAAGTTCACGTGTAAAGAAACTTGACTGGGAATCATATCAACGAATGCCCGCATGATTTAAAATTCATCGCTTACCTCATCATCCATTTTGAGCTGCATCTCCTCGTCGTCGTCTTCGGCCGGCGTGAATATGAACTTCTCCCCGTAGCCCGCGTCTTTCAGCCTCTGTTCAGCGGCCGCCATGCTAAAGTATGCGCAACACTGCTCTGGTGACACCATTGCGCGGATCTCCTCTTCGGACGGCAACCGGAACTCCGGTTTTATTACCCACCTGGAGAATGCATCACAGATTATCGCCAAGTACCGAATTAGATGCGATACATTTCAATTTAGTACAACAAGTCGGTTAAAAAAACGCACTGACAATGTGAAAGTAAAACAAAAACATATCTACACAGTAACATTTGCATGTTTAAATTATTTAGCATTTTTTAGCGTGAAAGTGTAACAAACATCCAGAGAACCATCCATACAAAATTTCGCGTTTATAATATTAATAAGATTAGTTTTAGTGAAAATAAACGGATCACTCACGTCTTAAAACGAGTTTAACTCGACCATGTTTCGGGCTAATCCGTAGCCCTTCCTCTCAAAGCAAGAAAAAGCAAGACAGCAAGGGGTCTGCGGTGGCCGAACACTCAATGGACTCGGGCTCGACGCACTACATCCGGTTTGATAAGGCTTCCGTACTTGCGAGAGAAAAGTTTTTCATTCCGCGGAAGGTGCGTGAAGCCATCGAGATTGGTCGTCATCCAAATTTTAACCGGGATAGTGGTTGGTCAGTATCCCCGAGTTGGAAAACATTGTTGAATGTTCGTACTGCGTCAACGGTGAGTGTGGGCGAACCTTTACAAAGTGATGTGGTTAGTGTTGTGTGCTACCCTACATTTGACAATGACAATAAAAGTGATGATGAAAACGGGGGTAGTTGTGTGTCGCTGTCAGTTGCGTCGAGTAGCCGCGCGACCAGGGCGTTAGCACGCAGTGCACGTTTGGCAGCCGCCGTGACGTGCGACTCTGAGAGGAAGGGCTACGGATTAGCCCTAAACATGTCGAGTTAAACTCGTTTTAAGACGTGAGTGATCCGTTTATTTTCACTATGAGTGAGTCTCACGGTAGTTTCATGTTTAAAGATTAGTTTTGATTTGACACTAGACGCACCGATTTGATATTTCCAACGACAACGAAGGATATATCAGTCAGTCAGAGACTAGATACAGCGTAAAAGTGATCTTGACGTAATGGCATACATTTTAAATTAGCTTCACTATTTACCTAGGCGTTGAAAAGCTTAAGTAACATCATAACCACAAAAAAATTGTGTTAATAATACTTTTTAAGTACTCACCAATTCGAATCCAAACCAGTGCGCTTGAAAT
This sequence comes from Archips crataeganus, assembly GCA_947859365.1. Taxonomy (NCBI): domain Eukaryota; kingdom Metazoa; phylum Arthropoda; class Insecta; order Lepidoptera; family Tortricidae; genus Archips; species Archips crataeganus. Next base: position 10,793,385 of record OX402052.1, on the reverse strand, counting down.
CAGCGCAGAGCTTGAGTCGTTTCCTTATTGAGCTTTCCGAGTGAGAAGGGAACGCCCTCTTGATGTCGTCCATTTTGATACGACGAGGATTGTCTCTCGATTTCCAGAACAATCGATAAATGTAGACCTATAATTATCAAACAAAATATAAAAAAAAAGTGAGAAACATTGCAGGGTCTACAGAATAATTTAGTTAAGCTATGGTCTCCTATAAACGCCATCGGCCGCTTACAGCGTCATAAACATAATGTCAGCCATAATGTACTGCCGTGATCTCTTACACACGTCGACGTTGGTGTCTTGACGTCGTACGCGGGATCCAAACTGCGTCGCATCTCTAGTTATTTCGAACCATTGCAAAGTCAAGGCGTGTCTAGCAACGACTGAAATGTCCTCGTCCACTGTGGACGTATTGGCTGCCGACGCTGTGCAAAAATGTTTTTTTTCAGATATTTACCTGCAAAAAATCTCGTACAAAATTATTAGCTCTTTTCGAATTTGGTCCTGGCACTTCATAAAGCGGACACTCTTGGCCTGCTACATATACAGCATCTATTTCGCGTATGTAATATGCTTGCCTGAAAAAAAATCAAAGTTAAATGCAAATGCAAGAGGGCATTTTTAGGGTTCCAACCAAAGGGTAAAAACGGTATCCTATTACTGAGGCTCCGCTGTCCGTCCGTCTGTCCGTCTGTCACCAGGCAGTTGTATCTCATGAACCGTGATAGCTAGAAAGTTAAAATTTTCACAGATGATGTAAGTATTTCGGTTGCCGCTATAACAACAAATACTAAAAACCAGAATAAAATAAATATTTAAGGCGGCTCCCATACAACAAACGTGTTTTTTTGCTCGTTTTTGCTCGATATTGATAACGGCAATAGGTAAGACGCTTGAAATATTCACAGAATATTAAGTTCTTAAGTCACTTTAAAAACAATTAGTTAAATTAAAATAAAATGAATATTTAAGAGGGCTCCCATACAAAAAACGTGATTTTTTGCCATTTTTATAGATAATGGTACGGAACCCTTCGTGCGCGAGTCCGACTCGCACTTGGCCGGTTTTTTGTGTCACAATCAAGTTTTTATTCCTCAGCAAGCAAAAATAGAGAGAGAGAGAGAGAGACAGACAGAGAGAGAGAGAGAGAGAGAGAGAGAGAGAGAGAGAGAGAGAGAGAGAGAGAGAGAGAGAGAGAGAGAGAGAGAGAGAGAGAGAGAGAGAGAGAGAGAGAGAGAGAGAGAGAGAGAGAGAGAGAGAGAGAGATGTTTATTTACACATATTCGATACACAGGAAATACAGTCGACAGGAAAGATACACAAAAAAAATCTTCGAATAGTATAAATTGGGCCGGTCCGAGATGGACTGTTTACGGTCCGAGATGGACTCAAAGGAAATTACGTTGGACTAAATTAATTTTTAATACTATTTTATGAAACTGTTGTATAAGTGAGGTCTTAAAAGGCGAGTGACGTGAGTTGCGATACGAGCGAATGCGAGTATCGCAATGGAAGACGGCACGAGCCGTTAAGACCAAATTATACACCGTTGCATACAATATTTTTTCTACGACTCGACTCTACTGGTACAGTCGGGTACAGTGGGGTAAAATGGGGTACAGTCGGGTATAGTCGGGTACAGTAGGGAACAGTAGGGTAAAATAGGGTACAGTAGGGTACAGTCGGGTACAGTAGGGTACAGTCGGGTGAAATAGGGTACAGTAGGGTACAGTCGGGTACAGTAGGGTAAAATAGGGTACGGTAGGGTACAGTCAGGTACAGTAGGGTACAGTCGGGTGAAATAGGGTACAGTAGGGTACAGTCGGGTACAGTAGGGTAAAATAGGGTTCAGTAGGGTACGGTCGGGTACAGTAGGGTAAAATAGGGTACAGTAGGGTACAGTCGGGTACAGAAGGGTACAGTCGGGTAAAATGGGGTACAGTCGGGTACAGTAGGGTACAGTCGGGTGAAATAGGGTACAGTAGGGTACAGTCGGGTACAGTAGGGTAAAATAGGGTACAGTAGGATACAGTCGGGTACAGTAGGGTAAAATAGGGTACAGAAGGGTACAGTCGGGTACAGTAGGGTAAAATGGGGTACAGTCGGGTACAGTAGGGAAAAATAGGGTACAGTAGGGTACAGTTGGGTACAGTAGGGTAAAATAGGGTACATTAGGGTACAGTCGGGTACAGTTCGGTAAAATAGGGTACAGAAGGGTACAGTAGGGTAAAATAGGGTACAGTAGGGTAAAATAGGGTATTTTACCCTACTGTACCCGACTGTACCCGACTGTACCCCACTGTACCCTATTTTACCCTACTGTACCCGACTGTACTCTACTGTACACTATTTTACCCTACTGTACTCGACTGTACCCAACTGTACCCTATTTTACCCTACTGTACCCGACTGTACCCTACTGTACCCTATTTTACCCTACTGTACTCGACTGTGCCCTATTTTACCCTACGGTACCCGACTGTACTCTACTGTACACTATTTTACCCTACTGTACCCGACTGTACCCAACTGTACCCTATTTTACCCTACCTATTTTACCCTACTGTACCCGACTGTACCCTACTGTACCCTATTTTACCCTACTGTACTTTACTGTACCCTATTTTACCCTACTGTACCCGACTGTACTCTACTATATACCCTATTTTACCCTACTGTACCCGACTGTACCCTATTTTACCCTACTGTACCCGACTGTACCCTATTTTACCCTACTGTACCCGACTGTACCCTACTGTACCCTACTGTACCCTATTTTACCCTACTGTACCCGACTGTACTCGACTGTACCCTACTGTACCCCATTTTACCCTACTGTACCCTATTTTACCCTACTGTACCCGACTGTACCCGACTGTACCCTATTTTACCCTGCTGTACCCGACTGTACCCTACTGTACCCTACTGTACCCTATTTTACCCTACTGTACCCTACTGTACCCGACTGTACCCTACTGTACCCTATTTCACCCGACTGTACCCTACAGTACCCGACTGTACCCCATTTTACCCTACTGTACCCGACTGTACCCAACTGTACCCTATTTTACCCTACTGTACCCGACTGTACCCAACTGTACCCTATTTTACACTACTGTACCCTATTTTTGCCCTACTGTACCCGACTGTAACCTATTTTACCCTGCTGTACCCTATTTCACCCAACTGTACCCTACAGTACCCGACTGTACCCCATTTTACCCTACTGTACCCGACTGTACCCTACTGTACCCTATTTTACCCTACTGTACCCGACTGTACCCTACTGTACCCTATTTTACCCTGCTGTACCCGACAGTACCCTACTGTACCCTATTTTACCCTACTGTACCCAACTGTACCCGACTGTACCCTACTGTACCCTATTTCACCCGACTGTACCCTACAGTACCCGACTGTACCCCATTTTACCCTACTGTACCCGACTGTACCCTACTGTACCCTATTTTACCCTACTGTACCCTACTGTACCCGACTGTACCCTACTGTACCCTATTTCACCCGACTGTACCCTACAGTACCCGACTGTACCCCATTTTACCCTACTGTACCCGACTGTACCCTACTGTACCCTATTTTACCCTACTGTACCCGACTGTACCCAACTGTACCCTATTTAACCCTACTGTACCCTATTTTTGCCCTACTGTACCCGACTGTACCCTATTTTACCCTACTGTACCCGACTGTACCCTACTGTACCCTATTTTACCCTACTGTACCCGACTGTACCCTACTGTACCCTATTTTACCCTACTGTACCCGACTGTACTCTACTGTACCCTATTTTACCCTTCTGTACCCGACTGTACCCTACTGTACCCTATTTTACCCTATTTTACCCTACTGTACCCGACTGTACCCTACTCTACTCAACTCAGCAGGTTTAAACTGGGCTTTAGTGTTGAGTGTACCCTACATTTAATTTTTCTCAAACATGCTATGAAATATTGACGTTATGTTCCTTATAATACGCCACGAAGTGTCACGTTGAAGGTGCGGGCTAGACGAGAGGTCAATAATGGAATTTCATACAACATTGCTGGCCTTGGCCAGCAAAGTGATCGTCTATTGTTTCATACTATGACGTTTATAGGTCTATGGCATATAGCCATTAAAAAAAAAACTATAAGCAATATTTTGCGTTTTGGTTCATTAAGACATTCTGCCACTAGGTACGTTTATTTAAGTAAGGTAAGATGATGATGATGTTGGTGATGATGATGGTGATGTTGATGGTGTCGATGATGGCGGTGATGATGATGGTGATGGTGGTGATGATGGTGATGATGGGTGATGATGGTGATGATGATGGTGATAACGAGATGATGATGATGGTGATGATGAGATGATGATGATGGTGATGATGAGATGATGATGTTGTTGATGATGATGATGATGATGATGATGATGATGATGATGATGGTGATGATGGGTGATGATGATGATGATGATGATGATGGTGATGATGAGATGATGGTGATGATGGGTGATGGTGATGATGATGGTGACGACGACGACGACGATGACGATGATGATGATGATGATGATGCATGTTTGAGAAAAACTCTATACAAGCCTTGGCCACGAACAGGGATTGCCGGCCTCGTATCTCTAGATGGCCTCGTTAACACTCGGCCATCTATAACTACTCGGCCGCCAATCCCCTATTTCGCGGCCGCTGCAGTAATGTACTATTATGTGGCAGCTAGGTGTATCGTAATAACGACATTACGACACAAGTGCTGTTATGGCGAATAGATTAAGTATAGACTTTCTGAAGTCATATTATCTATGTTCTTATATATTTGTTCGCGACCATGTAAAAAACAGATAAAAGTACAGGAGTAGGAAAAAATATAAACAAAATTAAAATATCTGTTTAAAACAAGATATCGACATAGCCCACCACATTAGCACGCTGAAGTGGCAATGGGCCGGCCATATAACCCGAAGAACCGATAACCGTTGGGGTAAACGAGTTCTTGAGTGGAGACCTCGGATCGGCAAACGTAGTGTAGGACGTCCTCAGACTCGGTGGGGCGATGATCTTCGCAAGGCGGCTTGCAAGAGCTGGATTTGGGTGGCCGAGGATCGTGCTCAGTGGCGTGCCATAGGAGAGGCCTATGTCCAGCAGTGGACGAGCATAGGATGATGATAAAAACAAGATACCGTCTTTTCTATGGATATTTCAACCTACGTAAAAAGGCGCCACCACCACTACTTCGAAAAAAACCCGCATCTCAAAATTGATAATCTTACGAAATCAACTTTACTCCGTATACTTTAAGGTTCCTTATAAGATTTCACATGGATTTGAGATACGAGCTTTCAAAGTAGTACAATTTGTAACTATTTGGCCATACCTAGTCCGTATGACGAGGAACTCCGTTGTTGATATCGTGTGCTCATATATCGGCGCACGGTACATGTTGTTCTCCACTACGGGCTGTGTAGCGCCCGGCGGCAGTATACCGAGGAACGGGGACGTGTGCGCGTACGCAACCTCGCCGTATTTGAGCGGTTTGGGGCCACTGTCCTGTAGAACAAACGGAGATTGTTCAAAACATAGAACTAAAAATAAGAGGGCTAGAAATGTCGCGACAGCTAAAAACTTGAGGAGCCCATATGGCTACAAAACCATATAATTATTTTGTCAGCCCAGTTCCTTTTTACAAGCTTTTATTTAACCCTTTTCCAGTCACAGTGATTCGACCTTTCTCCATGGTGGAAAATCAATTAAATTTGTTTAAAATATGCTTTGCTTTTAAATTAATCCTGCAAAGGTACACAATATAATACAATGATTTATTTTTTACTAGCATATCTAAATAGACGGGGCCTGGAAAAGGGTTAACTTGCGGACGTATTTATGTAAGTAAGTCTTCTTAATCTTCCGTAATGATTGGGTGTCAATGAGGAAGGCCTATGTCCAACAGTGGACGTCCTACGGCCGAAATGATGATGATGATGTCTTCTTTAAATCTTGCTAATCCAATTTTACCCATTTTCTGTGACTGGATTGTCATGAAATTTAGTACAAATACGTGGATGCACGCAGATGCACGTGGATGTGGAATGGAAGCAGTAATCAATTTTTTTTTATTGAAAATGTTTTTTTTTACCTTGTCCTTTTTATAGTCTGTGACAGACCAAGATTGTGAGAAAAAGGGGAAGAGTAAGAAAACATACCTTAGTGGCGGTCCGCTTGTAATAGTTCTTGATCTTAGTACACATGCCGACTTGGCTGATGAGCGGAGGATGTTCCTCGCAGAACTCGACGAGAACGATTTCGCCGTCGCGCCCGCTCAAGTCTTCGGGAGTACGCATAAAGAACACGTCTCCACCTCCAGAGGCCAGACGCTCAGCTTCACGTTGCTATAACAATGAAAATATTGGGCTTTAAGATCAGGGGCGTAGCTACCGCCGTATCAATGATACGGAGCCCCCGGACTACAGAGGCCCCTAAAAATTAGTAAAAAGTCATCCACGATGTCACTTGATCTCGTGCTTCCCGGGAAAGCCCCCAACTAATTTTGATACAGGCACGCTACGCCACTGTTTAAGATCGATTCATATCTAGACATTGAGCGTGCCAGACACTTGCCCGTGTCTCCGCCCCGTCTCTTCTGTATGCTTTGGATCGCGACGCTTCTAAACATTTAGTATGAAAACTGATTCAAGGGGCGCGTTGCGGTTACCTATCAAAATTTAGAAATATTTTTTTCCGAATATTTGAAATTCCGAATGCTTCATTTATCCGAATGCATTTTTTTCTGAAACTGTAAATATTTCAGGATTTTTATAAAACAACCCTAACCTAACCTAAAGGGTTCTACACGATGGTCCTAAAATAAATCCTGAAATATTTACATTTTCAGAAAAAAATGCTTTCGGACAAATGAAGTTTTCGGAATTCTAAACCTTCTGAAATATAATTTTCTAAACATCGATAGGTTCCCGCGCGTTGCAACCCGCGTCGTTTGCTAGTAGGCCACGTCTCCATCCCGTCTCTTCTGTCTGCTTTGGATCACGATGCTTCTATACATTAAAATAAAAAATAAAAATAAATATCACGGGACAATTCACACCAATTGACCCAGTCCCAAAGTAAGCTAGGAAAGCTTGTGTTATGGGTACTAGGCAACGGATAAACATACTTATATACATATAGATACATACTTAAATACATATATTATTAAACACCCAAGACCCGAGAGCAAACATTCGTATTTTTCATACAAATATCTGCCCCGACACGGGAATCGAACCCGGGACCTCAAGCTTCATAGTCAGGTTCTCTAACCACTAGGCCATCTGGTCGTTTAGTATGAAAACTGATTCAAGGGGCGCCGCGACTACGACGCGCCCTCGTCTCTTCTGTGTGGTGCCTAAATTCCGTAACAAATATGTGTATAGATAAACTACGATAACATGGCCCGCCCCACCACATTATTATTTCAATGTGTTTTGTCACATATTTACGAATTAATTGTTTTGTTTGACGGCTGTCTCAACACGCACACATGCGTTGAAAGTTTTGGTGTGCTTTATAAATACTTTCACAATACATTGAAGACTTCTTGAATTGTGGAGGGGCGGGCCATGTTATCGTAGATTATCTCTTATACTTAAATCATTAACTGTTGGTGTACCTTAGCCTTCTTCTTGATGTGTTTGATCAAAGGCTGTACAGCGTGAGGGCCGGCTGCGGCCAAAGGTCCATAAGAGAGTTTCCTCATGGCCGGTCGATGGAAGGCGCGGAGCCGAGCCGGGCCCATGTGGGTCTGTATGAACGGCGCGCGGAGTTCAACGACCGGAGTGCTGTGCTGGATTAGTTGACCGCCGCCTACTTTGAGGCGCGGGTTCTGGGATTTGGCTTGGTAGAAACTGTAATGAAAGGTTAAAGTCCAGGGTTTAGGCTAGATTACAAGTAAAAGGCGCGGGAATATTAGGGATAAATAAAGAAATGTTCTTTGAATACCAAAGGTTTCCAACGCTTTAACGGGCGCTGGTATAATTAAATTTTATTAAAAGAGGCAGAGGCGTTGATTTTTTTCTTGTTAAGGGGGCGGTAGTCCGTAAAAGGTTCGATCCAGTCAGGTGGTATATAAGTTTTAGGCATAATTCATAATTTCGCATAACTCTTTTTCCATAAAAACCATTAATTATTCAGGAATTTTCGAAATGGTTATACTGCATGACTCTATTAGGTTAAGTTAGGATTATTTTATAACAATTCTAAATAATAATAATTTCTAGAAATAAAAAAGAGGTATGCAAAATTATGAATCATGCCAAGTGTTGAATTATGCGTAAAAATTCTACGCGATCCAACAATGAACCTTTGAATGTATGTATTCTGCACGACTAGGTGTAACTTATAATTTAATCTTTTCAACACCAGTGTCGGCTACAGACGACAATACGGTAATACAAAAATTAACCTACCCGCGTCCGCACAAGGATCAATTTTGCTCGTAACAAAAACGATGTGTGGCATACTTACACATCATTAGAAATATTGAAGGGGTCCCGATCAGGCGACTTAGGGGGAGGCGGCGGGGCGTCCTCCTGTAACACGTTGATCACTCCCGCCTTACCCAACAATATCTTGGACTTTTTCACGTGCGGATGAGGAATCTTCACCTTCGGTTGAGGTCCTCGCTCTGAAAAACAACCAGGAAATCAACTTATAATTGACTTCATATGTGACCTCTGAGACACTATCAAACATAAATACGATAAGATAGTTGGACATTTTTGCATGGCTCTGCTCAGAATCAATAGCACCATCGATTATAATAGAGTAAAAAATGTCCCCAGTTTTTCATACAAAAATAAGTGTCGGTTTTGTTACCTTCAAAGTATGAAAAGTAACAAAACTGACCTCAAATCACTTTTTTTTCTCTATGTAGAATCGATAGTGCTACTGATTCAGAGTAGATCCATGCAAAAAAAAAATCTAAGAAAAAAAATGTATTGTACCCTATTTCAGAAATTCCCCTTTAAATGATTGAATATTATTTGCTACGGGATGTCGACCGTGGTCACCTTTAAGCCCGGCGCAGACCGGATGCGTGTGCGAGTCACGTCACGCACACGCACCGGTTGTGGTGAGTGGAGCTGTGGGAGGGATGGCACACTAAATGCGTGCACATGGGGTGTCATTTTTCTTACATTTTATTTCATTACAACTGGTGCGTGACACGCACACGCATTTGGTCTGCGCCGGCCTTTACTGAGCTCCCGATTTTTGGCGCATCTATCAGCGCGTCATAACCGTGAATTAACAAGTTTTTCTTTCAGATTATTGTTATGTTCTTCACAACTTACCTCTGGTAATTTTCGACGGATCAACATCATCAGGTATGCCCAAGATAATGTTCTCGTCGTTCGGATCCAAAGTCAGTATCTTGGGCTTGGGTATCTTCGGCATATTCTCGGCATCCCAAATGACTTCCTCCTCCCAAGTTCCATAGACTAACTCCTCGTTTTCAACGGGGAATATGCTGTACCAAGTGTTGTCTTCGCCGTCTGCTGATGCTGCACCGGGCTGGGAATTAGATGTAGCCGTAGTCGAACTAGAAAAATAAAAAATATGTAATGAACTAAAACAATTACTTTGCTCACCCGCGACCTTACAATAGTTACGTTTATGCAAGAAATGTGCGTTCATGCAGTTCCTCCACCTCCACACTGTACGAACACACACAAATCACACAAACCCAACCATCACCACCACCAAGCCACACTGACGCGCTTCGAACTCAACCAGAGCTCATCTTCAGAGTTACCACAACCGTATGCTATGCTACCAACTGTTAAAACACACAGTTTAACAGTTGGTAGCATAGCATACGGTTGTGGTAACTCTGAAGATGAGCTCTGGTTGAGTTCGAAGCGCGTCAGTGTGGCTTGGTGGTGGTGATGGTTGAGTTTGTGTGATTTGTGTGTGTTCGTACAGTGTGGAGGTGGAGGAACTGCATGAACGCACATTTCTTGCATAAACGTAACTATTGTAAGGTCGCGGGTGAGCAAAGTAATTGTTTTAGTTCATTAATATGGACCTCCGCAAAGTAACGCCTGATTCAATGAATTATTTAAAAAATATGTAGTTATGTTGCTGAAAGTAATCTGTGGAGCTATTACGCAGGTACGCGACTTGACTTGAGTAGGGGTCCCGTTGGCACCCTTTGGCATCCTAAAAAAACCGGCCAAGAGCGTGTCGGACACGCTCAGGATAGGGTTCCAACTTTACGTCTATGGGACGTACCGTATTTTTATTTTTTTTTCTACATTTTATTTTATCACTTTGTCGGGGTAGTTGCTACATATTATATCCATTTAAAATTACAGCTTTCTAGCACTAATAGTATCTACGCTAAGCCGCGGACGGACGGACGGACAGACAGAAATGACGAAACTATAAGGGTTCCGTTTTGCCATTCTGGGTACGGAACCCTAAAAAGGTACATACGCAGCGGGTTTTGGCTGCAACGGCGCCGGCGGCTGCGGTCTCGGGTGAGAGAACTGCTGCGCGGTGCGGCTAACTGAAGTCGGCACCCAGCCCGCGGCATTACTCTTACTGTTCAGACGGGCTAGCACCTAGGAAACAGATAAAACAACTAAAATTCATAGCGTGAACGGTTGGAGTAAAGCCAGAGAATGTGACAACGCATCGATGGAAAGCGTGAATGAGCAGTCTACTTTGGTGATTTAGGGCTAACGATTTTCTTCTGTCTGCTTTGGATCGCAACGCTTCTATACATTTAGTATGAAAACTGATTCCAGGGGCACTGCGACTACGTGCCCCCGTCCCACGTCTCTTCAGTGTGGCTAGCGTTTAAGAAGGAGGCTTTTGTTCAACAGTGGACGTCCTCCAGCTTGTGATGATTAGGGGCCGGAATTCTCATGGCACTTTTGAAGCTGTCATAGGGACTTCTCATTTATCGACTTAATTAACGACAAACAGAAATTATAATAATAATATACTCAGCAGCAAATCTAATCGCCCTCCTTCCATAAACATGTATGTAAAGTGGGCGGTTAGATTTGCCGCCGAGTATATTTTATTGTTCCTTATAACACCGAAGTGAACTGTTTAAATGTGAAATTGTTAACTAACTGTTCATTGTTTTAATTTCATATCTCTATTTCACATTTTCAACTACTCAAAAGTTATCTGAAAGAGATCGCTCTTTAATGATAAAACCTCTACTTTTAATCTTCTTTAATACGTAGTGGTCTATAATGTATCGATACAATTATGTATATCGGAGGTGGATAAACGAGAAGTCCCTTTGACAGTCTCAAAAGTGCCACGAGAATTTCTGGTCCCTAGTGATGGATGATGATCAATCAGAATCACATACCTTTTGCTTGATTTCACTGCCGTCCCAAATAACGTCGTCTTCCCATTGCAGCTGTGACAGCATGAGGAACGAATCTTCGGGGAACCCGCTGTCGGGACTGTCCGTGTCCTCCGGTTCCTCAGTTTTGATCTCATCTTCTGACTTCTCCTTGGGCTCCATGTCACGTTCAGGCGAGGGAGCCTGAAATAATAAACATGTTGTTTTCAGTAAAATTCAACGAATGATTTGAAACATGGGCAAGTTTTGGAGTAACTAGTAAGTAACTTTGTGCAAATTGAATTAGCGACTTCAAAAATTAAAACTTCTCCAATTTCTACAGCAGATAATAATTATGATATGTAAAAAATAGTATGCATATGCAAGGGAAAAAGCGATATGATACGCGTTTCTTAACTCGAGATAGATAAGACGAGGATTTTCATTACACTCGCTATAAGTCTGTAAGGATCGCAAATCGCTTTGAACATCTCGTTCTATCACCATCTTTACCGTTTGACAGAAAGAAATAGAAAATTCGATAGCAAGCGTTAGACAACACGGTCTCTAGTGACACTTAAACGAAAGGAATATTTTTCTAATTTGGAACGTCAATTTGTTTATACGGTCAACAGGTCCTTTACTTAAGTTTTTCATCTACAAAAAGGTCTTACCTTAACTTTAAACCCGTAGTCAAAGCCATCTCCCGTTTCAGGCACATTGAGCATGTCGTACCAGACTTGCGCGGGGCCGAAACGCCAGTGCGCCGGCGTCGGCCGCTGCGACTTGTCGCCGTAGTTAGCGTTGTTAGCGTCCGCGTTCGATTGCTGGTTCTCTTCCATTGGTCTGTGGAAAGATAAAAAAATACTTTTGCTTAAAATAGTATAGTAGTATGGTGTCTTTCTAGCGACAGCGCGATTGGTAGGCGCAACATTTGCACCTGACAACTCGGTCAAGATCACACAACACTAGCATTTTCTCTGTTCATTGCGCAGTCGATACGCTCGCCGCAGTGATAGCCTGACAGTACACGCGATTAAAACGTTCACTGTCCCCACACGAATTGATTTGAAAAAGTCACACGTCCAGGTATGCTCCCACTTAGAAGTTGTGAACTCATAGTGGAAGCACAAACTCTTGAAAAAAGCTTCATGCCCCTACATTGGGAGCACCCGGATAGGGAAGGTGTTAAGGCATCTAAAATCGGTTTTTATTGTATGGGCAAAACTGAAAAAACCTGTTTTAGATGCCCTACACGCATTGAGCAGAAAAAACACAAATGCAAGTAGATGTAAACGAAAAAGTAGATGAAAAAAATATGAATAACTCGACCATACACGGTAGTTTCATGTTTAAAGCAGTAGTGCATACGAACGCATCTTAGTCGCTGTCGGTACCGTCAGTCACAAACGTAAGCAAAAGCTTTACTCGTGTATTGCATCGATAATATACTGTAGAGGGGCACGCGTTCTTAAGTGAACAGATTTGTAATAAAAGTTACCTCAAGAACTTATCCTCGTCGTCGCTAGCGTACTGCATTTCGATGTTTTCCGGCGGCTGCGCAGCGGTGTCACTGCTGGTACTGCCGCTACGTTTGCGTCGTCGACGCTTCTTCACGCCGCGCCATATTTGCGGCAAGCTGGATAGTTTACCCGGGCCGAAAAGGCGTGAGAACAGGAGTACCTGAAATTACCCGTTGATGTTAGAAAAGAAAAGTGATGTTTTGGTGGATGGATTTTGCTGTTAAGTCTTCAGGTTTAGCTATAGAAATATTTCATTCAGGGGCTTTAAATTTATTTTACAATGCATATGCTCGGAAAGTGCCTCTTGACGCGAGTCAACATATCTATAGAAAGTTAGTCATCCCAGCACACTTTCGCAAGTGTGAAAAAAGTTGTATGGATTTTACTTTCCACACGCGTGCGGAAAAGTAACTTTTTAAATTGCCAATTCTCAAAAAGTTGTGTCCAAACTAGTGTTTAAAAAATAAGACTAGAGAGCTGTGTCTTCATAATTCAGCTTTGCACAAATAAGAAAATGTTTGATGCAACCAAATGAATATTTACTGATAAAATAATAAAATAGATTGTTTTAATATTAAAACACACAAATTATAATTTCGTCAAAAGTTTTGAAATAAAAAATTTAGTACTAGAATAATTAATTACGACATCTGCGCTTTCAGTGCGCGCGCATGGCGTAACACGAACCAATCATGTTTACCCGATCGCGCCTGTCAACCAATGAGCTTTCAGTGTGCGCGCATGGCGTAACACGAAACAATCACGGTTACCCGTTCGCGCCTGTCAACCAATGAGTTTTCAGTGCGCGCGCATGGCGTAACACGAACCAATCATGGTTCGTTCCGTTCTCGCCTGTCATGAAAACCCGCCACAGTAATGTTCATGAATTCAGTCCGGAGAATTAATTTAAGTTTAGTAAATTAAAATGGAGAGTTCAAATGATGAATTTACATAGGACTTAACGCCGCCTGACGTCCTAGACCAAGCACAAAATTAAATGTGATAGCCTCCTGCTGACTAAACCGATGCTGAAATATGTAAACATCTACGAGACTTTCCCTCAATGAAAGGTAAATAAGAACGCAACATCTTTTTCCGAAAATGTTTATGAGCGCGCGCAGACAGAGAGCGGTCTGGAGTTCCGAGTTCAGAGTTCTGCGTTCTTTCGAATGTACTGAGTCTCTTACGATAACGCACACAGCAGGCGACTGGAACTCTCAAGCGATGAAAACACAGAACTCTGAACGCGGAACTCGGTACTCCAGACCGCTTTCTGTCTGCGCGCGCTCTTAGCCCCAATTTTTTCCTCGCTTAATGCATTGTAAAATGTTGTATGATATACGTGGCGAAAGTAGGAAATTCCCAACTCATGTCGGCTAAACCAAACTCGCTTCGCTCGTTTGTTTAGATCTCCGCCATTCGTTGGCAATAGCCTACTTTCCGCACTTGTATCATAAATAACTATTTAAGTCTCGCCGGTGACAATCCTATTTGAAAGTAGGAAAAAACTGTATGTTGCTGCAAAATTAACACGCGAATGAAACTTTGGACTATACCTAAACTGTTTAACTTAGTCCTCCTCGCCCGCGCGGTACAGGGACTGCGGGGTATGACGACAAAGGGAGCCGGGAGTGGTGCGGGCGGCGAGCGCGCCTCGTGTGCCTGCCGCCCGCACCTCTCCCGGCCTCCTTTGTCGTCATACCTACCCCTCAGCTTCTGTACCGCGCGGGCTGTAGCTGTAGCTATAGGTAGCTGAAAAAAGTTGAGCAAGCAAAGCAAGAAAATTCAACGCAAACGTTCACCATTTCGGAATGGATTTTCATAGGTGCGATAAAAATCGACCCTATTTGATACTGAGGAAACTCCGCCTAGTAAGGAAAGAATCTAAAACTTATCAACGACAAATTATCGTACCAACGTAGTGAGCCAAAATTGATAAATAGACTACAGTACAGTAGAGGTAAATAACTTACTTTATCAGGTCGAAAGTCAGGAAACAGTTCGGTGACATTAGTATTGGCGTATTTGGACGGCAACATCGCAGCCAGGGGTGTCTCTAGTTTCTTTGGTGTTTCGGAAGTCTGATGCTTTAGGGTTCTATCTCTGTCGGAATAGATCATGTTACACAATCTACTTAGACAAAGCCCAGTAAAATTTATTCATAGTACCAACATAACAGGACTAGCCGCTTAAAGAACTCTCATAAGAGATTTATTCGCGCTTGATTAAAACGAATGACGGCCTTCTGGGTCAATTTTAGCCAATGCTTGAGGTTTGGCCATTTAACGCGATAATGCTGCCTACCTCTTGGGAACTATACTGTCCGGTGACATATTTGAATTGTATATCTTTGAAATTTATAGAATTATGTTTAATTTTCGTTTCTTCTGCTTAATTTCTCTTCTAATAATATTATTCAGAGAATAACATGAAGGTAATTGGGAAGATTAATGTCGCCTATACTCTATTCAAGTTAATGAGCTAGTACTGAGGGCACACAGCTGCACGTGATTGGTTCGAGATACACCGCAAAAGCTGCTGATTAGTTTTCTCGGCTTTAGCAACGTATTTTTAACCAATCACGTGCAGCTGTGTTCTCTTAGTAATAACTCGTTAACTTGGACAGGGTATAGTAAAGAAGTCAAATTGCTTTCCGAAGACAGAGACGAGTGACGGTTAGCCTATTGACAAGATTTTTTTAAGTTAGTAAATAAATGAATAAAGTTAAGAAACTTACGGAACTGTTGATGGAGGTGGCATAAGTCCCCCATCTCCTTCCATATCTCCCTCATACCCATCGTCATTCGGCCGCTGTTCCTCTTGTTGGAAATAATCTCCGCCCTTCCAATTTTCATCTCTCAATTCGCTCTGTGGACAATTGCTTTTAATATCTACTTCCGAGTGTTCAACAGTACACTCTTCTAAACTCTCAGAAACATCCATAGCTTCAGATTCAGGTGTTGCTTCTGTCTGTGCGTCCGTTTGTGCATCCAGATTAGGTTTAGTGTCGGTTTCCTAATATTGTTAACACAAAATTTTGTTAGCACAGTGTTTGTGAAAAAGATAAGGATTTATAGGAATGTAATAGCAAAAGCTATTTTGTGATGTTAGTGAGGAATGAGAATGAAAACTGGTGAAGTGGTCCTAATTTTAGGTCAACTTATGATGCAAAACAAGATTTTTTAATACATGAAAATAACATGTGCCAGGATCTAGTTTGTGGTGAAGTTTGAAACACTATGTGAGAATTTTAAAGTGCCATAGAAGGAACAGAAAGTGCTTGCAACATAATTTTAACAGAAACAAAAAGTCAACTTCTAAGAACTCCCTTATGGATGGTATAGAATACCATAGATGGTATCTAAACGGAAGTATACACTTCCAAATGAAAAAGTATTTCCAAAATTGGTTCATAATCACCAATTCTTTGGGGTAACAACCACATACAAATGCATTGAGAATCTCCTTCTTTTTATGAAGTTGGTCAAAAAATTAGGAAAATGATCTTTTAAATAGAAACATTTATTCCCATTAAAACAAATTGTTTAATTTAACACTCTGTAATAACCCTTAAAACCGCCGCCGCCGCTTGCTATACATTTCTTTGATCCCAGTGCTCAAAGGATAGTTGACAACTAAACACATAACCACCTCCAAATGCAAATAAAAGACACATAAAAAGGATACCTGACATAAAAATTTGCTTTGTAAAGTTGAATTGAGAATCTACTATAACTAGAGTTGGCAGGCTACCATATGAATCAAAATATTTGAACACATAGCTTTAAAAAAAGCTATAATTAGTTATTAAAAAGATACAGCTTTTAGGTTAAAATGTGTGGCCAAATTAAAAACCAAGTCTGGTTTTTGCATCTTTTGACATGGCAACCCCAACTATAAACCAATACTACTTGATAGATGAACTAAGAAATGATTGTTATAATGAGTTAGTCACAGCAACAAGCACTTTGATAACTATTGACTTACTTGTACATCCTCGGCTACATCATCAATGTCAAAGAAATCAACTGCCGATGGGCTTTTTACAGTGTAATCTGAAATTAAATAAGTATTATTAGTTATTAAATAGGTATTTTAGTTTAGTATTTTAGTTGTTTAAATTAATGAAATACAACCGTTTTACAAAGTTAAGTATGGTTGATTAACCTTTTCAACCCCAACAACAAATTTATCAACGGTTTAAAGGAGACTTGATTCAAGTGCCATCCTGATATTGAATTATATACATTATGTTGATTTCAATCAGGTATAACTGCAATACTGCCCAGGATGGTGCTTGAATCAATTTGCCTTTTAACCGTCAATATGTGTCACAAAGTACAATGTCAAAATTATCTTCACACAATGATATAAGGTCCAAATTAGCTTTACGACTAAGTAGGCTTAGGGTTGAAAAGGTTAACACCATATTTCTGCTTTGTAACCAAAACTACCTGCAAACAGAACCCAACTGTCGAGTTTTTGGCGCTTTAACCTTTTCAACACTAAGCCTAGTCAAATGTAAAGCTATTTTGAACCTTATGTCATTGCATGAAAATCACTTTATAGTTGTACTTTGTGAGGCATATATCCGTTGTTAGCCTTGAAAAGGTTTATGTGATAAAGGGGAGTAAAAAATACATCATTTATCTATCAGAGTTAAATCATTTGATTTCTGACCCACAATAAAATTAACTCATTATTATTATACTAGCTGTTCCCCACAACTTCATCTGTGAATAATTAATTTATCACTATCCTACAGGAACTATGCAATATTCTGAGATAAAAAATATCCTATGTACTTCTCAATATCTTAAGACTATCTCAATATTTAATTTCATTTAAATCAGTTGAACGGTTTAAGCGAGCAGAGGTAACAGGCAGACCGATGGAGTTACTTTCCCATTTATAATATTAGTAAGGAATGTAAGGATAACAAGCATTCTTTCCTAAGTTATGTAATGTCATTTACAATCCATCCACTCCATCTCTGAGCTAGGCAACAGTTAATGTGTTCTAGTTTTCTGTGGCTTCCCATGAGGCTGACATTGTTACATTAGGTGTACTCAATCCTCGTTAAAGTATTAGATTTAAAAAAAAATGATGTTTTCCATGAAAAGGCTCCACAATCAGTCACAATTTAGTTGGTCTAGTACAGGGATGGCGAACCAATGGCATGCGTGCCAGTTGTGGCACGCAACAATATAATTTGGGCACATCACTAATCATGAATCCATGCAATCACCAAGTTTAGTACCTTTGATGGCATGTCAAAGCCAGATTATTGTTGTTTTTATAATTATAAGGGCACATTCACCAATAAAGGTTCGCCATCCCTGGTCTAGTAGTACTTAGTTTATTTAATATTTCAACTCTACTTTTTACAATAAGACACCTATGCCAAAATGCATCATACAATGCAATTAGGACAATTTTCACTTGTTGCTACAAAGCATTCTCAATTATCATGTTAATAGCATAGTATTTCTATCTGCTAAATTTTACTATCACTCATCATTATTTCATTAAACATTAATGGCAATTAAATAGTAGCCAGAATTCAATAGCTCACAAGCATTGAGTGTAATTAGAACCAAGTACTTAATAAACTGTTTACTTTCGTAAACTACATATATCATGATATCATTTATTCTGTGTAATAACAGTGAAAAACAACAACTTTTTCACCTTTTTCTTCCTCCTCTTTGATCGTATCCTCAGCTTCGAGCACTTCAGAGAGCATGGAGCCAAGCCCAAGCCGCGTAAGAGACGACAGCATGCGCTTGGATTCTCCGTCGAGGAGTCCATCGTCTTCCAATTGACCCTTCTCATCAATATTACCAAACAAAAACCCAGTCAAGTCGACTCCGCCGCGATCTTGATCGCCGCCATCGTCGCTGTCACACATCGTGTTAAAATACTACAAAATGAAAGATTAATTCCACATATTCTTATTGATGTTCCTACAGAAAAAAAACACGGATAACTAGTACGGCATAATAAATAAATAATACGATAAGCCAGCCAAGCTTTCACATCACAAATGAACGCGAACGAATGAATGAATGAATGAGCGAACATTGTGATATCATTGACAGTAACAGCTGTCACCCTGATTTCTTTTTCTATTCTTTCCGCTAGGAAAAAGACAAAAGCCTAAAGCCATACAGCCAAATCATCATTATAATAATATTTTTTGCCTGTCTTGATAGTTTTAGTAAGGCCAGATAATAAATTATTCCAAGTCAGTTAGACATGAGGCAAGTAGTACAGGTTTTAAGTCTCATCTTCCGTACTATTACAATAAAACGTTATTCCAATAAAACGTAATGACAACACTGATTAGTTAGTTTGAGTCATAAATAAAAACGGACCAAACACATCGTATTACATTTCATGATTTCATCGTAATGAATAACCATCGACTTAATACCTAACCCGGACTAAGTACTGCGACATAAAAGTGAGGCCGACAGAGAAACCAAACTAGTGGTTTGCATCTCGTTCTAATTAGGGTGACCAAGTACACCTGCGGATAAATATCAAGATTTTTCTTAAAAAAGTATAAAAGAGTCAATTCAGAATTAGAAAGACGTAATGTAAGCCTACACTGATCTTATATTTATATTACAATTATTTTATTTTTATTATTGTTTTACTTTTATTAATTTTATACAGGGGATTGATTTGTATTTTTGTATGTTTGTAACGAATGAACTCCAAAACTACTAGACCGATTTCAAAAATTCTTTCACGAATAGAATGCTACATTATTTCTGAGTAATACAGGGTAATTTTTTAATCAGTGCACAAATTTTGATACGTGATTCAGATCATGATTATCTGTTCAAGATTTTTTTTTTAATTTTGAAATTTGGGTTGTTCATAGTAATTCATCCAATAATTGGTCGAGTTACTATGAAAAACAAAAAAAAGTGATTAATATTATAACGAAAAATACTGAAATTTGTTATTTTAACGACACTGAATCACATATTAAAATTTGTGCACTTATTAAAAATAATAGGAATCCGGAATCCTTGCTAAAACTTCAGTAGTGTAACCCAAGGTGTAAAAAAAAAACTTTTATCTTTTTTACCCCCACATACCAAATTTCATCGAAATCGTTGGAGCCGTTTCCGAGATCCTGATTATATATACATATACAAGAATTGCTCGTTTAAAGGTATTAGATAGATAGATTAGATAGATAGATTCTGTGATCTGTGATGTAGATCAATATCGAGCAAAAACGAGCAAAAGAATTCATGTTTGTTGTATGGGAGCCCCCTTAAATAGTTATTTTATTCCATTTTTTAGTATTTGTTGTAATAGCGGCAAACGAAATACATCATCTGTGAAAATTTCAACTCTCTAGCTATCACGGTTCCCGAGATACAGCCTGGTGACAGACGGACAGACGGACGGACAGCGGAGCCTCAGTAATAGGGTTTCCGTTTTTACAATTTGGGTACGGAACCCTAAAAAGACAAATAATTTCAGTCGTAGATCATCTTTATATATATAAAAGATGCTTATTTTAATGTATTCTTTAAAGTTTTTTTTTTAAAAATTTTACGAAAAACTCGAAAAAAAAATTCTGATCCAATTTTTTTTAAGTCCTTCAATCGGGCCCCTTTTTCTATACCCCAACCTGCTTTTCAGTCTTATCTACGAAATTGCATTAGTAGACATACTCACACCGGCCTAAATCATAGGCACCCTAATTTGTCAACGTCGGTGATACCAGTTAAAATTTACAATCACCACTTGATCATCACAATATTTAATGCATTACCGTGTTTTAATCAGTTAATATTAGTTGCAATCTTAATGATTTACAAATTAGGTAAAAGGTAATATTTTGTATCTAAATATAAAGGTTTATTATAAAGAAGGTTATTATTTTCAGTACTAATTTTTACTACTACAGTCAAACCTGGATAACTGAGAGCTCAAGGGACCGCGATCTCTTTTTCTCTTATAGAAGTTTTTCACTAACCAGAGTTTCTAGCTTACAGAGTTACAGACGGGGTCTGCCTCACTTATAGAGGTCTATAAATATACGGCAAATATGACGTAATTAGAAACAAAATACGTGTATGTATGGGTATTACATATTAATTGAAATAATAGCTGAATGTTTAATGTTTAAAATCTGTTAATTTCTTTTGCGATTCTGTTTTTAAATTTGTGTACTTTTTTATAGTAGGTGGATTCTGCTAAGCCAAACTGACTCTGTATTTGATTTCGTAATTTCCCAGATTCAAAAGCATTAACAATTTTTAGTTTATTACTTAAAGACAACACATTGAGTTTTCGTTTAGACATTATGAGTAAGTAGGTACTGTTACCTTTCTTCGCAACTACTGTTTATGAACTGAGTGTAATAAGCTTGACAAACAAGTCGGTGCGCACATTTGGCTTTTGAATAGAATGAGTTCCTCGAACTATAATAACAAAACAATAACAGACGCACATTTGGTTATTCGAATACAATGTAAGTTCCTAAAAATATAGAAAACAATAACAGACGCACATCTGGTTTGAATTAAATAAAGAGTCCCTCGAAATTTAAGGATGTCACACAAATAGCAAAAGTTAAACGCGTTAATTGTCGCTTATAGAGGTATAGGCAAGTATCAATCTCACTTGTAGAGGTTCACGCGTAAAAAAATTACCGTCTCTTAAAGAGGTTTTATGTTTCTCACATATAGAGGTTTTAGGAGGGCAAAATAACGGGACCTGGTAATTGCTCTAAATAATAGAGTTTTTTCGCTTATCCAGTTCTCACTTACTCAGTTTAGGACTTACGTGAGGTAATCTCGTATGAGTATGAAATCCAAAGTCACTTTTTATAATAGTTTATTAACTATTTGTACAGCACAGAAGGAGTAATTGAAGAAGCACACACGAGAAGAAACAGTTCGAAAGGATAGAAAGCGTATCACAACAAGTATAACAATAAAATCAATAAATTAGTTAGCGAGCCGCGAGAGTAAACAATGCACGGGTAGGCGTTCGTATTAACTCTCACTCGGAGTACGGTAGATCGACTCCGTGCGCGCTACGTCACGCGCCTGCTGCGCGTGCGCAGTCGACGGACGGATTCGATTGCGCGGTTGCATTGTACCGCGACCAGTTAACACGTCAACGATAATCGGTGACGATGATGATGATGATGACTCATGTTAAAGTACTTAGATAATTATAGTGTGTTAGTGTTACTAGTGTTTATGTTTTAGGCTAAGTAATTATTATTATTATTATTGTAGTGTTAAGTATTTGTAAATAATTAGATTATAAGTTAGTTAATAGTATTATGATAAAATGTAAGTTTTTCATGTATTATTAAATGTAAGTAGCCTACATCACTCCCCTCCAGAGACCTTGTTAGGGGCGATAATAATTCGGGAAACGCACTTGCCTTCCCGAGCGTGTAGTTCTAAGTACCTTTCCTGGATCATGGTCGTATGTACGTTCTGGTTTTGTGGTTTGAGACACCTTAGCTACTTTAGTACTTATAGTGGTGGGAGGTACTATGGGGGATTGGGTAGCTAAAGGCCAATCATCAGCCAAGCGGTAGGCCGGTTTTAGACGGTCAATAGTCACGGTGACCGTTTTACCTTTTACGAGAAGTTTGAAATATTTCTCGCTTCTCTCCAAGACTTTGTGTGGGCCAGAATATACGGGCGTTAGAGGGGCTCGTGAAGCGTCATCGCGAAGGAAGACGTATTCAGCGGTTGCCAGTTCTTTAAACACAAAAATCTTTTTGTTGCCGTGGTGGGAGGTGGGAACCGGTTTAATTTTTGATGCGAATGAGCGTAACCTCGCGGTAAAATCTGTCATGTCAGTGGTACCGGGTATGCTAGGATCGAAAAATTCTCCACAAAGGCGTAACGGTTCACCGTATAGTAATTCGGCAGGAGAAGCTTGCAAGTCTTCTTTGAAGGCGCATCTTATGCCTAGGAGGACTTGAGGTAGCGTGTCAGTCCAGTTGGTATCGGCGTGGCATGTAATGGCGGCCTTGAGCTGCCTGTGAAACCTTTCAATAAGGCCATTGCATGCTGGATGGTAAGCCGTTGTCCGCATGTGGCGGAAACCAATGGACTTAGACAGATATTGAAACAGCGCGGATTCAAATTGCCGGCCGCGATCTGTGACAATATCTCCTGGACAACCGAATCTGGCTATCCAACCAGTGATTAGTGCCTTGGCCACCGTTTCTGCCGTGATGTCCACTATAGGTATGACCTCAGGCCATCGCGTAAAGCGGTCAATAGCTGTCAAGCAATAACGGTAGTCGTGAGAGACTGGAAGGGGACCGATAAGGTCGATATGCACTTGCTGGAAACGGGCGCGTGGTAAGTCGTAGCTGCCTACGGGTGCAGACACGTGACGACTTACCTTAGTTCGCTGACAAGCTAGGCAAGATCTTGCCCACTCCCTGCAGTCCTTCCTTACACTGGGCCAAACAAAACGCTGAGCTACTAGTTTTGCAGTCGCGTTAGCCCCTGGGTGACTTAAGGAGTGCAGAGTGTTGAAGACGGTCCTGCGGAAGCTCTTGGTTACAAAGGGTCTGGGGGTTGACGTACTGATGTCGCAATACAATAAGTAACGGCTTCCTGGCAGTTCCACCTTTTTTAGCCGTAGAGATGACGAGTCGATGTACTCGGCTAATTCAGCATCGGACACTTGAGACTTAGCCAACATAGAGAGATCGATTGGTGCTTCAAGTTCAGCAACCCGCGACAAGGTGTCGGCCACAACATTGTCTTTGCCGGAGATATGGCGTATGTCGGTTGTGAACTGCGATATGTAGTCCAGGTGTCTGTACTGCCTAGGCGAACAATTATGTTTCCTTTCATGGAAAGCAAAACTGATCGGCTTGTGGTCGGTGTAGATGGTGAAGTGCCTAGCTTCTAACATGTGCCGGAAGTACTTAATGGCCTCATAAATTGCTAGCAGTTCACGATCGTATGGTGAATATTTGGTCTGGGACGGACTCAATTTATGGGAGAAGAAGGCTAAGGGCTGCCATGCATTGTCGTTGCCCAGTTGTTGCAGAACTGCGCCTACTGAGGTGTCTGACGCATCTGTCACCAACGCTAGTTTGGCTCGGCAATCTGGGTGAGCGAGCAATGCTGCGTTGGATAAGCTTTCTTTGGTATCTTCGAAAGCCTTCAGAGCGTCACCTGTAAGATTAATAGGCGTCGAACCTTTTACTGCCCCCGTAAGGAGGGAATTAAGAGGCGCTTGTGTCTGTGCGGCGTTAGGCAGAAATCGCCTATAAAAGTTGGCCATGCCTAAAAATCGACGCAGTTGCCTAACATCCTTAGGAGGGGGAAAGTTCTGTATGGCTTCGACTTTTGAGTCCAATGGCTTGGTACCGCTCTCCGAAATCAAATAACCCAAGAAGGTTACCTGGGGAGCTCCAAAGACACATTTGGACACGTTAATCACCATGCCGTAGTCGCGAAGTCTGGTAAAGATTTCTCGAAGGTGATTTCGGTGCTGTTCTGCGTCCCTTGAAAATATTAAGAAATCATCCAAGAAGCAATAGACGAAATCTAGACCACGAGTAATCTCATCTACAAACCTTTGAAACGTTTGGCCGGCGTTGCGCAGACCAAACGTCATAAATGGGAATTCGAACATACCAAAGGGGGTTGTAATAGCCGTCTTTGGTATGTCTTCAGTGCATACAGGTATCTGGTTGTAAGCCTTCACAAGATCGATAGTACTGAAAACCTTACAGCCAGATATGCTATGAGCAAAGTCGTGCAAATGACGGATGGGGTATCTATCCGGGATAGTGCGAGCATTTAGTTGGCGATAATCACCGCAAGGACGCCAACCGTTATCTTTCTTCGGAGCTAAGTGTAACGGCGACGACCATGGACTCTCGGAAGGTCTAGCTGTTCCGCTCGCCAACATGTCCTCAAATTCCCGCTTGGCTACCTTCAGCTTATCTGGAGCAAGGCGCCGCGGGGCACAGGATACGGGTGGACCTGGGGTAGTTCGTATATGGTGTTGCGTGTTGTGGGGTATTGTGCGTTGCGTGCCAGCTGGTCGTGTGATAACAGGAAATTCCTGGGAAAGCAAACGATGATAGCTGGTATCACCGGTGTACAATACTTTAACAGAATAAATATCATTACTAGTAGCAGAAATAGCAGAGGTACTTAAGCTAGTGTAATTATCAACTAATTTCTGGTTTCTACAATCTACTATCAAATGATAATGCGATAAAAAATCTACACCTATAATTGGCTTGGTAACATTAGCAACAACAAAGCGCCAAGGATATTCACGACGAAGTCCAAGATCTAAATTAAGATGCGCGTAACCGAAGGTGTCGATGGTCGTCCCGTTGGCTGCTGTTAACTGGTAGCTTGTTGGTGATCGTCGCTCACGCAGTTGAGACTTGGGGAAGACACAGAGGTCGCTACCGGTGTCGACCAGAAACTGCATCTTCGACCTTCTGTCGATGACGAACAGGCGACCAGAGGAAGTTGGGCTGTCAGTTGCCGCCATTACCGACTGCCCGAAGCGTTTCCCGGATTCCCGAAGTCGCAGGGCTTGACACATTTGTGCGCGTCAATGCCATGCCGCGCGTGGTACCAACAGGTGGGGTATTTCCTGTAGCTGGACTGCGATCTGGTGTTGGAACGGCTCCGCTTATTGGATTTGGAACGGCCTTGCTTCCTAGACTTGAGATGGTCACGGCTATGGGCACGAGATTGACGACTGTTGTTCATTGTCAATGCGTGGACCTGCTTCCTGAGTTCCGCGATCTCCTTGACCACGGCATCCATACTGGAACCTGGGGTATGGCTCGTAGAGGCGACCTGCGGTGTCGACTTGACCACAGCATGGATTCTGTCCGCGAGGTCTGCCAGAAGACTCAGCTCTGCGTTAGGCTGCGCCGCTAGTACAGTCTGTATGTTCCACGGCAGCCGGCTGATCCACATTGTCCGAAGGAATTCTTCGGAGACTTGATTCCCAGCTAGGTCCTGAAGGTGTCGCCAGAATTGGGAGGGTTTGCGGTCTCCGAGCTCCTCATGCATTAGGAGTTGCTGAGACTTCTCCTCACTGGTATCACCGAGACGTTTGATCAGCACTTCCTTGATCTTCCCGTATTTGTTAGTCGCCGGTGGATGCGTAATAATGTCCTTGACCTCCTTGGAGAATTGACGATCAAGTTGACTAATGACGTAATAAAATTTCGTCTGATCATTGGTAATGCCGGCAATAGCAAACTGGCCTTCAATTTGCGAAAACCAAATTTCGGGTTCTTCGGGCCAAAAGGGTGGGACGCGCACTCCAACTTTAAAAATATCCGATGACGGTGGTGTAGTGGAAACCTGCCCACCGCTTTGCTCTTCAGCGCGGTCGCCTTGATTTCCCTTAGATTGGTTTCCTTGCTCAGAATTCGGCATAGTGGGAACTTGTCGGTTACGTACGGTTCTCCCGGTGCTCTTCGTCTAGAGTAGTGTTCTCCCTGGGGTCACCAGTTTAGGACTTACGTGAGGTAATCTCGTATGAGTATGAAATCCAAAGTCACTTTTTATAATAGTTTATTAACTATTTGTACAGCACAGAAGGAGTAATTGAAGAAGCACACACGAGAAGAAACAGTTCGAAAGGATAGAAAGCGTATCACAACAAGTATAACAATAAAATCAATAAATTAGTTAGCGAGCCGCGAGAGTAAACAATGCACGGGTAGGCGTTCGTATTAACTCTCACTCGGAGTACGGTAGATCGACTCCGTGCGCGCTACGTCACGCGCCTGCTGCGCGTGCGCAGTCGACGGACGGATTCGATTGCGCGGTTGCATTGTACCGCGACCAGTTAACACGTCAACGATAATCGGTGACGATGATGATGATGATGACTCATGTTAAAGTACTTAGATAATTATAGTGTGTTAGTGTTACTAGTGTTTATGTTTTAGGCTAAGTAATTATTATTATTATTATTGTAGTGTTAAGTATTTGTAAATAATTAGATTATAAGTTAGTTAATAGTATTATGATAAAATGTAAGTTTTTCATGTATTATTAAATGTAAGTAGCCTACACTCAGGTTTGACTGTATTTCATTATCTTTTTTTCCACTGGCAAATGGTGCGAGTGGGACACAAGCCACTAGTTTGGGTTTCTCTCTCGGACCGCTGTCTCTAGTTATATGGGTCACTTTTGATTGACTAATAAAAGTTAGTACTCAGTCCGGGTTAGGTATTAAGTCCATGTGAATAACCTAGTGCCCTTTGACATTTCAAAATAGGATAGATTGAAAAAGAAATTAAAACCCGCAAAGTTTTAAAAAAAACATTAAAGTCTCGCGAACAAACATTAATAATGTTTCTTAGGAATACCCGAGACCTCAAATATTTTGCAGTCAGGTTGTTTAACCTCTAGGCTAACCAGTCCTCATAATGCTTATTCTTATTATTATTTACTTAGAGTTTGAAATTAAACTGTTGTATATTGAATTGTCATTAACTCATTAAATATAAGTAGGTATATTAAACATACATACCTAATTGATAGGTAGGTAAGTACGTCTAATTTGCGACGTGATATTAAACTATCGTTCTAATTTTAGCTCGCTTGAAAACTATGGGTACCTAGCAGAAAATTATAATGGTGTGGGTGGGCGAGCTATTTTCGTGCGTTGGTTGTAGTGTAGTTGTGCAAACGGAAATTCGGATAACACAACAGTTTTCCGAAGTTGGGCAGCCGCTAAATAGCGCGGCTATTTATATTATACGTTTTTTTACGGTTATTTGTAAATACATAATGTTTATTGCTTTATTCTGTAACCGGCTATCGTGTCAAGCCAAAACCCCGTAATTTGGAATAGGTACAGTGTTTTTTCAAAAGCTCATAAGTATTTCACTTGCCATAAGGTGCTTATGTAAATATTATCGGCTTTCTCAAGATGTACTTAACTGCTAAAACGATGTGTGGCGTTCAAAAGGTAGGTACTATTTTGCTTGAACTCTTGACTTGACTCTTCCGGGTAATACAATAGCAATAAATATTCATCCTCTTCGCAAGCTCCATAGACATGTATAGGTATTATGCGTAGTCTTTATGCCGCTACAAAATTATGCTTTTTTTCAGGAACTCTGCGTAAGCCTACTACTGCTTACCTAGTGTTTGAATCTTCACGATAGGGTATAAAAATGGTTACCTATGTACTTATAATTATTTGTCATTCTCTCACAATAAATAAATCTCCATACAAATCATTTACGCAGTCGCTATCGAGCACGGTCACTGCAAACTCATGGTAGTGGTCCTGTTCTGGTGCTATCTGGTGTGACCATTTCCTTTTCAACAAGCTAATCCACAAACAGATAAAATTATATCCTAAAAATAAATACATATACTTAGGTATAAAATGTCATTAACAATAGGACCAGCGGAAATGAATACGGAGCGCTCTGCGTTTCACAAAAAGGGCTCTGGATGAGTTTACAAATCTCGCTCGATCGATGGAATAACGATTAGGGAAACAATGAAAACTGCCGAAAATATCAAACGACCGAAAATAAACAATAAGTGTTGGAATTGAGAAATGAGAGACAATAAAACTCTATGACGAAGCTTTCGTTGTGGTTTCGAATCAGTTATGACAGTTGAAAACTTCGCAACGCATTCTTTATTCTAATCAGTCTTCGAGACACTTAAAAAAAGCCTAACTGCAGGTAGTATTTAGGAATGGTAAACGACTAGGTCCCATCCTGCTGGCTCGTGCTCCACTCATCAGATCCTGACTTTGGTGACAATGGGACCTAATTGGAAGTACGTTTTCTTATTCAAACAAAAAAATTATATATGTATTATTCAAATCGGTTTCTAGATGACGGCGTACAAAGTTAACAAACATAAAAAAATAACCGTATAATCTCCTCCTTTATGCTCTCGTGCATAAAGTAAAATCTTTGTCTAAGACCAAGGCAATCAGACACAAACAGTGGAACATAAATTTTTAAAAATTAAATTGAATTCATGAGTTTTTTTATAAAATCTGGTGTTTTATATTAAAAAAATAATAAAACTAGATAAATCTAGTAAGTAAATTATTATAGAATTTGCGATGTATGAAATTGTAAATTTAAGATTTTTTAAATTTAATTTCGATGTAGTTGTTTAATTTCCTTGCAATCGAAGTGAAAAGCAGAGTGTAAAACTTGAGCATTAAACAAATTTTCCCCTCAACGTGTCTATCCACCCTCGCTGTACCGGCTCGGGGGCTATATCAACGTCTTGGGTAAAATAAGGTAACGGCAGCGATTTCCGTGGTATTCAAAATCGGCATTCTATTCCGTGGTATTTTTATTTATGCGTTTTGTGATGTATTTAAGAGACTTGCAGTAAATTTGCTCATACAGGAATAAAAAGTAATTTTTGTCAACGAAATTAACAGCACTAGTGAACATATATCAAGCAAGGGGCCATAAAAATTGTCAGTAAACGCAACGTTGCCGCAGAAGCAGGTTGTGTCATACAAACGCAAGATACCTCGCGTAAGTACAACCGTGTTTCTAATTAGTGATTTGGATAATAAATATGACAGTTACTTTAATGTTGCGGTTTTGTAATGTTAGATAGTAGTTTCTTTTATGACTTAAGATCATAATTTTTTCATATTTTTGGACAGAAATACGTTAAAAACGGTAAATTAAATACAGCGGAATAAGCATCCATATTTTTGCAGTGGCAGATTATTCCGAGGTATGCGGCTTAAGATGTAACAATACTTTCCATTCCGAGTTAATTTATTTTAAATTTTGCTTAGCACTTATATTAAATATTTATGGAAATGTAATCTTTAGCTAATACAGCAGGTAAAGAGCAATATCCGTGGTATTAAAAAGTGATCAGAACTCTTAATTTTTAAAGATTCGCTGATCACAATAAAGTATGTTTTCTTAGAAACCCTTAAATATACACGTCATTTTACTTTTATGAAAAATTGAAGTATTTTGCTTGTTAAGATATGAAAGTTGAGTTTTTTGTGAAGATTGGAATATGAGCTTTCGATTTACATTAAAAAAATCTCTGTTTACTTGTTTTTTTATGGGTCGGAATTATGTTTTTTGATAACCTGGATTGAAGATAAATCCGATGGTGGGAAAACCCCAACACACGGAAATAGCATATGTGGGAATCTAAATCCGTGTTACGAAGAATTTGTACCCCTCGGAATTATCTTCTCATATAATGTAATTCCGAGTGGTATTGCCAACAAAATTGAAATTTAGGGTACCGTAAAATTGGATATAAAGTCACTGTCAATTGAAATAACAGCAAATGATAGAATAATAACTATGAGAACTTTCAAAGATGATTATTGTATCAAGTATAGCTTAAACAATTATAACTGACATGAGGACTGTACCTATCAAAAATATTTTTTATAATTACTTCAGATATAAGTAATTATAAGAATTATTTTTGATAGGTACAGTCCTCAAAATTAAATTATTATTCTTATTTAAGTATCTCTACCAGTAAACCTTTCTTTTCTAACCTTTCCATACTTTCTGGCCATTATTAATTTGATCTCTAACTTGTGTCCATAGTTCTGTATTTTTGTAGTAAATCATACTAAATATTTTTTTAATTTATTATGTGTATTTTTTTAGGATAGGTTATTAAAATATTTAAGTCTGCGCAAAATATACAGACGCTACAAAAAATATTTTTATTGTACGGAACCAAGCACCCACGGAATTGTCAGCCAAAACACACGGAATTAGATTTACTAGCTATGGATTACCACGGAATAAGAATTTTTCACATTCCTGCCTTTAAAAAATATTTTTTACTATTAAATCATCCAAGACAAACTACAAAAGTAAAAAAAAAAAAAGTTCACTTAAGGTACTCCTAAAAAAAAATATTTTCTGACTCTATTTTATTCAGAAGTGCTTATTTTTTTGATGTATTTGAAAAATGTCCTTAAACCCCACGGAATTCGCTGCCGTTACCTTAGCTCGTTTTAAGCTCTTCTTGTACGTACAATCTGCTATTTTGTGGTCAATATTCCATTTATCGAGGAAGGCTATAGACTATATAACATCACGCTACAACCAATAGGAGCGGAACGTCGATGATTAACGGGGACGAAGTCGCGGGCACCAGCAGTTAAGAATAAAATGATCCTGTAGAAGTAAAGATCGTTCTCCCGTTTCATGTAAATCGATTCTGTTCTTTCGAGTTTTTTCTTGTACTAAGCCAAATGAGGAACTGTATGTGACTGTGAACCCATGTTTTAGTAATTTTATGCGAAAGACACCTTGATTACTTCGTTACTTTTTATGGGAGCAGACCGCCGGTAATGAAGTACGCGCCGGTAATTAAATTAGCTAAGACGTTAACTTCATCGAAGGATAATTTGGCAATGCCACAGTCATTCAGGAAAATAATTAACATGCCTTAATTAAAGAGTATAATAATCTTATACTCCTAATTATAATAAGAACTTCAGAAGTGAATGTGAAATTCTTATTGGTATAAAAATCTTTAAACCTAAATCTGACGTAATAATCGAACAAATTCATGTTCGATACAGTTACAAACTTTGGAAAATCATATCGATAATTTTAGTTTAACGACCGCTTTAGCCTAGTTGGTAGTGACCCTGCCTACGAAGCAAGAGGTCCTGGGTTCAAATCCCGGTAAGGGCATTTATTTGTGTGATGAGCACGGATATTTGTTATGGATGTTTTCTATGTATTTAAGTATTTATTTATCTATATAAGTATGTTTATCGTCGTCTAGTACCCATAGTACAAGCTTTGCTTAGTTTGGGACTAGGTCGATTTGTGTAAGATTGTCCCCTAATATTTATTTATTTTATTTTATTTATTTATCTAACTAAAGACTTTGCTTGTACATAAAAACTGAATCGTGAATGGTCCCTATATCACCTATTGAGAATCCACCTAGTGAGATCTTCTCATTTCTTTATCTCTATAAAAAAATCAAATAGCTACGTCCCTCATAAAGTTATTAAACTAAATGTTAACGACACGAACTTTTTTAAATTATGTTAGATGCCCACAAAAATTGGCATACTAAGGCCACAGAGCCGTACGTATAGTGTAAAAGCCGTCGTAAGAGGAGGCTTAGTTCGTTCAAAAATGAAATAATTCCACAGGGCCACCGTATGCCGCTGGAGACTCCTCGCATTGTTCGACCGTGTTTCGCTTTGTAGAACAATAAAAACTTGTATGAAACATTTACTGTAACTTTTAAAAATAACCCTACATTGTTTTTGGCTGACACCAGTACCTCTACCATGAGTTTACACTAGTTTACAGTGACCGTACTCGCTAGCGACGGCGTAAATGATTTGTAAGGAGAATTGTACTTCCGTAAGTGACCGCTAGAGGCGCTGTACAATTCTCCATACAAATAATTTACGCCGTCGCTAGCGAGTACGGTCACATAAACTAGTGTAAACTCATGGTAGAGGTACAGTTGCGCGCCAGTAAGTACTTAAGTAGTACTCGTAAGTAGAAACTGATACACTTGAAAATTTAACTTTTCTTTTTCACTTGTAATTTATATCAAATGTCACATTGGAATAAAAAGTATTGCTGGCGCTGGGAATCGAACCCAGTTCCACGTCATTCCAAGATGGATGCTTTATAACCATATACCTACTTACACCAACTCGAGCGTTTGAAACTAAAAACTAAAACTATGCCAAATTTAAGGAGCTGATATTGATAGCTGAGAAAATTGGGCGTGACATACAGACGGGTACCGAATTCTTTCAACGATGTTTCTTTTTTTACTAAAACTGAATACCTACTCACTTCTATACTAAAAATAATAAAGAGGTAAATTTGGTTTATGTTTGCATTTTTTCACTTCTCATGCTCTAAAAGTAGGTCAATATAGCCTTACGAGGCGGGAGTAAAGTGAGTGCTTTAGTCCCTAGGGAGTAAAAGTAATTAATTTTTTAATTCATTTCGAGTGACTTAGATAAACTCAAACAGCCAGTACTTGCTTAGTGGCAAAATAAAATATATATAAAAAAATAAGATTGTGTGGACCATTTTCATGACGATAATGTTACGTTCTTAGTCTAAGTTCTACGTTTAAATAAATAAATAGTCTACGTGGTCTTAGTTCTATGCTTTTCCCGCATAGAAGGTGGCGCCATTCTATTTTTTCCAGTTTGTGTATGGGCGGGTTGGGGGCGGGTTGGGAGCGGGTTAGGGGCGGGTTGGGAGCGGGTTGGGGGCGAGTTGGAAGCGGGTTGGGGGCGGGTTGGGAGCGGGTTGAGAGTGGGTTGTGGGCGGGTTGGGAGCGGGTTGGGGGCGAGTTGGGGGCGGGTTGGGAGCGGGTTGGGGGCGGATTGGGAGCGGGTTGAGAGCGGGTTGTGGGCGGGTTGGGAGCGAGTTGGAAGCGGGTTGGGGCGGGTTGGGAGCGGGTTGGGGCGGGTTAGGAGCGGATAGGGAGCGGGTTGGTTTATTATGAAGTTTCACTTCTTCCGCGCGGAGGGACTCCACGCCGCACTGTTTTTTTTTATTAAATATTTTTGTACTAAACTGACTATTTTTTTCTCGCAATCGAAGTGAAAAATAGAATTTCCACCTGGAGACTAAAAGTCAATATAAACCCTCGGATAAATAGACACCCTCGCTAAAGCTCGGGTGGCTAACCACCACGGGTATATATTGGCTTCTTTTAGACTCTCGATAAAAAATATACTATTTTGCATGTAGGAAGTAAGCTTCAGAACTATGCACTGAGCTGATTTTAAAAATGATTTCGCTTACCAGCAGAAAGCTACACAATTAAAAGTTCAAAATTACCACTGGACGCAAGCAAAGTTGCGAGTAGAGATAATACGATAATATGGCCCGCCCCTCCACAATTCAAGAAGTCTTTAATGTATTGTGAAAGTATTTATAAAGCACACCAAAACTTTCAATGCATGTGTGCGTGTTGAGACAGCCGTCATATAAAAGCAGATACTACTAAATAAAAATTCTTTCGTAAATATGTGACTAAACACATTGAAATATTTAGTAATGTGGAGGGGCGGGCCATGTTATCGAAGTTTATCTTTAACAACAAGTCGTTAGGAGAAATCAGAATTGACTCATAATAAAATTAAATAAATTTACATGACCGAAACCATGAACATTTTTTAATCTAAACATCAAGCCACTTCCTACTTAGTTACATAATGGCAATAACCGAAACAGATAGATGCCTTAATTTTTATACTGTGAAATCCTATACTTTACATCGCCAACAGAAATGCTGTTATGCTTTACGGTTTCGTTAATTATGGATAGACTTGAAAACATTAATAAAGCCTAAAGCCTAAAGTAGTACATGCGAGCTACAGTAATAAATAGGTAATTATTAGCCTGGCGCATGCATTTAGAATAAAAACCGGCCAAGAGCGTGTCGGACACGCCCAAGATAGGGTTCCGTAGCAGGTACGAAAAAATCTTTGCATACTTTACTAATGTGGCTGTTTTGGTCCCAACGTCGGCGGTACAGCGCCATCTATCGGCGAATCGGGTAACTAATATGCAGTCTACTAGAACTAGTATGTATGTTGATTGTTTTTCAGATGTAATATTTTTTTTATTTGAAAGAAGATACTGTTAGCGTGATCTTATAGGTACCTAAAGAAAAAAAAATGCTTGCAATGGCGGTTAAATAGCAATCTTAGTTTAAAAATATTTTTTATAAAAACTTAAAAACTGCTCAATTGATTAAGTTGAAAATAATTTTCCTAGAAAGTTTTTATTAAGTTTAACTTACGTGATTTTTTTTCATATTTTTTAGACGTGCGGATCAAAAGTTAGAGGGGAGGGACACATTATTTTGAATTTTCGGAGTGAATATATCCGAAAATATGAACTTTATCAAAAACTGGTTTTAGCAAACCCCTATTTATTTTTGAATACCTATCCAATGATACCCCACACTATAGGGTTAGTCGAGAAAAAAAAATCACCCCCACTTTACGTCTATGGGAGGAACCGTAAAAAAAATTTTTTTAGTTTTTTTTATTGAACCACTTTGTCGGCGTGACTGATATATATAGTCTTGCCAAATTACAGCTTTCTAGTACTAACAGTCTCTGAGCTTAGCCGCGGACAGACAGACGGACAGACATGGCGAAACTATAAGGGTTCCTAGTTGACTACGGAACCCTAAAAACAAAGTACGACTAATTACAATAACATCTGGGCCCTCCATTCCCAGTTCGTCCGAAGGGATTTTTCCCGAGCACAAGTCACTCTTCCTACCCTAAAGTAAAAAATAGCAAAGACTTCGCGTCTTTGGCCCCTCTGGCGACTCATTCAAAAAAAAATTACAATAACATGTACCCTTACTTCTCGCTGGATCGACTGCTCGAGGCAGATTAGTTGTATGAAAATATGAATATTTGTGCTCGAGTCTTGGACGTTTAAAGCTGCGTACGGACTGCGCGCACTCGGGTACGCGTACCCGGGCTTGTGTGTCCTGGAACGCCATGTCCGTACGCCATGTACGCGTACACTGTACACGTACACGTACACGTACACGTACTGTACACGTACACGAACACTGTACGCGTACATGGCGTACGGGCATGGCGTTAAGCTGCGTACGGACTGCGCGCACATTACGCGTACCCTACGCGAGCCTAGGTACGCGTGTCCTGGAACGCCATGTCCGTACGCTATGTACGCGTACACTGTAGGCGTAGCTGCAAGTACGGACATGGCGTTCCAGGACACGCGTACCCGGACTCGCGTAGGGTACGCGTACCCGGGCTCGCGTAGGGTACGCGTAATGTGCGCGCAGTCCGTACGCAGCTTTCCAGGACACGCACACCCGGGTACGCGTACCCGAGTGCGCGCAGTCCGTACGTAGCTTAATATGTCATTGTATTTATTTATCTATACAGAATGAAATCTAAATGGTGATAGAAAATTAGTGTTTCTAACTTACAATTACTTGTTAGTTAATGCTGCATAACATAATTCTATTATATATCATAATAAATGCAACGACGCGACCTAGTTAAGGTGGCGGGAACGCATTGGATGCGGATGGCGCGGGGCCGATCTGTTTGGCGAGCCTTGAAGGAGGCCTATTTTCAGCAGTGGAGGTCTTTCAGCTGAAATGATGATGATAATGAACATAAATTCATTAAATCGATTTTTAAATAAGCCTGAAATAAATTGCAACGTCCATACTTTGTTGCAATGAATTCACAAACTCAATGTAGGTATGGACACCTCAAATTAAATAAGACGAATTAAAACAAATGAGCTATTAGGGCATTTTCAGAAAAAAGTGTACCCTGTACTTTTTTTTAAAAACCTAACAAATTTTGGGTTATTTCTACTCAGAATCACAAGCACTAAGTATCGATTTAAGCAATAAAAAAAGTGTCCCTCTCTTAATTGTCAGTTTTATGACGCAGTTAACCATACATGTTGTATGGACCGTCACAAAACTGACTAATAAATTTTGTATGGAAAAATTAAGGATAATTAAGGAAAACGGGTACATTTTTTTCTGAAAGCTCCCATTAACAGGGTTATAAACACTGATTTTGTGTCATCATTTAGATTTCACACTGTATATAGGTAGGTACATATGTATATTAAGATGTTTATCCGTTGTAGTACCCATACTCGTAGTATTTACAAAGCTTTGCTTAGTTTGGGATAGGTCAATTGGTGTCAATGGTCCCATGACTTAGGTATTTAATTACTCACTTCATTTACTGTAGCTTGCTTTTCTTAGCAGTTTTCAAGATCTCTTTTTGTTCACCAATGCCATGGTATTGGCGGACACAGTTTTAACGACCGCTTTAGCCTACTTGGTAGTGACCCTGCCTACGAAGCAAGAGGTCCTGGGTTCGAAACCCGGTAAGGGCATTTATTTGTGTGATGTGCACGAATATTTGTTCGTGAGTTATGGATGTTTTCTATGTATTTAAGTATTTATTTATCTATATAAGTATGTTTATCGTCGTCTAGTACCCATAGTAAGTACAAGCTTTGCTTAGTTTGGGACTAAGTCGATTTGTGTAATGTTGTCCCCTAATATTTATTTTATTTATTATTTATTTATTTAGGTATACACCGTGAAATTTTAGTGGTTGTTTTCCCGAAACGAGGTGATTTAGTTTCGATTGTACAATCGATTTATAATTACTATTTTGACTAGAGTCGAAAATCCAATTGTGAAAAACGAAAGTCGAAAATGACCGCAAACCAATAGTAACGCTTCGTTGGTACAAGTAGCGTACGATCGTACGATAGGTTAGGTACCAACGAAGCGTTACTATTGGTTTGCGGTCATTTTCGACTTTCGTTTTTACAATTGGATTTTTGACTCAAGTCAAAATAGTAATTATAAATCAATTATAGAATCGAAACTAAATCACCTTGTTTCGGGAAAACAACCACTACAATTTCACGGTGTATAAAAGTTGATTCCTCCGTTTCGAAGTCGTTTGAAAACAGCGGAACTTGTGATTCCCTACAAATAAGTGAGGTATACATATACAATATACTACACCCTATAGAGCCATAAACCACATTCGTAAACCACAACACAGCTCGTCACCTCTACGTCACGTCAGTCACGGGTGAAACGTAGGGTTTTTATAACGTAAATTTTAGATGTGTTTACTTGCGCCCGGGAAAGTTTGCGTGCGTTTTATTATGCTGCTTTCAGTTGTTTTAATGCAGAATTGACTTAACTATACACTCTTTTTTGGCGTTTTATTTGGTTACTTTTACTTTTTTACCGAGTTTGTAAACATGTTTAATTGATAATTTGAAGTCCATCCATTCCTTTATTTTTTTCCAGACTTCATCCATAGGTCAAACCACTAGGCTTTATTTTACAGTTCAATATAATTAGTAATTACAAAACTAAATCAACGTGCACTAACTGAAAAATTAACAATATCTCAACTTACTGTAGACATATCTAGCACACACACGTATATACCTAATACGCTTAAATAATACTAGCTGTTACCCACGACTCCGTCTGCGAAGAATTCGTTTATCGTTATGCCGCTGGAACTATACAATTTTCCGGGGTAAAAAGTACCTATCCTATATTGTTAGGGCTCTCGTATGGTATGGTCATCTGAACCTTGCGCTTACCGCACGAAATCGTATCGCTGCAATTCGCATCGTTAGTTCCTGCGATGCGGCGTCGCATCGCATCGCGGTTTTGTGTGAGAGCCCTTAAACTATCTGTGTGCGAATTTCATCAGAAGCCGTCAAACCGTTTTAGTGTGAAAGAGAGTAACAAACATCCACACATCCATATATCCAGACAAACTTTCACTTTACAATGTTAGTGGAATTTGTACAGTCGCGGAATGAAAAGGTTCGTCACTTTTCGACTCTATGTCAACGAGTTAAGATCGAAAAGTGACGAAACTTTTCATTCCGTGACTATCCTCCTAAGTCCTGGCGTTCTTTATAAAGAACAAATCGTCAGTAAGAAAAACGGCCATAAGGCTGCGTTTCCACCAGAGATGTGCGAGCATGCGTTGCGAGGGATGTGTGTGTCATGAACCAATAGAAACACTTCATTCACTTAGGACCTTTTAAATGAAGTGTTTCTATTGGTTCACGACGCACACATCCCTCGCAACGCATCCTCGTACATCTCTGGTGGAAACGCAGCCTAAATGTACTGTATAAAGTACAAATTATTCAATGAATAAAGAACTTCAAAGTCGTTTCTTTTACGTAATTTATGTTTCTCTGGTCTAAAATTTGGTTTTATTCTGTTTAATTTAATTTTTTTTTTGTATTATTTTTTTATTTTTTTATTATTCCTACTGTTTCACATCTTGCACTCCAGGGTCCCAAGATACAGGCTCAGCCTAGTTTGGGGTCCGTCAGGAATACTTACTCTGTACACTTGTGAATTATTAAGCAAATAAATATTTTTGTATTTTTTGTATTTGTTTAAATAAGTTCGAAAATTACAAAACGTATGACTCTTAACCAGGTCTTAAGTTCTACATCGGTTAGAAAAGGCCGGGACTCAGGAGGATTATACACCATTACCACCACTATTACTACGGTTACACGACACGTGTTAAGAATAACACTACGGCTTTTAGCCAACATAACACGGATCAATGTTGTTATACAATCACGTATATCATAATCATCTTTATAACCATCTTTTGTAGCTAATACTTAGGAACACATACGAGAAAGTTCAAAGTCTGTAAAGTGTAATAAAGCGAACTCACAGAGAGCTCCGGGATAACTTTGAAAGAGTTATATTAAATCAAGGCAGCAACTTTTACAAAAACAAGTCGCCCAGACTCATGCATGAAATTGTTTTTGTTCCTTGGCGAGTGTATGAGACCGTCTCTAGAAACTGTCTGCTTTTGTAGAAAGATTACACAGATTAGATTAGATTACAAGCTGATGCAGTCTTGACTAAAACATTATTGACAATAGACCTTAAACTTAAACTTTTGCCATTTCCACAGGAGGGATATGAACAAAAAATGTAACCCAAAACTAAATTATTAAAAGAAAACACAAAACCCATCTGCCTTAAATAGTGTAAGTGAAAAGCTAAAAATACACTTTTTACTTTTTAATTTGATATTCCTGTGAATATAGCTAGTGTAGCTTCAAAGCATGTAGTTGCATATTTGGAAAGGGCTAATTAATTATCTATTAGCTTTCATTTGATACCCATATTGTATCAATAAAACATTTTTTTTAATCTCGCCATTATTTAAACCGATAAGGACTATAAAACCTTCCATACCTTCTGTATTATGATTTATGTAATAGCTACAAATGGTTAATTTTGATT
Organism: Archips crataeganus; assembly: GCA_947859365.1. Lineage (NCBI taxonomy): Eukaryota > Metazoa > Arthropoda > Insecta > Lepidoptera > Tortricidae > Archips > Archips crataeganus. The sequence goes on along the minus strand of OX402052.1, from coordinate 10,753,614 downwards.
GCTTGCACGGTGTCTCTGAAACCACTTTTAAAAAAAGCTACCACTTAAAAATTCTTTCACTAAATGTAAGCTGCACTGTTCTAGATTAATTAAGTATGTTATGTTTTACAGGAAATGCACGAAGTTCCTATGAAACTCAGACGAAGCTGCGGGCTACAGCTAGTCGATAAAATTAAGGTTATAAACTAGGACACAAACATTCTGAGGATACTTCGTCAACCAAAGTAGAGTGCCTTTCAAGTTGAAACGTGTGCGAATATTAATTCAAAAGGGCGTATTTAGGAGCAGTCTAACGATTTCTAAGACGCAAACATATTACGGCCCAATGAATATAACATCAACACATCAAATGGATACTCTTAAGTTAAAGAAAACATGTCTCGACTCAAATGCACGCGGCGCACGAGCTAAAGTGCGCGAGTGGCGCGAGGGCCCCAAAGGAGCATGCAAATTAGTTGACTACTTGACGGGACCATCTTGGATGTTCTTTTTGATTCAGCCACCCGCTTAATGCGACTGCGAACTGATATCTCGTGACTTCAACATGATTTTTTATTTTTATTATGACCTAGCTTTTAGGCGTCTTTCCACCAGAGATGTGCTTTGTTACGTTGCTATGTATACGTTTGATAATCCACCAATAATATTAATTGGTCCGCATAGCGTAACACTGGTGGAAACGGGTTTAACTAAGCTATGTTGTTGTTCTCTCTCTCTTGTAAAAGTTGTCTCTCCAGTGGACATAAGGTTGGCGACTCCGAGTGAGCAAACTTAAGATTTATTTAAATGGGCAGAAAGTTGGCCAGGCGTCCCAATACACCAATATAGATTTGACAAAAAAATATTGGCTTTAGACCCATAACTTACTAACTTAATAAAAAACTTACTTAATAAAAAAAAAAAAAAATATGTATATAAAAATAAAGAAAGAATAATAATAATACTTACAGTCTTACCTTTTTCATTACATTTGATGCTCATGGTTTGAGTAGTGATGGTATATACTTACCATCACTGTTTAAACATACACATACACACATGTACATGTATGTATATGTGTGTGTATGTATGTATGTATATATATTATATATTATTTGCACTTAATCTTCTCTTTTCATGTTTTTTTTGAAAAATGCTTGTCACCTCTTATGCACTCTTTATTATTGTTATAGATACCCAAATAAGGGAAAAACCAAGCCAATCTTTCCAATTTAGTTTTAATAATCTTGTTCCTTAGTTATGTTTTAGTTACTATTTTTTAGCATAAGATACAACCTGTATGAAGGAGCGAATTCCTCCTAATACAAGTGCTTTACTTAAAAGGAGGATTCGACACCACCTGTGTAAACGTTATGTTAAATAAATAATTTTGATTTTTTTTTGAATTTTGAACTTTTGCTATGTCCACAGGAGAGACGCTAACAGAAAAATTTGTATAACCCAGCAACGAAATTGTATGCTAAGCAGAGACCCTGGTGTTTTATCACTTTCCTGCTTTCAACTCACATAAATGGCAATGCTAACCATTGAGAGAGCACAGCGAGCTATTCTCAAAGTCTCTACTAATCGCACTTTCCTATATCCAACGGACCTCCTTTATAAATCCTGTAAAGTTCTAACAGTCAGACAACTATTTATAATAAGCACAGTACTAAAACAGCACGCCGCACTTCCTTATAATATAAATATGACAAAAAAACGACGGCAAGATATTGTTTGCCCTCGAAATATAAACAAAAAACATTCCTTCTTATCTAGATTTTACGCATTCCTAGCACCACTTCTTTACAATAGATTAAACGCCCAATTAGACATTTACTCCCTTAATTATAATAAAGTTAAGATAAATCTCCAAACAGCATTTCAACAAATGTCCTATGAGGATACAGAAAAATTATTGTCAGTCTTAAAATAAATATGCTTAGATAGGTATATAGTTTGTAAGAGTTGTAGTTACTGTATTTTTGTTCATAATTAATTTATTTTTGTATCTATGTTATAAATGTTAAGATTTTATTTTTTTCTTTTGTTTTTTAATGTGGTTAAATATTTAAGACTTGTTTTTTATGTATTCCTTATTTCACACCTGAAACACAGGATTTTTTTTTCCTAGTTCAGGTATACGTAACATGTTCCCTTTTTAAATATGTTTAGTCTATAAGTTGTTATGTTTTGTAACTTTTAGTATGATAAATCGACTATGGTGATGTTGGTTATTTGGACCTTGCTGAGGGGTTGCTTGACAAGCTTGACCGCCTTCAAAACGTGTGTATCCGGTATATCTTTGGTCTCCGTAAATACGACCACGTTTCTCACTTTCGCGCGCAGCTGAGGTGGTTGCCCATCAGGGAGCGTAGGAACATCCACGTTCTGTCATTGCTTTTCAACACTCTTTTTAATCCTTCCGCCCCTTTATACCTTTCCGAGCGTTTCAGCTACTTGGCTGAAGGAAGCCAGCATCGTTTGCGGTCGAGTACCAATCTTCTTTTGGCCTGTCCTTCTACTTCTTCCAAAATTTACTCAAAATCATTTACTGTGCAATCTGCTAGACTGTGGAATCGATTACCCACCTCCATTAGGCAATCTCCCTCCGTGGTGTCGTTCATGGAAGCTTTGAAGAAGATGTGGCTCACACCATCACTTTAATATATTGAGAACACTGCTTATTTATTATATGTATTTTGCATATATATGTTGTATAATGGTAGTATATTTTTATTAGGTTTCTTTATATTATGAGTTTATGTATTGTATTTACTAAAAGTTGTATTGTAGCCTTTGCTTTGTCCGACTGTATTATTTTGACTTACTCTTTGTCGGTCCCTTACTAAATGCTCCTTTCATCCACGCAAGGGTTGACTGGTAGAGATCCCTTAAAGGGATAAGTTCGCCTTTGTACATGCATTTCAACGGTTGTCAATAATGTATTTCTTTTTTCCTTATTTTTGTACAATAAAGAGTTTACATACATACATACATAAATAAAGATTTATTATTATTATTATTATTATTAACTGCTTCTGCCGTCGCACCAGCTTTTTTTATAGAACCCTGGATGTGATAAGGGACTAGGGTATTAGCAGGTAGCGTTAAATAATATTCGTCAATCTTTTGTGAATGACAAAAAAAAACAAATTAATGGACTAAACTGAGCGCGAATTAGCGTGTCATCATCATCATCGTCTCGACCTAGGTATATATACGTCCCACTGCAGGACATAGGCTTCCTCTTAGAATGAGACGGCTCGGGCCGTAATTCTCACGCGGGCCCACTGTGGCTTGGGAACTTCACACACACCATAAAATTTCTTCGCAGGTGTATGCAGGATATTTCACTATGTTTCCTTCACCGTAAAGCTCATGGTAACATTCACATGTAATTTCGCAAAAAAACCATTGATTTTCCATCTGCTTGAGAGGCCAAACAACTAAGCTACCTACCAGACTTTCTAGCGTGTCACCGATGTCTTATAAACACTTACATTACGCGTACAAATGGATGTAGGTAGGTAGGTACCATCTTATATGTTACATAGGTATACGATACGAGCAACAGCCCGGGTCAGGCCAAACTTGGAACTAATTTCACTAATCGGATTACACTATTATCGACGTACAACCAGCTAAATTGTTCTCGACTCACTTGGATGATCTGTTAAATTGATGTAGGCGAGCTATGATTGTTTTGACGGCCCCACCCGTGGGCCCACGCGTCGCGTCTTAATTGGAATTGATCACGAATTCAGGCTTTCACTACGAACTTCGATTATTTCGACTTTCGAACTTCGTATCGTGCCGTTCCGTTCACACTAATTGTAGTATAAAACAAAAGAGTGAAAGGGATTAGACAATAGGAACTACGAATTTCGCATTTCGTTGTAGCCCCCCCCAGATTCTCGTAAGATCCGATCAACGAAATAGCTACAACGGACGCTGTCATGATTGTTTAGTCATCATCATCATCATCATCATCATCATAGCCTCTCCCATGGCACGCCACTGAGCACGATCCTCGGCCACTCTCATCCAGCTGTTGCCAGCCGCCTCAAGTCGTTTCTTCAAGTACTTACTTATTATTATGAACTGATTTATTAATAGGTAAGTTTTTCGTGTTACATAATCATTTTTGTAGACTGTAATTTTGTAAAACTCACGATATGAACTGAGGGGCTGGTTTGAAGTCCTGAAGGTTTATATGAATAAATAACTGCGATTTGAATTTTTTCTTTTATTTGCACACCAGACAACGAGACAGTAACACGGTAGGAAAAGAATTAATACATCTGTGTCAGAGGGAGAGAAGCGTCTATATCTGCTCTCTCTCTCACTCTGACACAGAGAAATAATGTTAATGTTGGGTTGCCAACATACTGCGGCCCAGGTTGAACCGTGCTTACTTATATGCAGATCAATTAATCGCAGTAGTATTGTAAAAAAAACAATACTTCTACGGTTATGAAGTGCTCAAATTAGAGCTTGACATATGAAGGCATCCTGCCTTTAACTATGACTTAAGTAAACATTATACACTATAAACAAAAACTTAATTGCTCACATGAGCACTATAATTACAATTTTAGAATCGGAATACAAGACCACATCATTAACTTTAATTTTTAGTGACAAAATTTCATGCACCCTGGCTACCAATTTTGCCAGCAATAAAGCAGCATTAAGCTCTAGACGAGGGACCGTAAGGGTGTGGCTGCAAGGATTAATTCTGGACTTGGAACATAGTAAAGAGATTTTAACGTCACCGTCCGAATTGACTATCCTTAAATAAATGCAGCAGCCGTAAGCTGTGGAGCTGGAAGCGTCTGAAAATCCTATCAACTGGGCGCATGCAATATCCTGTGAGCAAATCCACCGACGGCTTTGTATTGGCTTCATTGCTGCCAAGCTATTAAAAAACTGATGCCAGATATTTTTTAAATCTTCGCTAAGGACCGTGTCCCAATCCGTGCGTGCCCGCCATAGCTTTTGCATTATAACTTTAGCAGAGACGATTAGTGGCCCAGCCAAGCCAAGCGGATCATAAAATCTACTAATAAAACTGAGAACCTGGCGTTTGGTCTCGGGAATTTGGTTACCTGCGCTCGGTGCCGAAAGAGTTAAAGAGTCCGTTTTTACATCAAAATTGATTCCTAAAATTTTCATGTAGATATTATCTTTTTGTAGATCAATTTCATCGAAATACTGCTTATCTTGTGGGACATCATGCAAGATTTCTGGTTTGTTGGAAGACCATTTATGCAGTTGAAAGCCTCCCTCCTCCAATAGCAGCGTAATCTGTTCTTTCGACTCCATCAGTGATGCCAAATCAGAACCGGTGGCCAAAATATCGTCCACATAAGTTTGGTGTTTTAATATGAAAGAAGCCTTTGGATATCTGTCGTGATATCTTTCTGCGAGCTCTATTAGACATCGTGTTGCAAGATATGATGAGGACTTTAGTCCATAGGTAACAGTATTGAGCTGTATACACTGAATACGGGACTCCGGCGAATCTCTCCATAATATATTTTGTAGCGAACGGAACCTCGGATCCAATGATACAGCTCTGAACATGTGCTTGATATCTGTTACAAATACATATTGCTCAGCTCGAAACAGCAACAAAATATCAAAAAGCTCCTTCTGCACTACTGGTCCATTGAGGAGTAAATTGTTCAATGACACCTTTTTGTTGGTTTTCATGGACCCGTCAAACACTGCCCTACATTTCGTAGTTTTCTTTTCCATTCGGACGACAGGATGATGTGGTAAGAAATAAACGGGGTCTTTGCTTAGATTGTATTGATTAATGTCAATAATAGAAGCATGACCCAGGTTTAGGAAGTCATGTATAAAGCTTTTATAAAGCTCTAACAGACTCTTGTCCTTTTGTAGTCTATTTTCCAAATTATGAAACCTTTTTAGGGCGAAATGTAGTGAATCTCCTAGGGTTTCACAGATGGAGTCGAGAGACAGCTTTAATGGTAAAGCAACCTCGAAATGTTTATTTTGAAGTTTAACGGACCCCTTAAAAACTTGCTCGCATTTGTCGTGCTCCGAGTTGCTTTCTTCGAAGCTCTGAGGTACGTTCTCAGTTTGCCAAAATTGGGCTACGATATTGTTGAGCTGTCCATCGCAACGTGTACAAATGCAGGATACAACCTCTTGTGCCGGAACATGGGTTATGCTGCCGGCAATCAGATGTCCGAACTGGGAATGGAGCAAAATTGGAGTAAGCGCAGTGGCGCCTGCTGGCGCAGTATGCTGCAGCCCGGAACGCGGCGCCGCGGCACATGCCACTGCTTCTGTGGCTGTCTCATTGCTCAGCAGAACCTGAAAAAATATGTCCGCTCCTAATAGTATATGTATGTCACCAGGTTCATGAAAGTTTTCATCAGCCAAGTCAACGTTAGGTGGGATAACAAATTGCGACAGGTCAACTTTTTGTTGTGGTAGTCTAGATGTAATCTTATCTAGAATGAAGCATGATACATTGATTTTAAAGTTGTATACAAGTGAGTGTATCTGAAGTTGTACATATTGTTTTAAATTGCTAACAGCGTCGCCTATACCCAAGACGCGTGATTGTGCTGTTAGTGGTTTTATTTTTAGCATTTCAACCAGGTGTGTTGTTACAAAGGAGATCTGAGCGGCACTGTCTAACAGTACTCTGGCATACAATTTTACGCCATCTTGACCATAGATTTTGACCCTGGCTGTAGGAAGCAACACTTGCATTTGCGCGGGATTGTTACTCGACAGTAGTGACACTGGGGTTGTGAGATTATCCTGATGAAGTAGTGTGTTGTGCTTCTGTTTGCAGATTTCACACTTAAAATGATATCTGCATGGTTTTGTATGCTTGTTTAAGCAAATTTTGCATAAAAGTTGTTTTTGAGCAAATTCCAATCGTTCCAAAGAAGACATCAGTTTGAATTTTCCGCATGTGAACAACTTATGTGCATACTTACATAATAAACAGCTTGGCTGGCCGGTAGGCCCGCTAGGAGCTTCCAGCTCGTTTCTCTTTACAGCAGCGCAGCTGACCCTTTCCGGGAGACCCCAGCTTTTACGAGAATGGCCCTCACGAACATTCGAACGGTCTTGAGCTCTCGGGTGTGTACCTTGCTCATCGACTGCGTTTTCCAAAGCAAGGGCACGTTTTTCTAGAAATTCAACCAATGTTAATACGGTAGGATCGTCATTTGAGTCCCGTGAGAGCTCAAACTCTCGCTTGCAAAAAAAGTCTAGCTTACGTAAAAGTATGCACAATATTATAGGATCCCATTGATCCACCTTACAGTCTAGGTTCTTTAACGCAGCCAGCTGTTGCTTTACACCTGATAAAAGTTGCCTAATGTTTTGTGCAGAGGACCTACTTATTGTGGGTATATTTAATAATATGCCTATATGCTCATTACGTGTTCTATAGTCATTTTTATATCGGTCATTTAATATGTTTAAACTTTCCTCATAGCTATCATGTATCATGGGTAAATTTTTTATCAAATCTAATGGTTCATCCTTTAAAAAGCTCCTTAGGTAATAAAATTTTTGTATATCCTCTAGATTAGGGTGGTTATGCACAATAGAATTAAATAACCCAATAAAAGTCTTATACTCTGAGTATTTACCAGTAAAAGCAGGCATTGTTATATCAGGTAACTTTGTTGGCGTGTGCGTATGTATATGACAATGGGAGTGCGAATCGTTCTGAGGTATCGATTTAAACTTTTGGATTCCATTTAACAATTGTTTTATAGTGATCAAGGTCTCTAAGTACTTGTCTTCCACGCCCTCATCCTCCTCTCTGTCATCGTCACTGTCACAACCGATAATTTGCAAGCTATAGTCTTCGTATTTCTTAAATAGTGAGCGGATCCGCTCTTCTTTGATTAACAAAGATTCCGCGGACAAAGACGATGAAGCGGGCTTGCCTGACAAGTCTCTAAAATAGTTATATAATTTTGTAATAGATCCTTTGATCGAACCTCTTTGTTTTACTAATGTAGAAATATCACTTTCATTACCTTGTTCACCCATCATAATGTTCTAATTTCGGCACTAAGACACAAACGCACCACACGACTTAATAATATTACTATGTAGGTATATGTATGATAATGAATAACTTAATGTTTGTATCTTAAAGTTCGTAATTGATGCACTTCGCACCTTTTCACGTAAATAATAACAAGGTTGACGAAATATGGCGTCCTATGAGTTGTTTCTGAGTGAGCAGAACGTGACGTGCTGATTCCACGGGGTTCGCAAAACGATGTCACCTGATTGGCTCCTGCGCAGCGAAGATTGTTGTAAGACCAATCGCAACTCAGCGTTGTGCTGGCGCGAACGCAGAGTTCCTTTTACAAGTTTGTATTTAACTTGCAATCTTCGTATCTATGTGGGTATGTAATTTCTTGATGGGATGATAAGGCACAATTGGAATTGAAGAAAAGATGTGTGATTTTTTGACCGATGACTGCACACGTTGAACTTGGCCTATTTAATTTGCTTCTTGTCTTGATTTTGTAAATAGGTTTGTCCACTGGTAGGCGGCTAGGTGTCTTTACGGATTTGTCTATTTAAATGCCGTTAGACTTAAAGCACAAGCAAATATTGCTGAATATATTTTTTTTAACTGTGTTTGATTTTTCTTGCGTAGATATAATATTGTGGCGTACTCACTATAGTTTCACGTAGTTAGTTGGATCCGTGTGTTAGCGTATCTTTTTCTGTTTTGCTACAAAACTGCACACAATATAATATATCTCGGCAGTTATTTCCCATTACCCATTAAACTTCCTTAGGCTCGAAGGACCATGTTAAACTCACGATATGAACTGAGGGGCTGGTTTGAAGTCCTGAAGGTTTATATGAATAAATAACTGCGATTTGAATTTTTTCTTTTATTTGCACACCAGACAACGAGACAGTAACACGGTAGGAAAAGAATTAATACATCTGTGTCAGAGGGAGAGAAGCGTCTATATCTGCTCTCTCTCTCACTCTGACACAGAGAAATAATGTTAATGTTGGGTTGCCAACAGCTACACTTGCATTGTCATACATATTTGTACCAAATAAGTTAATCCAATCAAACTACCGTGACTTATTTATCAATTTACTAAGTTAGTTTACATAGCATCCAGCCCAAAAACAAAAATTCGAAATTATTTTTTCATGGTTATTATTATTACTAGCTGACCCGGCAAACGTTGTTTTGCCATAATAATATGACACTTAGGGGTCTAAAAAATAGCCTACAAACTATTCACAGGCCTACCAAATTATAGACAAAAAAATTGCTAAAAATCGGTCTAGTCGTTTCGGAGGAGTTCGATAACAAACACCATGGCACGAGATTTTTATATATTAGAAAAGAAAGATTACACCCAAGACCATTATTTGCTAAAATTACTAATACAATCTCCTAAATAATCTCCTATAGATATATTCTAATCTCCATGTCCTATTCGTAATAAAATATCCGAAAACGACGGTTATTTTTTACATCAATTCAAATTATGATAGACTAGCCTTCCGTCCGCAGCTTCGCCCGCGATAAAATTAATTTTCCCGTAGGAAAAGGTATTTTCCCGCGGTATAAAGTAGCCTATGTCACTCTGTGGTAATGTAGCTTTCTAACGGCACAAGAATTTTTGAAATCGGTCCGGTAGTTTCGGAGCCTATTCAATGCAAAAAAACAAACAAACGTACAAACAAACAATCAAATCTTTTCTCTTTATAATATTCTATACTAATATAGATCACCGTTATTTACTAACCTTGAATAAAAAATAATAGGTATCTATAATTTACTCGTACCTACCTCGCTAATGCCGTCATTATCATCTCAAGTTAGGAATATATCTCTAGCAATGCTCAAAATGCGACTTGAAATATAGGGCTCTCTTACTAAATTTGGAGTGCTAACAAGCTTTTGAGCCTTTCGTGGACTCGCCGTTTTATGTAACACCGCACTCAATGTTCCCTTGTATCTTGAGCCAGCGAACAATATGCACAAACAAGTAGAATTTGTATAATCTCTCTCATACTCAATACCTACCTACCCCAAATCCCAATATACTTAGGTACCTCATTTTCAAAATAACTGACTAGCAAAAATAACAGGTGAGTGTTTTCGTACAACTTTGCAAGTTAAAAGATACGTTTAGGTAGTCCGGTTTCTCTGCGTGATCGCATTAGAAATGATGGAATCCGCGCAAGAACTAAAGTCACGGACATAGCTCGAAGAATCGCCAGACTCAAGGGGCAGTGGGTAGGCACATCGCTCGTAGAATTGACGCCCGATGGGGCCGAAAGGTTCTCGAGTGGCGTCCAAGGAACGGAAGACGCAGTGTAGGTAGGCCTCCAACAAGATTTAGCGACGACCTGGTTAGGGTGCGGGAACGCGTTGGATACGGATGGCGCAGGACCGATCTGTTTGGCAAGCCTTTGGGGAGGCCTATGTTCAGCAGTCCTTTCGGCTGAAATGATGATAATGATGATATACTCGAAGCCACAGTAGTGAGAGGCCGTAGGTAAAACTACGCTTTTCACAGAAACATCTTTAAAAAATCTATAAAATATACCTACCTTAAAAATAATGAAATCTAAAGGTCATGTCATGACCTACTTCATCCTCCGATCTAAGTAACCAACCGACCATGTTGAATTTCAATTAAGTCCGTAATACTTTCACGATACAAACAGCACATAATCAAGGAAGGTTTAAATTCTAGCTGGCTTAGTGCCGAAGACAGCTGGGGTCCGGAATTGCTCTTTGTTGTACGCTATGGGCACTAACAGGCATAATCTTATACGAGCCCCTAGAGTTATTATTGCGGATTACCTTCCCCGGCTCCGAATATCCCGATATCATGGTAAATTTGGACCTTAACGCTGTCGGAATAAAGACTTGCTAGGGATACTCCGCATTTGTAACGTTGCTTGGACGCCTTTGTATGTATTTGGACTACTAAAACTAAAACTGTCGACGCCGTGAAAATGCACGGTAATACGAGGTGATTTTATAGTCGCCTTCCAAAATCAATATGTATTCAACATAGCTCAAAGAATCGCCAGACTCAATGGGCAGGGCACATAGTTCGCTGATGGCTGGTGAGTGGCCAAAAGGTTCTCGAGTGGCGTCCACGGACCTGAAGACGCAGTGAAGTAAGGCCTCCAAAAAGATGGAGCGACGACCTGGTTAAGGTTGCGGGAACGCGTTGGATGCGGATGGCGCAGGCCCGGTATGACGGTGAAAATTCAGCAGTGGATGTCTTTCGGCTGAAATTATGGATGATGATGATGATTGTAACGTAACTCTAGGCTTCATCAAATCCAGAAGGAAACGTACTTCTTTACTTTCGGCTGAAATGATGATGATGAATTCAATATGGCTGTCTTACTCTTCACGCCGGAACACAGCAGCACAGACACTGCCGTAGGCGGCAGGACTGTCAAATAAAAGTAACGATACTATTTTCACGCACCTGAAGTACCCCATCCACACTGGGCCCGCATGGAAACCTCGGCCCAAGCCCTCTCATTCCCAGTGGAGACCTGTGCCATGCAGTGGGACGTTAGGCTGGGATGAGAGGATCACCCACTAAATTAAAACTGTGGTCAACTTAAAGGATTGCTCAAAGCCCTGCATGCAGAGCTTGCAGGGCTTATAGTAGGTCCCTGAAAATAGGTTAAAACTGCATCCATCTCGTCAAAAAAAAGCTTTTGGCTGATTGTATTAGCTTTGACATCTATCCTACATACGTATAACCAAATTTCAAGTAAAGCCGACCACTGGTTGTGGCTTAATTCGATTTCCAAGACTAGACCCATGCTACAACATGTACATGTACATGTACTTGTTTTTCTGTATTTTATTTGTGGTGTACAATAAGAGTAATGTTGTATTGTAAACCTTGTAATAAAAAATAATGTAGCAACCGCGTTGCAACTCCGTAATAACGTACTTGGAGTTAAATACAATTTACCAGATTGCAGTTTCGAATTGTCTAGTTAAAATTCTTTTGCAAGGATGCTTCTGCAAGGGCGGTGGTCGGTTTATACTTACCTTCTCAATATACTAACAAAATGTAGATCGGTTAAATCTTTTCCGTGTAAGGGTCATTTTCCCGATAAGATAACGACCGCCTTAGCCAAGTTGGTAGTGACCCTGCCTACGAAGCAAGAGGTCCTGGGTTCAAATCCCGGTAAGGGCATTTATTTGTGTGATGAGCACGAATATTTGTTCCTGAGTTATGGATGTTTTCTATGTATTTAAGTATTTATTTGTCTATATTAATAATGTTTATCGTCGTCTAGTACCCATAGTACAAGCTTTGCTTAGTTTGGGACTAGGTCGATTTGTGTAAGATTGTCCCCTAATATTTATTTATTTATTTATTTATTTAAGATTTAATATTTTTAAATCTAAAACATAGGGTGAAGTACCCAGTTATGGCCCATATACCACATACCAGTAATTGACCACTTTACGAAAAATATTGTCAAGTGCTAACTGTCTATCATTTCCGCTTAATTACCATCACTAAACGATAAGTACTGTGATTATTTAATCGACAAATTTTGTAGCGACCGTTGTGTTTTAAAATATTACTTTAACTTTTGTTGATGCAGCGGATTAAAACAGTCATAATACTCGTATTTAATGTGCGTTAAATGGAATAAAATCCACCTGTTTTCAATCAAAGAACAAAAACAGTAATTTAGACATTTCATAGGCAAACGAGCGTGACCTAAAATACGCGCTGATTTGTTAGTTCGCGAATTGTAGCTAAAACAACATGTTGCTTTAATGAGATTGTGTTGTTCGTTAGATAACAAAGGATAGGCGAAATGTTGATATACAAAACTGACGATGAATCTATATTAATGTAGTATGAATTCGAAGGAATGAAAATTTATAAAATAAAAATTTAACTAAGTACAAAAAAACGAAAATAACTTTCACCTCATATGTTTGAAGACGGTGTCTCAACACGATTCTACAGGAGTCAGTGGACCTAATCGTCTACCTTACCTCTAATATTATCTGTTGGGCTCCTACCACTGCTGCTGGCTGATGGACACATACACTACCTTTTTAAATAAACTAACTATAACTACGGAACCTATTTTATGTGCTAGTCCGTTTCGTATTTTTTGGCTGGTGTTTATTTTCTCTTTAAAAACCGAAATCCGATATCTGGATGTGATATCTGGATTATTAAGTGACTACTTAATTTATATTTATATTTTCTAGCAACACAGGCATGTGAAATAAAATACCAATCAAAACAATATATCTAAATTGCTATCCGAAATACTTTCACTCCCAACATTTAGTTACGTTATTTACCGGACTTCTTTTTTCACTTACCGAAATTTGTGGCTATTGTCAAGTACAAGAAAGGGCCTAAAAGTGGTTCGCTCTCGAAGTTTTTCGTAAGTTTAGGGTGAGTCGGCGTGGAGTTGAATGTGAATTTTCATACGAAGGGCTGCGAGCACCGAGCGCATAACCAGTAGAGTGGAAATGTTATTTAATTAATCTGAAATAAAAAAATACTGCCGTAGTGCTGCGGCGATGCTGTGCTCTGGTTGATCGGTACAAGATCCATCATGAGATTAGAGTTGAGCAAGCAGATAATTATCATTACCATTGATAATCTCGATATACTGGTTCCTGAGGGAGCCTTATGTCCAGGAAATAACGCCTTGCGGCAGATGATAATGAAAATTATAACATTGATGATGGTTGCATGGTTTGCCATACCTAAATTAAATTAAATGAATATTACCTTTCTTTAAAAAAAAACTATCGCGAAATAACTAGTATTTGTTCGTACAGTATTAGTAACCAACACTATAACGAGCTTTTGAGCCTTTTTAATATGGTCAACTACTGCAATCACCGATTAATTTATATACTTTTTCTGAGCTGTGTAAAGTCGATTTGCCATTAAATTTGGTTTAGCAATAGCCACTCCAAAAAGCCCTAAATTGAAGCTGAATTGGAGAGCCTTAGGTTGTATCCCTCCGGAAATACGAACGATGGGTCGAGCGAATTCCATTCCTTAGCACGCCTTTAGGTATACTATGAAATTCGATTTTAGAGCTTTGTATCGTGTCGTACCGTTCGCGCTAATAGTATTAAACAGGAGATTGAAAGGGACGGCAAGATACCAACTTCGAATTTCGTAGTAGTCTTCCAGTTCGTGTAGGGAATAATACCTTGGCGACCGAGCTTTGTTCGGACTAAAACTCGAAACCACGCTTTTTCTCAGAAATAAGACCGAACTAGATCGATTCATCGCCACCGAAACCCCCGCATACCAAACTTCATGGAATCATTGGCGCCGTTTCCAAGATTCTGATTATATTGTATACACCGTGAAATTTTAGTGGTTGTTTTCCCGAAACGAGGTGATTTAGTATCGATTGTACAATCGATTTATAATTACTATTTTGACTAGAGTCAAAAATCCAATTGTGAAAAACGAAAGTCGAAAATGACCGCAAACCAATAGTAACGCTTCGTTGGTACCTAACCTATCGTACGATCGTACGCTACTTGTACCAACGAAGCGTTACTATTGGTTTGCGGTCATTTTCGACTTTCGTTTTTCACAATTGGATTTTTGACTCTAGTCAAAATAGTAATTATAAATCGATTGTACAATCGAAACTAAATCACCTCGTTTCGGGAAAACAACCACTAAAATTTCACGGTGTATATAAGAATTATTCGTTTAAAGATATTAAGATAGATGGATGAAGCGATGATACTCTATTGGTTAATTCCTCAATGGCTGCGAGTGCTTAACGTGCTGACGGTAATAAATGTTTACGCGGAAAGTAGACGCAGACGGCTGAAGTGCGACGCTGGCGATGTTTGTTTTGGCGTAACGTTACGTTGGCGTATTTAAAGTAAACTTGTATGCTTCTTAACGTGGAAGTAGAAGGAAATAGAAAAAGTTTGCAGCAAAATGCGTAAATAAACATCTTGGTACTAACGAGGTTCATTTACCCTTTTCTATGTATGTATCATCATCATCATCCCATGAATGCTAGGAATGAGAGGGCTTGGGCCGAAGTTCCCACGCGGGCCGAGTGTGGATTGAGAACTTTAACACACGTTTCCTCATGATCTTTTCCTTCACCGTAGACTACGTCCGTAGTGTTCTAGTATGTATGGACCACAGAAATAATAATGAGTATTTTGTATGAGGCCCGTTTTTTTCTACGAGTACGTACAAGCTTTATTTATTTTATGTTTTTTATTTATTTGAAGTGGGAAGTTGAAGTGGGACTGGGCTGGACATGTCTGTCAAATGAACTCGGAACGTTGGGCCAAACTTAACACGGAATGGATCCGTAGCGATGGATATCGTAATAGCGGTAGACCACACACATATACACAAAAAGACTTCTTAACTCAATAATCTTTTTAAGTTAAGATTAAGTAGTTAAGATAATGCATGCAATATTGTATTTTTTTTAATGAAAAAACAGACTAAATTTTTTTTTTTTTTTTTTACCAAAGCGGACATGGAGGGACGACAAAGATGAAAACTAATTCAAAGGGCGCAGAAGACGTGGGACTGCGACGCGTCACGGCGTCGTCTCTCCTGTGTGGCTTGCGCTTTACTGCCCCTTGCCTGGAAATTCCTCTTTTAGTAAACATACATTAACTATGCAAGAACATCGTTACTCCTCCAGTGCCTCTGCACCCTCTGTAGTCTTCACTAGAGACGCGTACAATCTCTTTAGCACGTTTACAAAAGTAAAACAAACATTTAAAGCGACTCTCGACTACTAAAAGTACCGTGGAAAGTTCCATACTCAGTGCAACTTGATGCGTCATATGCTGCATGCCGAGTCTTGAAGAGCTTGTGATGTGGCGTCGTAAGATGCAAATGCGTGCTAATTTAGTCCAAAATGTGTCCTGACATTTCTAGAAGGAATAGAGAATATTGTTCAAGAGCTGGAACTCGATATAATTTCACCCGCAGAACTAGGTAAAAGCGGGAGGCGCCGTTGGGGCTAAATAGATTCATTTACTTCTTTTTTATCTCAAGTTAATTTCTCAAAAAAATGCACCATTTCGGAGATTTGTATGTATTACTATGTTTTTGGTAAAAATAATGCTGATTTACTTGCAATGATAACTAAATACATATCCATTCGTACGTACCAAGTTTCAAGTCGATGCCATTGACCGTTGAAGAGTTCTCTTCATGCTTAAAAAATATCACGTAATTTTATCTCAAATAGAACTGAATAAAAATAAAAGTGTGAAATGTAAAGCCATTGCGTCCCTTCGTTTTAATTTATAAAGCTCATACTTATAATGAAGAGAGATTAAACCCAATGGCATATTGGAATTAAGTAGGTGATATTGCAGACCACATAATCAACATTAGCAGTATGCCGCATTTGCAAAAGTAGAATCTGAAATACAGGGTGTAACGAGAATCAGCATGCAAAAGTAGAATCTGAAATACAGGGCGTAATGAGAATCAGCATAACATTAAGTAGAAATATCGTTTACATTTTTTACCCCTCGATATGCTGACATCAAATCCCAACCAATTCCCTTTCCAAACAAGCGTTGAAGCGGCTAGCTTCTGGTAGTAGGTATGAAGCACCACGCAGGTCGGTCGAGGCCGAGATCTCCTCAATAAGTTCCAGATGGCGGGACCTTGAAGACACCGGACAGGACTATGATGCGTGGAAGTCCCCACGAACCCATGAACCTTTTGAGGAATTATCATCATCAATATCAATGTATGAAAATGTAAAATATATCAAAACCGCGGTAGGGCTAGTGGTGTGATCTATGGCCTCTCAAGCAGAAGGCCATGGATTCGAGCCTGGGCTCGCACCACTGAGTTTTTCGGATTTTACGTGCGACATTACATTTGAATCATGAGCTTTTTGGTGAAGGAAAAACATCTTAAAGAACCTACACATACCTGCAAAGAATTCAATGGTGTGTGTGAAGTTCCCAGTCTGCACTGGGCCCGCGTAGAAACCACGGCCTGAGCCCGCTCATTATGAGAGGAGAGGAGGCCCGTGCCCCGCAGTGGGACTTAGGTATATAGGCTGGGATGATGATGATGAAAATTATTTCAAACTAATCCAATCCAATCAAAATGGCATGTCATGCGTATTGAAATCCAAAAATGTTTTTCATTCAAACCGAAATTTACATGTACAAAACAACAAAGTGAAAACACGAAAAATTTTAAAGCGTGCTACATCAGTCAGAGTTAGAGGATTAAATGTTCATCTCTGCGCATTGCGCGGTGGACAGTAGACTTAATATTGTCGCTAAAATTATTGTTTCTGTCTGGAAAATACGTCTTTATTAATGGTTTGCTCAACTTCGGTACTTAATGTGCTCGAAATGAAGTACTGGGTGTGTATGTACTAAGCCATTAAACAGATGGAGATCGTTGTAATAAAACAACTTCCTGTGCCTTCAGGACTAGCAAAGACGATTAAATTAAAAAAAAACGGCTAAAAGCGTGTCGGACACGCCCAGCAGGTTTATTGTCTAACGCTTCTGACGCTTGCCTTCGAAATCACTATTTCTTTCTGTCAAACGGTATTAAATGATTGAAAGAGATGGTGAAAGCGAAGCCAAGCGACAGAAGCGTTACACAATACAGCCTCAGGATAGGGTTCCATGGCCGTTACAAAAAAATCCTTGTATGTAAAACTCAATATAAGTATTGCGTACATTTGCGTTCATTCACCAAGCCAAAAACATGTACCTACTCCGTACGCGTTCGTCTCGAACCAAGCCCAGGTAATGGTATATATGATTGTAATCTATAATATAGATTACAATCGATACAGTTGTTGATACAGTAAACAAATTGCCATTAGTAGCAGTGTTTAATATGTATTTAAGTATGTATCTATCTATATAAGTATGTTTATCCGTTGCCTAGTACCCATAACACAAGCTTTACTTAGCTTACTTTGGGACTAGGTCAATTGGTGTGAATTGTCCCGTGATATTTTTTTTTTTATTATTAGTAAACACAAGAGACAAGACCCCGAAAAATCCGTTCTTGCCCGCCACTGCGCTGCACTTCCTAAAATACCTACCACATTTTTTCAAAATACTAGGTACTTTATCTATTTATAACATTTCCATAATACCACATGTCCAAAATAAGACATTCCACCATAAAAATCACTTCTTCAAAGAAGTAAACTTGAGTAATCTTCGATTTTATAATTTGGTGCAACGAGGATCTGATAAGTTAGAAATGGGGTAAATGGGTAATGCAGTATTTTGAAAAATGTGGTATTTTATGCGGTAGGTATTTTGGGAACGTGGTATTTAGGCACGAGCGGAAAGATCAGTCAACTGTTCGCGACTATACTTACTTATAATGTCCAAAGAGACAGCGTAAATGAAAGTTTTGACGGCAGCATAATTATCTATGCAAATTGGGTGACCTTTATAATGAAAAATCCACAAGCGTCACTCACGTAGGTACAAAAAGAAGGGTGATTACCATTTTAATAGCTGTAAGAGTACGTCAAGGATTCCTGTGATACTAGCCTTTGACCCCTTTCGTAAAGAGTGTTTGTTTTAATATCTCACAAGCATGCATGCAAGCGTGGTAAAGCTTTTTCTCACCTCACTTAATATTGTTTTTGTGTGTGTTTTTGTTTGTTTGTATGTAGAGGATAATCCGTGTAGTTTCTGAATTGCTTTTTAAAATTCTCTTACTGTTCCACATTTTAGGCAATTTTTTATAGCGGGAAAGTGTAACAAAGCAGTAACTATATTTTTGATAAAAGATTGGCCTTATGCTACGAATTTAAAGAAAGAAAGAAAGAAAGAAGACATTCTCAAATTTTTCTCGCTCATCTTTAATTGCTTCTCTTTTTAGTTAATTATGTTACTTAGAAAAGGAAGAACCGAGCGAAAAGTAAGTTTCATTAATTCGTTCCTAGCTTTATATGCGAATGTGTAAGGTAATCAATATAATTCATACTAAATACAAACTGAAAGGAAGGAACTGAAGGTAATCAATGTCATCATACGTCCGAACTTCGTATGGTGATTTCACGTACAAAACCGGTCAAATGCGAGTCGGGCTCACACGCGCACCAAGGGTTCTGTACAAAATTCGCTACACAGTCATAGTTCGTTAGTAATAGATTAATCGCAAAAAAATGTAATGGAACAAAAAAATTACAATTTTCGGATTTTATCCTTTACTTGTGCGGTAAGACCTTCCTTCATGCCTATGGGAAGTACACTATAAATTTTCGTAGAACTGACAGCCGAAGGTGGAAGAATGTTTGGTAAAGGTTGCAGAAATCAATTGAATTAGGGAAATGCAGGACGATTGTTGTGGAACTCTTTGGGGAAGGCCTTAGTCCAACAGTGGGCGTCTTTTGGCTGATATGATGATGATGACATCGTGATGTTCTTTTGCGTTGCATGACGAATACCCGTGCAAAATGTATCTACCGCTTAGATATGAACACAGTTTACCTCTTTGTTTCATTGAGTATAGATAGATGAAATAAAATCAAGAAATCTTATTAAGCTAATACACTCTACCTGGTGTATAAAATTATCTACGACAAAGAATGACACTGTCCAAAAGTCGTACAACAAAAAGTTATTAACTTTTACGGGAGAATTCTCTCTCTTACATAATTTGGCGGTAGATAAAGGCTGTAGGCGCACCCTTCTATAAAAATAAATAGGCACAGGAGTACTGAAACAAAAAAGACTTAGTTAAAAAAATTGTCGTTTCGCTTACTTACCCATGTATTTTTTAATGACCGTCCGCGACCTTGCATGCTCGACGCTTCTTTAAATGGCTTGTATCCTCATAGATTGTTCTTTTTACAAGCTTTTATTTAACTTGCAATGTACCTAAGTATATCTACATATATTGTGTATGAACGGGTCAAATCTTGGAAGTCGAATTTGACCCATTTCCAATACTCGGATTCACTTGAAATTTGGTATACTTATTTAAGTTGGATGACAATGCAAGTACAGCCAACAAAAAATACAGTCAGCTAAAAAGCTTGCTCTTAAAATGAACATCATCACATTCATATACTAAACCTATTTATTTTACAATCACAATGTTACTTTTAAAATCTGGCATCACATAAAATAAAAATAAAATGAAATTGATCTTGTTCCTAAAGAAATTAAGCGCAGAATTCAATCAAACACCGAAACGACGTACGAGCTCTCGAGAATTTTTAGTCGCAATGAGCCATAAAACGTAAAGCTTTCAAGCTAAAATGTGGAAGCTGGTTACATATTTATATTTAGAAACTTCACGCATAAAAAAACTTTTACCATTACGTTAACAGGTTTCATCATTATTCATTTGTATCTATATTTAACATTCGGGTACAATCATTCACTCTTATGCTTTTGCAGATGTTCCCCCTTGTTAACAAACGCGGGTGCACCCGTACGTGTGTAGTGGCGTGACGCTGTAACAACTCAATTCCCATCGGGATGCCTAAATTTTTTTACGTCGCGTCAGTGATGACAGGTGTGCCAAAGATTGTGTACAATTCGGAGACTGGATAGGTAGATCAATAAAAAAAAACCTTATTTCCTAGTAGCCAAATTTCCATTAGAATTTTTTCCCAAATGCTTTTCTTTTTTTTTGCTTTTTTACTTTTTTAATGAAGCTTATTTTCACAATCGCGTTTTTTCCCAACTTTAGTCCACACAGAAACATAGGTAGGTTTGTTTAGGTTATGTTAAATTTGCATCAGCCCGAAGGGCCAAAAGCACACGGAAGAAGGTGCTCCGCGTGAGCGGAGCTGTTTCTGTTTCTGTGTCAATTCAAATTGGGAAAAACGTTATTGTGAAAATAAGCTTCAGTAAAAAACTACACATAAGTGAGAAAAAAAGCATTTGGGAAAAAATGTGAATGGAATTTTTGCTACTAGGAAATAACGATTTTGGTGAATTTGATCTAACCAGTCACGTCGGAGTACAGTACACGGATCACTTGCGAGAGCTACAAAACGCAGCCACTTGAAGCTAGAAACGGCTATAAACATACAAAGCGGGTACGAACGCAGCTGAAGCGTGCTTCGGCCACTTCTAGGCGGAAGTCGACACTTTGCGGTCGATCGCCGCTACTTCTCTTAACTGAAGCGAAGGGAGAGAGGTGTAGTAATAACTTTTGACCAAAAGTTAACTATTATAAAAAAAAACCGGCCAAGTGCGAGTCGGACTCGCGCACGAAGGGTTCCGTACCATCTATATATATAAAAGAAGAAACTGACTGACTGACTGACTGACTGACTGACTGACATATCAACGCACAGCCCAAACCACTGGGCCTAGAGATTCCAAATTTGGCATGTAGGTTCCTTATAAGGTCTAGGGGTGCACTAAGAAAGGATTTTTCAAAATTCACTCCCTAAGGGGGTGAAACGGGGGTCCAAAGTTTGTATGGGGAAACAAGATTAGTTCGACTATTTTATTCGAAACTTCACAGAAGTACTCTGAATAATAAATGAGTAAACACGTGTTTCAGATTTTTTGAGAATTCAACCCCTAAAAGGGGGGAAAGGGGTAACAAAGCCTGAAAATCAACATGGGTGTTGTTTCTATGGTTTATCGGGTCGCTGGTTATGAAAACAACAACGGTTTTAAAATCCGACGTGGCAGACGTAAAATACCATCTCCCTGGATGGGGTGCGATGGGGTTGAAATATCTAAATAAACTAAATGACTGTTGATATATCAACGCACAGTCCAAACCACTGGACCTAGAGACTTGAAATTTTGCACATAGATACCTTATACAATGTAGGCATCCAAGGATTTTTGGGAATTCCCACGGGAAAGGGAAAAAACGGGATTTATATATTCGATTCCGAGTGACCCTATCTCAGTAACTATAATAACTAGACTCTTCAAATTTGATACACAAGTAGGTATTACATTATTTAAAATATTAATTTCAGGATTTTTCAAAATTCCCACGGGATATGGAAAAAACGGGATTTATATATTCAGTTCAACGGGATCCTATGAACTATAATTACTAGACTCTTCAAATTTGGCATAGAAGTAGGTAATTATAATAGTAAAAAACAGTTTTAAGGATTTTCGGAAATTCCCACGGGATAAGGAAAACACGGGATTTTTCGTTTTACTGGTCGTAGAAAGCCGAAATTCGGCATGTAGGTTGCTTAGGGAGTGTAGATGAGCATTGAGAGAGGACTTTCCCAAATTCCCACGGGAACGGGAAAAAACGGGATTTTTCGTTTTACTGGTCGTAGAAAGCTGAAATTCGGCATGTAGGTCGTTTGGGGAGTGTAGATGAGTATTGAGAGAGGACTTTCCAAAATTCCCACGGGAACGGGAAAAACGGGATTTTTCGTTTTACTGGTCATAGAAAGCTGAAATTTGGCAAGTGGGTTTCTTGGGGAGTGTAGAGCTGGATTAAGAGAGGACTTTCCAAAATTCCCACGGGAACGGGAAAAAACAGGATTTTTCGTTTTACTGGCCGTAGAAAGCTGAAATTCGGCATGTAGGTTGCTTGGAGAGTGAAGAGGAGCATTGAGAGAGGATTTTCCCAAATTCCAACGGGAACGGGGAAAAACGGGATTTTTCGTTTTACTGGTCGTAGAAAGCTGAAATTCGGCATGTAGGTTGTTTGGGGAGTGCAGAGGAGCATTGAGAGGGGACTTTCCAAAATTCCCACGGGAACGGGAAAAACGGGATTTTTCGTTTTACTGGTCATAGAAAGCTAAAATTTGGCAAGTGGGTTCCTTGGGGAGTGTAGGGGAGCATTAAGAAAACATTTCCCGAAATTCTTTCGGGAACGGGAAAAAACGGGATTTTGCGTTTTACTGGTTGTAGAAAGCTAAAATTTCAAAATTCATAAGTTTATACTGTAAGTAGGCCGCAAAGGGCACTTTAACCGACTTCTAAAAAAGGAGGAGGTTATGCATTCCACTTTATGTATTTTTTATGTAGGGATGTTCACCGATTTCTCGGTCAATTGTGGACCTGCTTGCTTGCTTGCCTGTATGCTTGCTTGCTTGATATCTTGGTTCTTTGGAATACTCATAGTACACGCGAGCGAAGCCGCGGGCAAAAGCTAGTTATCTATAAAAACGGCAAAAAAACACGTTTGTTGTATGGGAGCCCTCCTTAAATATTTGTTTTATTTTAATTTAATTATTTATTTTTAAATTGAATATATAACTAAATAGTCTGTGAATATTACAAGCGTCTACCTGTAGCCGTTATCAATATCGAGAAAAACGAGCAAAAAAAATCACGTTTGTTGTATGGGAGCCCCCTTCAATATTTATTTTATTCTAGTTTTTTTTTAGTATTTGTTGTTATAGCGGCAACCGAAATACATAATCTGTGAAAATTTCAACTGTCTAGCTATCACGGTTCCTGAGATTCAGCCTGGTGACAGACGGACAGACGGCCAGCGGAGCCTCAGTAACAGGGTCCCGTTTTTGCCCTTTGGGTACGGAACCCTAAAAACTGAAGAATACACACAGAAACGAACGACTCTTTATAGCTACTAATAACACCTAATAGGGTAAGATTCCACTTTTGAATTTTGCATTTCTATGGGTTTTTTGATCAAAAGGTGACTTATTATTATTACGTTACACATGGGATCACACAACGCAACAGGTTCCCCTAGCAAAATACCTTTAGAAGTAAGTACCTCTTTAGGGTTCCGTGCCCGGCAGATGACAAACGTAACCCTATTAACGTCGCTACTAATGTCAAAATATACGCTATAAACGGACGTATCTATAAAATTCCAGTGTTAGCAGAACCCTGCTTCTAAGCAAAAGGTACGAATAGTGGGATCATTTTATTATTTATTTTATTGGTTCGTTGGGACCCCCTTATTTTTTGTTAGGTACTCTCTGATTTAGCGGCAATAGAAATACACATTATATAATAAGGTGCTAATAAATTAGGTACTAATATTTCCAGGGCGTAACTTACTCATCAAAACAAGTCACTTTCACTCAAACGGATTACTGCTTTAGTAATAGAAAATCGAGTTTTTAAAATTTTTTAAAAGTCGTTGGAATAAAAATGACTTGTTTTGATGAATATATATCGACGGTTAAAAGGCAAAACGCATGAAGCGACGTTTTTTGAACTTTACATGAAACCCGGCTCAAACGAAGAAGAACAAATCGCTGATTTCAATTATGTATATAATTCATTTTGACAAAAAGTGTCGCTTCATGCGACATGCGATTTTATTTTTTTTATATGATTTATATAGCTTACTTTGGGACTAGGTCAATTGGTGTGAATTGTCCCGTGATATTTATTTATTTTTTATTTTTATATACCTACCTCAATATCGGAGAGTGGGAACCCTGTGCTCTTGGTTTGGGGTCAGCGGTGCCCCACGGAATATGAACGCACGTATCACATCATAAGTTTCAATTTCGCGTGCAAGCAGGTTCAATGTTGTGGGTCACCAATTTGGCGGATCTTAGGTAGGGTTGCCACCTGCCCCGCTGTATGCAGGACGTCCCGTTTCTGGTTCCCTAGAGTATGCGTCCCGCAAAAGGTCCGCACGCACGGTACCCCGTATCCCGTTTTCAGGCTAGACTAGATTACTAGCACCGAAATCAACATTGATTTGAATATACTTACCACGATTAACGCGCGCGAATACCGAGCTTTCACTCGCTCCACACTATCCTGTACCTACCGTCCTTTCCTGGTCTATATAGAACTAAATGTTTAATGTCTGCGTCATAAAACTTTATACAATAGTGACAGTTTACTTATCAACTTTAATTTTTCATACCTTTCAACACGGACTCATTTCTTTTTCTGACGGCCAACAACCTAACCAAGTTAGGAGGTGAAGGAGTCCCCCATTTAATAGACAAGTCCCGCAATTTGATCGCAAATGTACCGCAAATCTGTGCACTAAAGTTGACAACCTTAACCTTTGTCCGTAATACGCTGCAGTCCATTATGTGAGCGCAGCTTTGTCTCGCTGCATGCTTGATGCAACCACGTCCGTGCAGCGAAAGGTTGAAAATGAAACTCAGTTAATGAGCCTGAAAGAACATTACTTTGTTATTACGTACTTTTGCTTGCGGTAATAACAAGCGGGAGCTTCAGCGATGTACGTTAACTTTATTTTTTTATTTCTAAGCTCTAACGTCTAGTTACAAGAAGTGGTAATTTCAAGCTCTATCTATTTTGGAATGCACACAAAAAATTATAGTATTCTTTCTTAATTATACTGAAATTAAGTAGCTGGATTTGCGAAATGACCCCAGTTTCGCATTATTCCAGGATACGCGTTTTGCCATTTACTCTAAGTAGAGGTAGAGCTAAGAATTGAACAGGTATGTCTATACATATAATAAATCTATAACAAGTCGGTGTCTGTACATTGAAGATATTTGAGAAAAACTGTCACTAGGGCTATTTATTAGCACAATAGAACCCAAAACAATGATTTTTAGAATTATTGTCTGTTTGTCTGTGCGTTTGTGCGCGCTAATCTCAGAAACGGCTTAACCTAGAAGGATGCGGTTTTCACTGATATGTTGGTATTTTCTTGGATTAACATTTAGTGTTTGTTTCATTTGAATCGGTTCACAAATAAGAAAGATACGTCTATTTTAAGAATTTATCGAACAGGTTTTTTTGTTTGAACGCGCTAATCTCAGGAACTACTGCTCCGATTAGAAAAATTCCTTCAGTGTTAGATAGCACATTTATCGTGGAAGGCTATAGGCTATATATCATCACGCTAACACCAATAAGAGCGGAGCGGAGCGGAAGAATGTTTCAAAATCGGGGGTTTTTGAAGTAAAACTTCTATAGGCACGCTTGACTTGGGAGTACGGTGCACGGTGTTGAATGTGAACGCGGGTGTGCGGGGGGGTGCGGGGGCGAGTAATGTTTTTTATATCAAGGAACTAAGGAGAGCCATAATTGATGAAAAAGCAAATTGGATAAAAAAAAAATAAGCTGCCCAAATTACTAATTCCACGCGGACGGAGTCGCGGGCAAAAGCTAGTTTTTAAATAAATATTTATAAACAGTTGCCTTAAGTATAAAGTAAAAAATAACTAAAAGCCACTAAAACATGTTTTAAGAGAGAGATTCCCTCTTATGTTTCTTCTTCTTATGTTTTACTTCTTTTTACAAACTTTTATTTAGTTTCACCTGTCCCGAGATGTCTGTCTGTAATCAGATCTTGCAAGTTAAATTTGAGCCACTTCCTGATTACTTGCATGCATGTGTAAATCAGGTGACAATGCAATATTACTGTTGCATGGAGCTGATCTGATGATGGAGCTGGAAGGTGGCCAAAGGCACTCCATAATGAAACGGTACTACTCCTTCGAGTTCGGACTCGTTTGATTCGTCTCAACGAGTACTTTGGTCCTAGATAGTAACGGGGGAAAAGTACAGTCAGCATAAAAAGCTTGTACTAAAAATGAAATTTTTACAAAAACTTATTTCTTATGTTTTAGCCATGGTTTCAAAAACACTGGCAGTATTTTATCTTGAAATAGATAAGCAAATTCTTTGTCCAAGAAAACTGCCAACTTTTCGGTCCCATGTACCGTCGACTAGCCACTTTGTAATTTCTTTATGGAGCCTAAAAACGCTAGAACCCCGGGGACCAAGGATCTCGACACAGAATAGGACAAAGTCGTATTACTTTGCGATTTTTGTATTTAAACGCCATTTGTATTAAAGTGTATCTATGTACGTTGCACAATCCTGACATAATCTTTCCCAGTTCTATATATTTAATAACAATTAACTATTAATAAGTCAAACCAAACCACATCTTAATAAGATGATCGTATTAAAGTGATTATACATAGAAACTGACTTCATCTGTTTAATTAAATTTAAGGCTACTGTACAAAACAATCATGGTACACAAACTTCAGCTAAATATAATATAAAAAATACGAGTGGCAAAATATTTCTAATAAAAGTATTGTATTTAATTTTACTTGCGCAGAATACTAGCAGTTCGTAGCAAGCTGCTACGCTCAGCGTAGCCAGGCGATTGATCTACGAGCAGCGCTACGACGTTCGTAGCATCAGCAATACATTAGTTTGCACTTTTGTATCACTATGCAAAACTGCCGTTGTAGCATTTAAGGTTACATATATACGAATAGCACATACTCACAATACAGTGCATTGAAGTAAGTAACTATTTCTAAAGTTAATTGTACATTAAGGGTATATGTTCTTTATCCGAGACGATTATATTCACCAGAGTCGCAGGTGAGGTTCGATAGTCAAGCCAAGGGTAATATGGTGTCAGCGACGACCTGCTGAAGGTAGCGGGAACGCATTGGATGCGGATGGCGTAGGGCCGATCTGTTTGGCGAGCCTTGGGGGAGACCTATGTTCAGCAGTGGACGTCTTTCGGCTGAAATTATGATGATGATAATAATCGGCATACAAGTAAGAGTAACAGAAGTAAATGCTTGTACGTCATAAAAGACTAGTTAGTTGTACAGTCGTTGCTCGCTTTTTTAAAATAATATCAAAGGTAGTTTATTTCATAGTTACCATCAGCCGTCTGTAAACTGTCGCATTAAAACAAAAACTTACATTTCCCGTAAATAAGAACATTGCATTCGTATAATTTTCATTCGGGCTCCAACTTAGTGCGAAATGTGGCGAAGCGTTGAAAGTTCAGTAATAATAACGGCGCGTAAATCTCTTAGTTCTTTCATGGAAACGTACTAAAATCTTGGTTTCACGTAATAAAGCTTCAGCCGTTGGATATACTAACTTTTATAGATTGAACGGACGGAAAATTGAAGCAGTGATCATAGTGGAGTTTTATCGTTACGCTCACAAAGTCAGTGGTCAATTTGTTTGAATCCATACAGTGATAAGTGGTGATGCAGATCGCTAATCAAATAACAACAAGTTATAATATTGAAGTTTTCAGAATTGTTTTGGCCTATCGATAGTTATCGAAAGTGAGCTACTGACGCTACTGTCGATAGTCCAATTAATCGATGTTTGGATCACAACCACGATTTTTCATAGCGACTTTAACGCAATGGTCAAGAGACTATAAGAAGATAGGAAACATCCAAATATCCAAACATCTTCACAAACTTTCTCATTTATTATAATATTTGTCAGATAGGATACATATTTAGTTACGCGGTATTGCGCTTTCACCGAATTTTTTTTTTATTATTCAATTTGGTATTGTAAGTTGATTCTTTCAGGGGAAGGAGTCTTAGAATTAAAAGTACCTTAAGACACAGACATGCCTAATAATTACTAAAATAAGAAACACGTCCAAATCGTCCCGCCATTTCCTTTTTGGTCAGACTCGACGTCGTTGGCCGTTTTTCGGCACCTAACAATTGACTGTTTGAGCCAATCTTTCTGGGTGTACTGCACGCGACAGATGGTCCTGCCCAGTCCCATTTTAGGTTAGCAGTATTTTTCCTAAAGTCGGCTTCTTGTTTTTGAGCGCAGCGCAGGAGATGGTGGGACGATTTGGAGGTGAACGCAAAGGACTGGCCTGAAATTGCGCCAGATCGGGAGTTGTGGGTGGAGGTTAAAAGGAGTCGCATTTTAGTACTTAATTATAATGGAATCTTGAGTAATTATTTTGCAACTTTCATCAATAAATGTATTTTCAGACGAGTCTTTTAACTGAAGCTTTATTTCCAAGAACTTTTACAGCAAATCCTTAAAAGCGAAGGGTTGATTGAATTTATCGAGAGCAATTTAATTTGTTAGTCCCAATTTATCAGTGAAACTCGTACGCTTACGTATTCACAGATCGAGATAAGGTACAATTTAATTTACACTTTATTATACCTCCGTAGAGTTTACTTTAGAAGTTAGTTTAATTCGTAGGGTTGTCAAGAGACTATTTACGTTCAAATAAAAAAATAAAAAATAGATGAGTCATATGTTACCTTTATTTATTTGATACAATTGTAAAGCATTAGGACGCTTGGTGAACTAATAACATAAAGTAAAAATTGTCAACCCTAGCAATGAAAATGGGTGGTATCTTCAAGAGAATAAAACGAGGTAGGTAACAACGTTAGGATCAGTTAGTTTCTTTCGTTTTTTCGTCTCGAGATCATGGACAAATCCAAACAGATGGTATTCCTATTGATGTCTTGGATATAACCACTTTATGGCAAAAAAGTTTCTACCCATAATTTTAAATATCAGTTGTTTGAGTTAGTTAGTTTAGTTGGAAGCATAGCGTAGTTATAAGAACTGGTGAGGTAACTCGGCTGGCTAGACATGGGAACTGATGCGTGGCGGTGCGGGGAAGGGCTGGATCCACCCAGCATTGCTTCTTTGGCCTCAAACCGTCCGACTTTCAGTTCTCGCCGGGATTCGGCCGATCGTAAGCAGTTCGCAACGAACCAAAGAAATGCGTACACCATTAGAAATTATAATAATATGGTATTACTGCTATTACTCACGGGCAATGGGGCAATAAAGGCCACCACAAACCGAAGCGCAGGGCGCCGACGTAGCGTGCCCAGAGTGCTCTTCACTGAATCAAGTGGCACACCGTATTTGATTCAATGAAGAGCGCGCTGTTCACGCTCCGTCGACGTAGCGCGGATGCCCCGCGCTTCGGTCTGTGGAGGGCTTAAGATTCTAGAGTGGCAACAGCGAACCGGAAGATCATGCGTATAAGATGTTTCCCCAATAAGATGGATCGACGATCTGGTAAAGGGCGCAGGAACCTCTTGGCTGCGGGCAGTGTCAGACTGATCGTTGTGGAACTTTTTGGGGGAGGCCTTAGTCCAGCAGTGGACGTCTTTTGGCTAATATGATGATTAACAGGTAATTTTTTTATATAGTCCCACTGCTGGGCAAAGACCTCCCCTTTCTTCCGCCATTCTTCACTATCCTGGGGTATTCCAATCGAGTTGAATGGCGCTCTATTCGTCCCGCCATCTCATCTTGGGTTTGCCTCTGCTCCATTGGCCATCCCTCAGAACCCATTCGGTAACGATTCGCCCCTATCGGTCCGGATGCTTTCGGCAGACATGTCCGGCCCAGTCCCACTTCAGCTTGAGGGTCTTGACATCCACATCTGTACTACGAGTTCTGGAGCAAAGTGTCGTGTATCTGATTTGATCAGTTCTTCGAATAACCAGAATACTGCGCTCCATTCCTCGTTGGCCTGGACTTTTGAGCTTCAGTCAATGACTAAGATTAACATGTCACTATGATATTTAAAATGAATAGTTTCTTAACCGGATCCCCATTCAAATAGTCTCTATACTCCATTTACTT
Organism: Archips crataeganus; assembly: GCA_947859365.1. Classification (NCBI taxonomy): domain Eukaryota; kingdom Metazoa; phylum Arthropoda; class Insecta; order Lepidoptera; family Tortricidae; genus Archips; species Archips crataeganus. The sequence continues at coordinate 10,723,277 of OX402052.1, read as the reverse complement.
TCGAATTATAAACCGCAACAACATTATATTGCGGCTCGTGAACTGTAATCTCTTTACAATTTGTACTAGAGTAACAATTGATGACACGCAAATAAAGTGACATTAAAACAATTTTATTTTGCGGCTCCCAGACTATTGTACTGTACTATTTGCTAGGTAAGAAACAGTTGACGAGCCGCAATATAATGATGTTGTGGTTTTCAATTCTAAATTAAATGAAGTATAAGTACAGTATAGATAAGCTTAAGTTTAATTATTTCCGTTACATTTTTAACATGGTTTCTTTTTTTGTTTCAATAAATATTTACGCAATAGTAATTATAAATATTGAATGCAGTGACAGCACAAAAGTGTAAATATAATATAGTCAGGCAGGATTTAAAACCTCCTAACTTGACATTCTGAGCTCTTACACAAAGTCACACACAAACCTAACGAATCAGGTTTAAAAGAAAGAAAATTCTAAGATAAACAAAGTTAAATTAAAGTCGTTTGAACTAGCTCTCTTAGTCTGGTAAATTCAAGTGAACTAAGATAAACTCGACAGTAACTCTAACCAAGTGAATTAATTCAACGGTATCAAAAGCGGCGACATCGATGGTAGTAAATCGTGACTTCTTCGAGTGAAAAGTAACTAAAGACTTTTGTTTTTTTTAAACCACTACAATTTTAGTTCTTTCATTGAAAAATATAATGCGGGAAGCTAACATTGTTTATAAAAGAATACGATTTGTGACAGCTAAGTGTACCACTACTCAAGTTTTTGTAAAAAATAAATATTCTTAATACCTACAAGCTTTTTTTCTGACTAACCTTCATCCATACAACATATCTGTGTCAGTTTCAAGTCAATTTGATCACTACATAGAAATGAGTGAAATTCGTCTTTCTAGATTTGACCTTATTAAGCATATAATACAAACACATATAATATTGTTTTCTATGTATTTAAGTATTTATTTATCTATATAAGTATGTTTATAGTCGTCTAGTACCCATAGTACAAGCTTTGCTTAGTTTGGGACTAGGTCGATTTGTGTAAGATTGTCCCCTAATATTTATTTATTTATTTATTTATTTTTATTGTAAGCTATATAAAATGTTTGGATTACACCTTACTAATATTGTAACGTGAAGGTTTGAATGGATGTGTGGATGCTTTTACTCTTTCACGCTAAAACGCTTCGACGGATTCCGATACAATTTCGCACACAGATAGTTTATTTTATTATTTAACATGAAGAATACTTTTCCTTTGAAAAATTTAATAAGTAGGTACCTATAGCGATAAACAAATTCATCGCAGATGGAGTCGTGGGCTACAGATAGTTAGAAATAAAGTAGGAAACAAAATTAAATTCTTACAACCTATAATTTGAGTATCATCATTTGTACACTTATATGTCTGAACACCGTAAATATTTATCGTATAGTTTAGCCACTACTTCAGTTATTGTGTCAGTATTTCAGATCACGCAAATAGCTCTAAGAAATCATTTTCTGCTAAAACCTATGGTTAAGGATACTGTGGGTCCAGAAATAGATCTATCAAGATCATAATTATGTAAGGGAAAATTCATTTTAGGTAGATAATAGATATTTCAATTTGTACCATCTTTTAAAGAATTAAAGAGCGTCCGCCTGCGTTTCTTCATTTAAAAAAATGTACGTTAAACACGCTCCACATACATTAATTTTATACGAACTTAACAGTGCACCCAATGTAAACAAATGTCGTAAGTTCTTTATCTGTAATACAGAAATGTAAGGTGAAATCCTTTTTAATTTATAACCGGTTAGTTAGGCCGTGCAAGCTCATTACGGGTGCATTTCAAAGCTTATCTCTTAGGCTGGTACTATTGTGACAGGATGAAGCGGAAGCGTCTTTATAAATACGAAAAAAGTACTATAGCTAAACCGTTTAACTGAGTTATACGGTTTACCTATAATTACACCACCTGCTGTAATTATTTCTTTCTTTTGTAAAAGATTCCCTGGAAGAGATCTCTCTGAAGCGAACATCATCATCATATCAGCCAAAAGACGTCCACTGGTGGACACAGGTCTCCTCCAAAGAGTTCCACAACGAAATGGTCCTACACTGCCCGCATCAAAGTGGATCCTGCGACATTTACCAAATCTTAAGTCCATCTTGTTGGAGACCATCTTACGCCACCTCTAAAGCGATAAGGCGGCCTAATGCTTACCTTACCTGTTTTCTGTACCTATTGTTTATCACATTGCGTTCCATAATACATTGTATTGTATAGCAACTAAGGTAAACGCACCAATGCTCGTCACCTCAACGCCCAGTAGATGACACCCATCTGTCACCTCTCTTACTATAGGTAACGCCACCAGAGTTGAGGTCACGCACACAATCACATCTCATGTAATGACAGCGGGATTTTGACGTTTATTCGTACCGACAGCAAGATCAACAGTGAATTACAAAATTGACTAAAAATTTCTTCAACCTATTTCGTTAAGAATTATTTAAGAAAATACATTTAGTTCAAACAAAACAGAAAATTAAATATTTTGATCTATTTTATTTTATCAGATAAGCATATTTTTCGCTTTTTATAAAATACTGATTTTTTTGTTGCGAATATTTCTTATATCAGTTTCAAATTGTTTTATTTCAAAAATAGGTTATATGATAAAAGAAAAATTATAATATGCATAGTAGCGTAGGTATTACCTACCTTATTACCTACCTTAAGATCATAATAATTCACATTTTCATTCACTCATTCATTTCATTCATTCGCTACTTTTTTTGCAATCAGTAGTTTATGTAGCTGTGTGTGTACCTAATCATTCGCCTCAACTCTGATGGCGTTACCTATATGACATAAGATTGAAGATGTCATGTATTGGGTCACTGTCAAGCGCAAGGACGTTTACTTTAGTGATATTACTCGGACATCTAGACAGGGCAACTTCATGGTACGATGAGGGCGAGAGCCGCGTCCACTAACTCAAATTCACCCATTCCTCCCAACTTTCAGTGCGCACCGGGACTCGGTTGTTTATGAGCAAAATTGGTGCCAATACAAAGGAGTGCATCCACTAATAGAAATTATTACGCTATGGGCTCCGCATCAAAAATAAATCCATTCTCATTATTCTATGGATGGAGAACCCTATGCACGGGGTTAGATACCGATTGGCTTTAGAATATGCACTAAAATAGGTAGGCACTAGGGTTGCCTGGAAGAGAGCGCTTTGAAGCGATAAGACCGCCTGTTGGTTACTTTATATATTTTTTTCCAGATTTATTTTTCTGTATAGTGTACAATCAAGTCAAGGTATTGTATCGTAAAATTACAACCAAAACGTTCGTATGTAATATCTTTCTAGGATAGCAAAAGTAAAAACATTTGAAAACAATTTTTTTTAGGATTAGATGGGGTTAATTTTAGTCCATTTAGAACTTTCACCCTCCGAAATTTGAATACTAAAATATACTTCAAGCTTAAGCTATGCGAGATTATCCATATTTATAGACGGTACGCGTAAAAAACATGTTATATTTTTGTAAAGTATTTTCCTCTACATAGTTAAAGCCCCGTTTCACTATTTCTAGGAAGTTTGATTACTTTTTTCTCGAAATTCGTTTTATCTCCAGCATCAAGTAAATGCATAAATTTTGTTAACAACGGCATTGTTACGGTAAGCAGTTAAGCTCAGTTTTCATGGGAAAATACAATCAATCAAAAACGTTTTTCTACTTAGGTATCAGTAGGTACGTAAGGTACCTCTACAAACCAAACTAAAGTTACCACCACTAAGGCAAACACTAGGAACATAATATAGGTAAACATGTTAACGTGTATGTTAATACCAGAACTGCATTAGTGTCCAGTATGCTCTTGATTAGCTTCCGAATTGGTTTTCTGAATATTAGCTTACACAGACACAGAAAACAAGCATATAATAATAAGCGTTTTTATTAGTAACGTAAAAATTGCACTTATATTCTGATGTTTTATTCGTCTAGCCCACAGCCCTCTCCCTGGGCAAACATGCCAGCTCAGCGCATGCTTACTAATTACCAACTTTACCCCGAAATCCATAGCTTGTTTATCCACTGCAGCACTGTTTTTATATTGCCCTCACCGCATTACATTAATTTACACAAAAACCCAACTCATTTCGGTTGTTTTTGCAAGCGTTTTGTGTCAGGGCCACTTTTTCGGAAAGGCTTGTTTCTGACACAAAAAACAAACAACTTGCCTCCCCACACGGAACACAAGATACGGAAACCCAGAAAATGCACGAACATTTTCATATTCTTGTATTTTTCCGAAGTTTTATTAGAAAAGGAAGAAGCTATTGTAACAATGTTAACGTATTTGAGCTTTGTTCCGTTTTATTTCAAACAAGAGTATGTCGTTAGCTTTGTTTTTTTAGGAGATAATATTTTCGAGTTTGACAATTTTTAAAGTTTGATTTGATAATGTTACTAAAACTTTGCTTGCACCAAATAAGTATTTTTTAGTTTCATTAAATCATTAAAATGTGTTGTAGTTTTGCTAACTTGCAAAAATCCAACTTATTTACAAGCTTAATTCATCATCATCGTCGTCATCCTAGCCTGCATAAATATGTACATCCCACTGCAGGGCATAGACCTCCTCTCAGAATGAGAGGGCTTGGGCCGTAGCTCACCTGCCGTAGTGGGCCCAGTGCGGATTAGGAAGTTCACATATATCATAAAATTTCTTCTCATGTTTGTACAGGTTCACTTCTAACATTTATAAGATGGCGGCAAAAATAAATGGTGCATGCGATTGCGATTGCGTTAAAAAAAGCGGCTTTCTTCCTTTCTTCATATATATAAAACTACTAGCTTTTTCCCGCGACTTCGAACGCGTAGACAATAACGTTAGTTGTCTGGATTAAATTTGGCACACAAGTAGTTTATTACATGGATTAACACGTATGCTAATTTCGGGAAATGATGCAAAGTTACCACGGGATAGGAAAAAGTAAATTCTACAGAAAGTTACACTATAACTAATTGAAACAGGCTTCTTTCATCTCGGGAGAGCGCCAAGTTCCCGCGGAATAGGAATAGGTAAGTGAATTTTGTAGAAAGCAGCACTGTCCCATATTGAACCAGGCTTGTTTTCTCCGAGAAAAGTGGAAAGTTCCCGCGGGATAAAAATAACTATGTAAGATCGGTTTTTTTTTTAAAAAAACACTAATACATTGGCTACCTATATTTTCCTCGAGAAAATGCAAAATTTCCGGGGATAGAAATAAGTGGATTCTACATTTAGATAATGAGTTCGTTGCTGTACTTGAAAAGATCCAATAATAGGGCAGTTACTCTCTAAGGTAATAGCTATTTTTAGCACTAACCTTCACTATAGGATCATTAAGCCTCTCGATATTCATAAAAGGTTTTAACAACAGCCAATGGTGCTCCACATTTCGTTATCTCTTATTAATCGTAGCCCTTCCATTATGAACGTTCTGTCAACAATCCTTACGGAAATTATAGGGCGACCCAAATCCCAACCTTATGGGAGATTATGGATTACAAAGATTCAATTTTACATTGTACAGTGGCATCAAATATTTTACGAGACCGTAAATTTTAAATTATCGAATCGCTCTAAATGGTGTACTCGAATCGTTTAAGACAGGAATTTGGTTCGGTCAGCCAAGAAAATGGTCTACTAGTTTTGACAAAAGTTTCTGTGAGATCTAAATATCACTAAGGTTGACTTTTCCCTTTAGTTGCAGTAGTTCGGTTGATTTGTCCGGGACCGAACTGCTGCCACACTTTTAGTCTTATTAGTTCGGTTTTGACGTCAAACCGAACTGTTGGGAAGCCTTTAGTTGCAGTACTTCGATTGATTGTCTGGAACCGAACTACTGCCACACTTTTAGTCTCAGTAGTTCGGTTATGACGTCAAAGTTTGACGGTCATCCCAATCTCAGCCCAAACCTCTCGCAAACCAGTGAGTGATTTTTGGCGTTCTTGAATAGCAGTTCAATTTTTTATATTTTTTACTACATATCTAAATCAAACAACAATTTTATACTCTTATATTAATGACTAAGCTGGTGCCCGCGACTGATGGTGGTGCTTCTTCAAATCTTTCATTGAATAAAACAAAAATCCGGCAACGGCAACATCCAAAAATCCATCGTCTCATCATCATTGGTATTACTTAGTGAATATAATAAATCCCGTTTATTCCCTATCCCGTGGGAATTTCAACAAATCTATCCTTTTTATGTTGCTCGATATTGATAACGGCAACAGGTAGACGCTTGAAATACTTATTCACAGAATATTTCGATGGCCCCTACGTAAACCATCGAAACTCAAAATTGCCGTTTTTAGGGTTCCGTAGTCAACTAGGAACCCTTATAGTTTCGCCATGTCTGTCCGTCTGTCTGTCTGTCTGTCTGTCCGCGGCTAAGCTCAGAGATCGTTAGTACTAGAAAGCTGTAATTTAGCATGAATATACATATCAGTCACGCCAACAAAGTGGTATAATAAAAAATAAAAAAATAATTTTTTTTAGGGTACCTCCCATAGACGTAAAGGGGGGGTGATTTTTTTTTCCTCGACTAATCCTATAGTGTGGGGTATCGTTGGATAGGTCTTTTAAAACCATTGCGGGGTTGCTAACATGATTTTTCTATTCAGTGATCTGTTTGCGAAATATTCAACTTTAAAGTGAAAATTTTCATTAAAATCGAGCGTCCCCCCCCCTCTAAAATCTAAACTGGTGGAAAAATTTGAAAAAATTCAGAATGGTAGTAAATATATCAAATTTACTAGGAAAATTATAGGGCCTAAGATTGCTTGGAAATTATTTGTAGTTTAAGAGTAAATAGTAGCCTAAGGTATAAAACATACCTAAACTTGGATGATTCCGTACACATACGAAATCCTTAGAAAAATATTACTTGATTTTTTTGTAATGGCTACGGAACCCTACCTTGTGCGTGTCCGACACGCTCTTGGCCGGTATTTTTTTTTATTCGTGTAATCTACTTCTTTTAAGCCATATTTTACACCCCCGAAAGGAAAAAAGAAAATTCTTATTTTTAAGCAGATATTTGAGCCGTAAAACATCGAAAACATTATAACATTTCCGTAGTAGGTCATCGTAAGTCTACATTCGATTGTTTACGTGGGAATAGTTGTCGTGTAAACGAGACGAAACTAACAGCTTCAATAGTATACGTCGCACAAGCCCGCGAGGCGATCAGTTGGCAACAAGCGACCAATCAGCTATAATAACGTTACAATTTTATTATGATTTTTGTTTTTAAAACATGTAATAATGAGGAACAACAGATTTAATGCGTCGAGATCTAAAAAATCTTGGTTTGATAACAAAAGACAGTGCAACCACCGATAGTGAAAAACCTAAAGCTGGTAAGTTTGAACATTTTTAGTGATTATATTTTAAAAAGATTGTGTATTTTACGTTGTTAATAGGAATAGTGTGCAGTTACGGTCAAGTTATTGACAAATAATTATTAATTATGAACATTTAATAGTATTACCGACTTAAATAATTGAAACTGTCAGTATCAATATTGTACTTTGGAATTTACTATTGACTTGGTATCGAAACTGCCAGTTTCAATATTGTACGTTGGAATTTACTATTGACTTGGTATCGAAACTGCCAGTTTCAATATTGTACGTTGGAATTTACTATTGACTTGGTATCGAAACTGCCAGTTTCAATATTGTACGTTGGAATTTGCCGTTAACTTTGTATCGAAACTAGCAGATTCGATATTGTATTGTGTTGATCAGAATATCAAACTATCATTAGGTACCTAGTATTTTTCAGATTCTTCGCTACCTGCAACTTGTACCTTTGAAGACACAGAATGGGCCACCCTCGAGGGAATAGTTGACGAAGAACTATCTTCAGACAGAAACTTGGCTACGCCACATTTTTCTATTCTGGAAGCGACGGTAGAAAAAGTACTAATTGCAATAAACAGTGATAAGGCGTCAATTATTTTAAGTAGCTCAGTAAATACTCCAGTGCCATCCCCATTACAAGACTTTGAAATCTCAATACAAAGCCAAACTGAAGATAATAAGCAAAATTAGAAGTTCGTTTTCTCCATTGACACCACTGCCGACTGAATCCGGGAAACTACCTACACCTACCAGTAGTCCAGGCTCCATAGCTAGCGTTAGCTCTCTTATAACAGTATCAAAGTGCGATTCGCCCAGCTCGACCATTTCATTAAACCAAAAGAGAATGTCTACATTCAAAGCAAACCCAGGAAAAAAAGAAAAAGATGTGTCGTTCTACGTGCAAATTAAAATGTTACGATAAATTTGATACCGACACCCGGCAAAGAATATTTACCAATTTTCGGAAATTAGGGGTACATACTCAGCAGTGGGAATATGTAGATAAATTTACCGAAAGGCAACCAAAAAAGTAAGAGAAAGTTGTAGTAAACTTTATCTGAATAATAACGTATCCTTCAAAAAAATGTTTTCCTTGTACAAAGAATGGAATCAGCTGCCAAACTATAAAAGTAAATCTGTCACACTACGTCAGTACTAACACTGATATAGTGAATGAGCACATGAACGTTGGATTCTATGTCCCAAAGAAAGACATTTGCGACAAATGTCATGCATTTTCAAATGAGGCAAACCCGACTGAAGATCAAATAAGTGCCCAATCTCAGCATATAGAAAATAAAAAAAAATACAAGAAAATTTAAAGCAGATGACAAAATAGTAGCTCAAAATTCACCCGAAGTTGTTTGTAGTACATTTGACTTTTAATATTGAATTGTCCACTTGGAGATGTTGGACTTGCTGTATTATAATATAAGCGAAAATTTTTGTAATATGAAACAAAGTCAAAGAGGTCAGGGTAGAAAAAAATGCACCGAATTTTCTTTTGAATGCAATTTTGCTTAAACACAGTTATCACTACCAGAAGAAGTGGGAAAATAATGAATGATGACGCTGAACTTAAGATGGCATATGGTAACCTGCTGACTGTTACAGATGCAAAATATAAAGATCTTATTTCTTTATGTCAATCGGGGGTGATACCTATCACCTAAAGAATATTTAAAAAAAAAATATATTAATTACAGTACAGTATTGGTGATAATGTTGACGATTCTGATTAGAATATTTATATGCTTACTTATATTTCATATTTTGTTTGAAGTTAGTGAGCCAAAAAGGTATTTCGTTTTTTTATCTCATAAGTAAGTAAGAATCATTCATTCGTGCAATAAAGAGTTTTTGAGAAGTTTTTTGTTTAGTAATTTAGAGCGTTTGGATACATTTATGTTGTATGTTACGAGTTTTCTTATAATAATTTTTATTTATTTACTACATCTGTAGTTTGTTGAGAACTTTTTTGATTTTCACTAGCCATTACTGAGCAGTAATTATAAAATAATAAGCTGTGATGATAACAGTGATTTAAAAGTCAGATTTCTAGAAATAAAAAATTGATTTTCTGAATAAAGTTTTCAATTAACAAAACAATACTGATTTTAAACAAGTTAGCTATGAAGTATCTTTTTTTTGTACTTTTTTTTCAACTTCATTTTTTTTTTTTTTTTTTTTTTTTTATTACTTTTACGGTCATCCCGTGAAATCATACATTTCGCACTAAATACAAACTGAAATATAGATGCACAGAAAAAACCCCAGAAAAAAGACCAATGCTGGGAATCGAACCCAGGTCCTCAGCATTCCGTGCCGCGTGCCATACCCCTACACCACTACTGGTCTAGAGATTAGACACGAATCTTTCCTATACATCATACATTTCAATCTGCTAAATCATCACCTTATGCAGTGACAAACGCACATCTATGTTACACCCTCATCAAGAGATTTTAACACTCCTTCGGAACTAACCGCTCACCTGGACAAGAGATGGCGCTACTGTGCAACTTTAAACAAGTTAGCTATGAAGTATCTTTTTTTGTACTTATTTTTTCAACTTCATTTTTTTTTTTTTTATTACTTTTACGGTCATCCCGTGAAATCATACATTTCGCACTAAATACAAACTGAAATATAGATGCACAGAAAAAACCCCAGAAAAAAGACCAATGCTGGGAATCGAACCCAGGTCCTCAGCATTCCGTGCCGCGTGCCATACCCCTACACCACTACTGGTCTAGAGATTAGACACGAATCTTTCCTATACATCATACATTTCAATCTGCTAAATCATCACCTTATGCAGTGACAAACGCACATCTATGTTACACCCTCATCAAGAGATTTTAACACTCCTTCGGAACTAACCGCTCACCTGGACAAGAGATGGCGCTACTGTGCAACTTTAAACAAGTTAGCTATGAAGTATCTTTTTTTGTACTTATTTTTTCAACTTCATTTTTTTTTTTTTTATTACTTTTACGGTCATCCCGTGAAATCATACATTTCGCACTAAATACAAACTGAAATATAGATGCACAGAAAAAACCCCAGAAAAAAGACCAATGCCGGGAATCGAACCCAGGTCCTCAGCATTCCGTGCCACGTGCCATACCCCTACACCACCACTGGTCTAGAGATTAGACACGAATCTTTCCTATACATCATACATTTCAATCTGCTAAATCATCACCTTATGCAGTGACAAACGCACATCTATGTTACACCCTCATCGAGAGATTTTAACACTCCTTCGGAACTAACCGCTCACCTGGACAAGAGATGGCGCTACTGTGCAACTTTAAACAAAAGGCGGTTAGTTCCGAAGGAGTGTTAAAATCTCTCGATGAGGGTGTAACATAGATGTGCGTTTGTCACTGCATAAGGTGATGATTTAGCAGATTGAAATGTATGATGTATAGGAAAGATTCGTGTCTAATCTCTAGACCAGTGGTGGTGTAGGGGTATGGCACGCGGCACGGAATGCTGAGGACCTGGGTTCGATTCCCAGCATTGGTCTTTTTTCTGGGGTTTTTTCTGTGCATCTATATTTCAGTTTGTATTTAGTGCGAAATGTATGATTTCACGGGATGACCGTAAAAGTAATAAAAAAAAAAAAATGAAGTTGAAAAAATAAGCACAAAAAAAGATACTTCATAGCTAACTTGTTTAAAGTTGCACAGTAGCGCCATCTCTTGTCCAGGTGAGCGGTTAGTTCCGAAGGAGTGTTAAAATCTCTCGATGAGGGTGTAACATAGATGTGCGTTTGTCACTGCATAAGGTGATGATTTAGCAGATTGAAATGTATGATGTATAGGAAAGATTCGTGTCTAATCTCTAGACCAGTGGTGGTGTAGGGGTATGGCACGCGGCACGGAATGCTGAGGACCTGGGTTCGATTCCCAGCATTGGTCTTTTTTCTGGGGTTTTTTCTGTGCATCTATATTTCAGTTTGTATTTAGTGCGAAATGAATACTGATTTTATTTAAGTACTCATACTAAAAAGTGTCTCAAAAAATTATGCGTTTATATTGAAACGGGTAAAATAGCTATAATAGAGATTTTTTTTGTGGCGTAGACCATCTACACTACCAGTTACGTTAGCTACCGCAGTACTACTGTCGAAGTAAATAATCGAAACTACCATTTTGGATAAGACCTTTAAAAATAATTCCGGCGTAAAAAATCGAAATTGGCAGTTTCGATACATGTAATTCTCTTTATCACGACGTATGCTATCGAATTTCAAATTTCCAGAAAACTATTATAATTTTCCTGAGAATAAAAATCCCGCAAGATAAATACTTACTTTATTAGTTATTATGGATATATGAAGTCAATGTAATATTTATATTTTCGGAATTATACCATAAACCAACTTCAAAACGCTATACTGAAAAGTGCAGAAATTGACTTTCGATGATTTACGTAGGGGCCATCGATTTAGTTATACACATTCACTTTAAAATAATTTATTGAATCAGGCGTTACTTTGCGGAGGTCCATATTAATGAACTGAAACAATTACTTTGCTCACCCGCGACCTTACGATAGTTACGTTTATGCAAGAATTGTGTGTTCATGCAGTTCCTCCACCTCCACACTGTACGAACACACACAAATCACACAAACCCAACCATCACCACCACCAAACTACACTGACGCGTTTCTAACTCAACCAGAGCTCATCCTCAGAGCACCACAACCGTATGCTAAACCACCGAATGTTAAACTGACAAACCAAAACAAATGTTTTAACTTGTCACTGTAACTTCTCAAGTACCATGAAGTACCATGGAGTACTGCTCTCATCTCTGGGCTGGGGCACCCAAGTACCAAATTCTTCCATTTGACCGCATCCAACGTAGAGCTGCTCGATTTGTCGGTAATCAGGCACTCTCTGGCCTACTCGATCCTTTGGCTTTGCGGAGGGATGTGGCGTCTCTCTGTATATTATACCGTATCTATCATGGGAAGTGTTCTGACGAACTGTTCGAATTGCTGCCTGCGGCTAAATTCCACTACCGCACTTCGAGGAACCGTTTGTCTTTCCATCCTCACCATCTTGATGATTGTCATTCTTGTACCGTGCGTTTTAAACGAAACTTCTTTCCTCGCACGACAAAGATCTGGAATCAGCTTTCTGCGGCAGCATTCCCGGAGCGTTACAACTTAGGGATCTTTAAAAAAAATTTTAAATAAAAAATAGAACCGCCTTCAAAAACACCCAAAAAAATATTAATTAAAAATTTAACCGACTATAATGAGCATTATAATATCTTTCTACTAATCTGTTTGAAGTCGGGCCTCAGCACGAGCTAGCAGGAGTGGTAGAAGCCCAACAGATAGTAGGTATATTAGGTAGGTAAGTTAAATTACTACTATAATGTTTGAGGTCCCAGGTTCGGCTCCCGCGCCGGGGCAGATATTTGTATGAAAAACACGAATGTTTGATCTCGGGTCTTGGGTGTTTAATATGTATTTAAGTATGTATCTATCTATATAAGTATGTTTATCCGTTGACGAGTACCCATAACACAAGCTTTGCTTACTTTGAGACTAGGTCGATTGGTGTGAATTGTCCCGGGATATTTATTTATTAATTTAATTACTAGGTCCACTCCTGCTGGCTCGAGCTGAGGCCCGACTTCAAACAGATTAGTAGAAAGATATTATAATGCTCATTATAGTCGGTTAAATTTTTAATTAATATTTTTTTGGGTGTTTTTGAAGGCGGTTCTATTTTTTATTTAATTTTTTTTATTTTTGGCTTTTTAGTTGTATTGGTATAAAAAGATGCGAAGGCGTTGCCAGTAAACGAAGCCCCGCTTCTGTTTACGCTCTGAGGATCGCAAGGTAACTAACAAACTTAACCAGGGTAAACGGCGGTGGTTTGAAGGTATTTTTTTTATTGCGGGAAGCTCTGCCCCCGAGCCCCCCGTACCAGTAGCGAGGCTTCCATTACTACTCTGAGGGACGCAAGATAAACTGACGAATTTAACCAAGTGAAACGGTAGATGGTTTAACAGATTTTTTTATTCCGGGGGGCTCTGCCCCCCGAGCCCCCCTCCCCCCCAAGAGCGGGGCTTTTATTTTCACCCTGGGGGACGCAAGACAGCTAACTAACCTAACCAGGTTAAACGGGAAGTGATTTGAAGGTATTTTTTATTACGGGAGCTCCGCCCCCTAAGCCCCTCTACCGGTACCGAGGTTTCTATTTCCACTCTTGAGGGACGCAAGATAACTGACGAATCAAACCAGGTTAAACGGGAGGTGGTTTAAGAGTATTTTTATTGCGGGGGGCTCCGCCCCCCGAGCCCCCCTCCATCAGCGGCGCTTCTATTTCCACTCTGAGGGACGTAAGATAACTATCGAACCTAACTAGGTTAAACAGGGGTTGGTTTGAAGGTGTTTTTTATTACGGGGGCTCCGCCCCCCGAGCCCCCCCTCCCACCTAATGTCACTTTGAGGAGCGCTAGGCAACTAACGAACCTAACCAGGTTAAACGGGGGATGGTTTGAAAGTATTTTTTATTGCGGGGGCTCCGCCCAACGAGTCCCCTTTCCGGTAGCGATGCTTCTATTTCCACTCTGAGGGACGCAAGATAACTGATGAATCTAACCAGGTTAAACGGGAGGTGGTTTTTTTTTTTTTTCCCCTCCCTACCCCTCCCCTCTTCAAAATTTAAAGCACACGTTTTTGTTTTGATAACCAATAGAGAAGGGGACTTGTGACCGGGTTTTTTTAGTCCGTGCAAGTCGGACACTGTCTGGGCCCTCCATTCCCAGTTCGTCCGAAGGGATTTTTCCCGAGCACAAGTCACCCTTCCAATCCTTAAAGTAAAAAACAGCAAAAACTTCGCGTCTTTGGCCCCTCTGGCGACTCATTCAAAAAAAAAAAAACGGGAGGTGGTTTAAGAGTATTTTTATTGCGGGGGGCTCCGCCCCCCAAGCCCCTCTACCGGTACCGAGGTTTCCTTGAGGGACGCAAGATAACTGACGAATCAAACCAGGTTAAACGGGAGGTGGTTTAAGAGTATTTTTATTGCGGGGGGCTCCGCCCCCCGAGCCCCCCTCCATCAGCGGCGCTTCTATTTCCACTCTGAGGGACGTAAGATAACTATCGAACCTAACTAGGTTAAACAGGGGTTGGTTTGAAGGTGTTTTTTTATTACGGGGGGCTTCGCCCCCCGAGCCCCCCCTCCCACCTAATGTCACTTTGAGGAGCGCAAGGTAACTAACGAACCTAACCAGGTTAAACGGGGGATGGTTTGAAATTATTTTTTTATTGCGGGGGGCTTTGCCCCCGAGCCCCCCTCCGCTGACTAGACTTCCATTCCCACTCTACGGGACGCAAGATAAATAACGAACCTAACAAGGTTAAGCGAGAGGTGGTTTGTAGGTATTTTTTATTGCCCCCTTTTCTTTGTACATAGGTGCCATACCAACTTACTATAGTTTAGGTGAATAACTTACACAATTCTTAGGACTGTTTTGGCCAATTAATATTAGTAATAAAACGTTGTAGGTAATTCGATGTTCTTGTTATCAATATAAGGACGAACAAATATGCTTTAGGACTTTCAACAGTATGCCAAACATTATTCGCCAGAAAATTTTAGAACAATCAACATTATGCGATACAACAGGCACTCTTTGCTGACTGTACTTTTTGATCCTGGTTACCAAAGTACTCGTCAAGACGAATCAAACGAGCCCAAACTCCATGGGGTTATGTCGTTTTATTACGGAGTTCTTATGGTCACCTTCCAACTCCATCTTCAGACCCTAGTTACCATCTAGGATCAAAGTACTCGTCAAGACAAATCAAATGAGCTCAAACTCAATGCGGTCGTATCGTTTTATTACAGAGTTTCTATGGCCATCTTTCAGCTCCATCATCAGATCAGCTCCATGTCATAATAATATTGCATTGTCATCTAATTCACATATGTCTGCAAAATTTCAGCTCAATTGGAAACCGGGAAGTGGGTCAAATTTATCTTGCAAGATTTGACCCGTTGAGGAGTTCCGTTGGCCATCTACGGTCTTCTTCATCAGGTCCAGCTTACCAAATGATACTTTCTGAATGCAAATACTTCACTTGATACTAAAAATGCTAAAATCACTATAGGTTTGTCTGTAAAATTTGAAGGTTGCCCTTGATTTCTCTAGGATTCCATGATCAGATCTTGACTTGGTGCCAATGGGACCACCTCAGGAGTATACTGTTTCAAACAAAAAAAGAATTTTGAAAATCGGTTCACAATTGAGGGAGTAATCGCGTAACAAACATACAAAAAAAAAAAAAACATACAGACGAATTGATAACCTCCTCTTTTTTTGAAGTCGGTTAAAAACGAGCCTACCAATTCCTAAAAGGGTCGGCAACGCACCTGTAATGCCCCCCGTGTTACAGGTGTCCATAGGCGACGGTGATCGCTTTCCATCAGGTGACCCGTCTGCTCGTTTGCCACCTCTTATATATAAAAAAAAACCACTTTATTTTTATTTTCCCAAACTACCCCACAAAAATTATTTTTTATTGACATATAAAACTACCTTAAATTTTTGTTTATTTATTGATAAGGCCCATAGTAGTATTGTAGCCGTAGTATTGTGACTTACCCTCCATATTAAAAGATTACAATGCCCGAACAATATAGATTAAACGACGATAACTTTTTTCATTGTGACCCAATAGCCTATATATTGCTCCAATTTAAGCTTCATCTATCTGCCAAAATCGCAAGAAAATCCGTTCAGTAGTTTAGGAGATTAGCGATTACATACAGACAGTCAGAGCTCTACTTTTACTGTTTTATTATAGTATAGATAGAAGAAGATAGATTTGGAACTAAAACCTAGTTTAGACTTGCATGAAATAATAATCGTGCAAGTTGCATTAAATTGCAGCGCTCGATAGATCACAACAAACACACGTTCGCTTTACGACCGCGCAAAGTAATGCAACTTGCATGTTTTTTCTTGCAGGTCTAAACTGGGCTTAAAATTACAAACACAAGGGAATCAAATGAAAGCTACTTTTAAAAGGCTTTCTGTGTCAACATTGTCCGGTGTATTTTCTTGTTGAAAGTTTCAGGCACTCAATACACAAACCCACATCAGGTACAAAAATACACTCTGAATCGCGTCAGAAATGTATTAAACATTACACAACATCGTAGACACAAGTCGTCGTGCGCCAGAAACTGTTACTCTAATGACTCAACTTTTCTACCTCTCGGATGAGCTCTTGAGTCGGAACCACAGAACTAATAATAAGAGTAATAGAAATGTAATCGCATGTATAGGTAACGCCACGAGATTTGAGGCGAATGATTACACATACAGCTACATAAAGTACTGATTGCAAAAAAGATAGTAAATGAATGAAAATGACTGAGTGAATGAAAATGTGAGTTATATGATCTTATGATGAAATACTTACGCAATACTATGCATATTATATTTTTTCTTTTTTCATATAACCTATTTTTGAAATAAAACAATTTGAAACTGATAAGAAATATTCGCAAGAAAAAAATCGGTATTTTATAAATAGCGAAAAATATGCTTATCTGATTTATATAAAATAGATCAAAATATTTTATTTTCTGTTTTGTTTGAACTAGATGTATTTTCCTAAATTATTCTTAAAGAAATAGGTTGAAGAAATTTTCAGTCAATCTTGTAATTCTATGTTGAGTCTGTTGAACTTGCTATCGGTACGAATAATTATGTCAAAATCCTGCTGCCATTACAATACATGACGTGTTTTTGTGGGCGTGACCTCAACTCTGATGGCGTTACCTATATCTCCTTTCACAATTAATGTCGCCGCTTTATTGCCTCTCTCGCTCACGATGAGCACACGTTGTTTCGTGTTTTAATAGGTTTTAGTAGATTACGGCACAGTTGCACGCCTATGGGGCTCATAAGGAAGCTCAATCATGCAAAGTGATTGAGCGAGCTATGCTCGGAGTTTCTCTGCGTGATCGCATCATAAATAAGGAGATCTGCAGGAGAACGAAAGTTACTGGCATAGCTCGGAGAGTCGCCAGACTTAAGTTGCAGTGAGCAGGGCACATTACTCGTAGAACCGACGATCGATGGGGTAAGCTTCTAGAGTGGCGAAGATGGAAATATGACGTCAAGGAGGTTGCAGAGACGAATTCTATCTATACCGCTACAGAACCGAGAAAATGGAGGAATCTCAAGGGGGCATATACCAAGATGGTTAAAATACATTAGGCCCGGAATACACATGCCTGTAGTTTGCACATTTTTGTACCAGTAGCTGGCCCATGTACGTCAAACTTCATACAAATATGACACAACCATGCGAGCAACTTGCACAAAAATGTACAAGCTACAGGCATGTGTATTGCGGGCCTTAAGAAGAAGAAAATAAAGGATTGTTCAAGGTCACCAGTGAAATGTAGCTAATCTTTTTGGAACCACCTCTGCAATAACCCATTTTTTAGGGTTCCGTAGTCAACTAGGAACCCTTATAATTTCGCCATGTCTGTCCGTCTGTCTGTCTGTCCGTCCGCGGCTAAGCTCAGAGACTGTTAGTACTAGAAAGCTGTAAATTGGCATGAATATATATATATATCAGTCACGCCGACTAAGTGTTTACATAAAAAAAAACTAAAACAATTTTTTTTAGGGTCCCTCCCATAGACGTAAAGTGGGGGTGATTTTTTTTCTCGACTAACCCTATAGTGTGGGGTATCATTGGATAGGTATTTGAAAATAAATAGGGGTTTTCTAAAACCATTTTTTTATAAAGTTAATATTTTAGGAGATATTCACTCCAAAAGTTAAAAATAATGTGACCCCCCTCTAACTTTTGAACCGCACGTCTAAAAAATATGAAAAAAATCACGTAAGTTAAACTTAATAAAAACTTTCTAGGAAAATTATTTTCAACTTAATCAGTTGAGCAGTTTTTAAGTTTTTGTAAAAAAATATTTCTTAACTAAGATTGTAATTTAACCGCCATTGCAAGCATTTTTTTCTTTAAGTACCTATAAGATCACGCTAACAGTATCTTCTTTCAAATAAAAAATATATTACATCTGAAAAACAATCAACATACAGTAGTTCTTAGTTCTTAGTTACCCAATTCGCCGATAGATGGCGCTGTACCGCCGACGTTGGGACCAAAACAACCACATTAATAAAGTATGCAAAGATTTTTCGTACCTGCTACGGAACCCTATCTTGGGCGTGTCCGACACGCTCTTGGCCGGTTTTGAATAGTTAACTTCGTTACAGCTACAGGTGCACGGTGGATGTAAACCGCTTCAAATCGTAATAGAATAGAATAGAATAGAATAATTTTTATTTCGGGCTGCATAGGCCCACATAAAAAATACCTTAAAGACTAACATACATATTTATATTATAACTTAATTACTAACACGAAAAGTCTGTGACGTGGGCACTTTCGCGGTGTCAGTTAACCGGCCACGAAACCGCCGGTATGCGACACCTTTCGGCCAAAACTCTTCTTTTGTGAAGGTCGACAGTTGATCAGTCGGAACCCTCACCACAAATGAATTAAAATTCACGTCATGGCGGGACTCCAAACGCTCGATCCTCAGAGTGAGCTTGGTCTTAACACGCACATATTCCACGATGTCCGCGACCTTCGTGGAGTGATGCAGGCGGGACACGTAAAGCTGTGTCGTCGGTGTCGAGGGACGCAGCAGGTGGTTCGGTCCGGTCAGGGCGGTGCCGCACTGATTGCGACAGGCGGGCTTCTTCTTCCTTTCCACCTTAATGAAGCCATCCTTGTCGCAACGGCGATTATCCCTCTTCGAAATCGGCTGTGGCGGATCTATGTGAGCAGGTTCACAGCGACTCTGCTTCACCTTCGGCTTCTGGACGACAGCGGCGTACTCGCGACGAGGAGTCGACGTATTAGCGGTCATCATCTCCACGGGAACAGAAGCGGCGGCGGCGGGGCGGGGAGCATCAGGTGTTATGACGGTAGCCGGTGACGTCAAACTACCGACGAATGCACTTTGCACTCCGCTGCATGCGTCCACGTTAGAGGGCACGCGCGACCTACTTACCGAAACAGTGTTGCGTAACAACACTACCTCGGCCCGCAGCTCACTTATGGTGTTACTTGACACCTCTAACTTAGACTGGACGTCGGCTAGACTAGTTTTCAGGAACGTAATGTCCTTCAGCAGCCTGGTGACATCGACATGATCGAAAGTGACGGGGGGCAGCTTGTGCAGCTCCTTCGCCACGAAAGCAGGCACGTCGTCTGGGTCGGTCTCCTTGAACAACGTTATGATGTCCTGGACACTTTTTGCACCTCCATCTCTTCGGCGGGAGGGCATCTGGTCGGTCTTGCCGAGCGTCTGGAAGAGCAGTGCCTTGCCACTGCAAATCTCGTCCTCCTTGAAGTTAGACTTGCAGATCTGTACAACGCTGACTTCATCCATGGTGTCGATAGCATTTTGAATAAACGCCAACAGCTCATTCGCTATGAGTTGTTGCGAACCCATAGCGACGACAGCGGGCAGCGGCTAGAGCCGCGCACTACGCGATTAAAAATCAACCAGTGCCGTGTGAAACGTCCGTTTCCGAGCGCTCCATGCACAACACTGTAATGATTGGATATCAATGAGGGAGGCCTATGTCCAGGCGCCCTATGCTGAAATGATGATAATGGTGACGAACTTCGTTACAAATGAGCTATGAAAATAAATAGACACGCGCGGGCGCTTTTCTAGCTCGCGCGACATTTCTATCATATTGTAAGTTCTGTGGTCGGAACATTCCAAGCCACGCAATCTCTCTGTCCGGGCCGTATTCATTAAGAGTGCAGTTTAACTCATCAAGTGTCAACTGTACCCGGGGACAGGCGCGGGGCTCTAATTAACTGTCCCGGCTATGTACGTGAATGTCTTTGCAGACTGTAGGTACTTCGCAACTTGCGCTATTTCAAGGATTAACTTTGGAGTGCCGTGCACTTTTGCATCACGAGAGCCCTAAAGCTGTGGGCGTTTTAAATCCTCTATATTTATTTTTGAATAAGAACTTTCGATTGCGCGGATATTTTACATAAGTAAGATCCGTTTAAATAGCTACAGCCGGCGCCTTCGTTTCCGCAGAATTCAAATTTAATTGAATAAAGCAAAAATATTGCAATGCGACATCAGCTGCGGTCCATTTCACGTGACAGGTGGAAAAAAAATAACGCGTAGAATAATCTTAAAATTCTAATTGTTCGTTTTTATGGCCTTGTTTCATTTTGATTGTGTATGTTATTTAGAGATAAATGACCCTATCCGTAACCTTTTCGATCTGCGGTTTGAGTCCCAAGTAAATAATCCAAAATGCAGTAAGTACTTATTGTTTTTGAAAAGAAACAATAGAATAGAATGTGCTGAACGTGGATTTATAGTTACAGAATTGACCCGTAGTTTCCACGCGAGCCTAGTGCGGATTGATATCTCCACAATACACCGTTTAATTTTTCCCCCAGTTGTGTACAGGTTACCTCTGAAAAGCACAAAGTAAATTTCAAATGTAATTTCGCACATAAAAACCAAAAAAACTCGTAAAGTGCGAGCCGGGGCTTGAGCCCACTTCCCTCTCCTTCAGAGGTCTTAGGTCAAAACAATAAGCTTCCACGAATTTCTGCTATGTTTGAACTATTTTACGTATAAATAATACCACTTAAGAACTGCGTTAAGAAATGCTATTTCCCGGGCTACACAAATCATAAGCACTTTATCTTGAAAAGGTTACGAATCAACAAATAAAATGTCTTAGATCAAATACTTGTTCGTATTTACTTACAACTTTATATTGTACCCACCTACTCAGCCCGCAAACATTAGAAATTTCCGAAATAAATCAGGTAATGTTACCAGGAAAGCAGGAAACAAGAGAATCTACAGAAATTCAGTCATTCAGAATAAGTCGGGTACTTTGCACAATTACTTTTTCAATACATTCTGACTAAACGCCGTGATAAGACTTTGAATAAAGTCAACACAAACACATAAAAGAAATAAAACGAAGGGAGCACAAAGGGACTAAATTCGCACCACATAACATAAAATATAAACTTTCCTCTGTTGCCCGACGACGCAGTTAACCTCTTGAATGAATACAATGTTTTCTCATAAAATATCCTAGCTCCAAGCTAATAACACGTGCCACAGAGGGTATTTGCTATGGCTACGATTGCTAGGTACGCAATTTCCTACCTTACATTCGAACAATTATATGAACGTGGGATAATATTTTGCGTGCCCGTATGGCTTAGTTTTATTAAATTTGACGATTAAGCGCTTGAAACAAGAAGCGTTTTGTGATTTCAAGGTATTTATTCGTGTCGAAATTCGTTCAGGTACGCTACTAGCGGAGCAAATATTTTGCCGGTTTTAATTTGGACTAAATTAGTAAAGTACGACCTGTTATCTCACTATTTCGCGACCAAGTAAGCAAGCAAGTTAAGGGAAGCAAGCTAAAATAGTTCATTGATACGGACTTCCTTAAAGTAACGTCTGAAACAATCAGTCTTGATTACCGTTAAATTATGTTGCAGGATGAACTACCTATATAATAACATGTGCTTGTAGAAAAAGCGGTTGTCACCGGATTTATATCCTACTAATCCTTTCAATATTATAAATGCGAAAGTATATTTATATATGTGTCTGCGTGAATGCGTGCGTGCGTGCATTTGTGCGTGTGTACGTATGTTTGTTACTCCTTCACGATAAAACGACTGGACGTATTTATTTAAGTATATGAAATTTGGTCAATAAATAAACTGATTACATAGCGAAATGAAGACCACGATGTGTTTTTTGGGAATTCCCATCAGAATTCAGTAAAATCCCGGAGTTTCAATTCAACTGCCATATCTACTAGTTAACGCGACCGAAGCCGCAGGATAGTGCTAGTTTTATTTATTTTCATCTGAGAAACAGATAACAAAAGCATACCTTCTGTCCAATAAACGAAATAAATTCGACTCGGCACCAACCGGAATTTCATAATCTTTGGACTACTCCCCCCCCCCCCCCCCATTAGAACGCGATTTATTCCATTATTTCATTATCCGGGCCGTACCTAATATGAAATATTCATAACGAAACAACGTTTTTAATCAAATACCTGCCATACAGATGCATCTGTAGCCGGTGCTTCGAAAAACCGATTAATTCCTACGAGACGGACTCGAAGCGAAAGGTGCCGTATATTTATAAATAATTAGTATTATTAAGTACGATTTAAAACCTATTGCTATACTGCAACCACTGCGCTTACTACGGAATAGGAGAGTGAAAGTTGATATTGATGCAAAGATAGTACATTAGTTAACTAATTAACTAACGCCTGAATCCATCAATTATTAAAATCGAGCTGAAACCGCCAAAACTCAATCTCCTGGTATAGGGACTCTCTTTAATATTTAACTTTTTGGCTCCGTGATCCAAATTTAATTAACAGAACCTTTACCTTACAGTTACGCCGCTGTGTCTATCTTGTAAGTCCATCTATCCGCAGCTTAACATACAGACTCTATTAGAACTAGAAAACTGAGAACGTATGGTCTAACTAACGCGCCGACGCTTGCTTTCACTATTTCTTTCTGCCAAACGGTATAAGATGGTCAGAGTAGGAGATTGCGAAAGCAATGGCAAGCGCCCGCGTGTTAGACAATAATAGTCTCTGTTCTTTGTCGGCAGATGCATATAATAATCACATCGACAAAGTATAAGAATAAAATTTTGAAAACTTAAATGGTTATTTATAAATATCATTATTAGGGAGCCTACACGTAAAGTGGCCATGATTTTTTTCTCATCTACCCCATGGCGCATAATAATAATTATAATAATAACAATAATTCAAGCTTGAGTGCTTTTTTGTGCTGAATATATCGTAAAATTTAATTAAAGTTCTGTACAGATAACTGAAATAGTTTCAAAACAGACAGTCAAGACCGACAGTGGATTCTTAGTAATAGGGTCCCTTTTTTACCATTTGGGTACGGAACCCCAAAAAGAACTTCCTAATTCAGTCTCTTTCTTCACTGAATGTGTTAATTATGTCGGGACACAAGCGCTATTTCCTGATTGGTTGAAATTATTTAATCCCTGGCCAGTCTGTTATAAGTAGGACAGACGGACAGCGTAGCGACATCAATAGGATTCCGTTATCACTCTTCTGGTGCGGAACCCTGAAAAGTAAGGTAGTTATTATTTAAGAAGGTAGGTACAAAGTTTCAAAAAGAAAGCTTACCTTATCGCAAAATTAAACGTACCTATTTATAATAGTAACTGAGTATTGAGTAGGTACCTACTATATCTCGTAATCATCTTTTACAAATATATTTCTTCTCTTCTACCATTAATATTTTTATGATATTACCTACGAAGCTTGTTAAACTAGTACCTTGTTCCCAGAACCTACAATATAATGGATACGAAAGCTTTTTACGATCCAGGAAAAACATTATTATGACGAGCAAAAATAAGTAATCAGTCAGTATCCGTACAAGTTGTACGAAAAGTGGCCGGTCATATTCTGCTCGTCACTGTACAACTCTGAAATTAATAATTTTAAAAAATCGTGAGATGGAATTTTCACTTTAAATGACCCGGAAAACTTCTTTAAATTAGGAAATTTTGGTGTTTTCTTACTCACAATCAAGAGCACTGTTGATTTTGATGGTAAAAAAGTGTCCCTAATTTTCCGTACAATTTTTATTGTGCCCGTTTCGTAACAAGGCATACTAGGCAGGCAACTATAATAAAAAAGTAGCAAAACAGACTCAAAAATAAGGACACTTTTTTTTTATGAAAATGAATTGTAGGTATCTATTTGC
Source organism: Archips crataeganus (assembly GCA_947859365.1). NCBI lineage: Eukaryota > Metazoa > Arthropoda > Insecta > Lepidoptera > Tortricidae > Archips > Archips crataeganus. Next base: position 10,698,967 of record OX402052.1, on the reverse strand, counting down.
GATTCTGAGTAAGAAAACACCAAAACTTCCTCATTTAAAAAAAAGGTTTCTGCGCCATTTAAAGTGAAAATGCCAAAGTAAGCACTTTAGCGATATCAGACAAATCGGCTTTTATCTGCTTGCTGCTTATTGGCCTACTTATACTAAAAATATAAAAACCTCTTCATTTTCCTGCCATTTTTTCTCCCGTTAGTCGGTCATAGGGCTATGCTCAGAGTTAATCTGCGGGATCGCATTAGAAATGATGAAATCCGCGCAAGAACTAAAATCACCGACATAGCTCGAAAAATCGCCAGACTCAACTGGCAGTGGGCAGGGCACATCGCTAGTAGAACTGATGGCCGATGGGGAAAAAGGGTTCTCGAGTGGCGTCCACGGACCAGAAGACGCAGTGTATTAGGCGATCTGTTTTGTGAGCCTTGGAGTAGGCCTATGTTGAGCAGTGGACATCTTTCAGCTGAAAATATGTTGATGATGATGATATTGATGAGTCGGTCAGAAGTTTGCACCATAACGCCTTCTTTGCCACTTTTCTAACAAAATTAATTGATTACGAGACGATACTTTGTGGAAATCCATATCAATGAATTACAACCTTGTTCTCTTGCTCCTCCACTACTATACATGCACAATAGCTCTGCGAAACATACATTTTATCATGCAGAGTCCACCCTCCTCAACTTCCACATAAATTAATACATATCACAGACCCAATTATCACTAATGCCACACAAAATTTCGTACTTAGTCTTTATGAATTCATTCTCAAAGCAAAACTGAGCGCCCAAGCGTTCACCAACAAAAGGAATCTACAATAGCTCGCTCGGATGCTTTGAGAATAAACTCGTAAAGAGTTCGAAACGTTTTATACGACACATATCCGATGCTTACCTTACCGACGATAACTCGATAATTTTTAAAACTCCCTAAGTACGTTTTACTTTTTATATCCTAAAGACTTTCATCCACTACAATGTACCATGCCATAAACGTATGAGTGGATCTGAACTGGATCTTTAGCGCTTCTACTGTCCCGCAGCCACGTCAGAGGGTCCTAGTTGAGAATCTGGGATGTCGGCCAATTCCACCTTACTTGCACCTCCTGTCCATTGTCCATTAATCTTAATCACATTAGGATCCAAAGGGCAGATATGGGATTTTCCCATAAACTCCATTGTGGCCTTTATTTTTGTTGTAGGTATTAAGAACCGAACACTTGTGAAAATTTCATGTCACTCGATAAATCTTTAAATCTACCGCTAAAGCGGTTGAGATTTTGAGATTTTACATGCATTTTAATATAACGGTAAAGTGTGCTTGCGGTATAATGTCAATTTCTAAAAATTCGAGCCTAATTGAAACTCATTACTTCAATGTATGCGACAAGAAACTGATAGCGGTTGAAATGCTAGGAAAACTACCCTTAAGCATGATAGACTAACAAACACAAACTTTTAAATGTCCAATGTTAGGATAATAAGCCACAATTCAAAAATAAAAAAATGTCCTTAAAAGTATTTCAAAGACTTACCTAGTAACTAAGGTCATCGGATTTTATCCAACCAAGTAAAGTGAAACCAAAAGGAAATAAACGTTTCATTTACGATAAACATGGCGAGGAGTCAGCTTGGAAACTGTTCGGCCGAACTCTTTTAATTATTCGCAACTCGGGAAATTTTTCCTAACTCCAGCGAATCCATTTAATGAACGCTGATAAAGAGCTTTGAGATAATGTCTCTGGAGTTTTAATAAGTATGTTAAATATGTTTAGGTCTACATTGTTTTGAACTCGTGAGGTTTCTGTACCTATTTCAAAGCGGGATATTTATGCATGGTCGTGGTAAAAGTAAACTTGAAGTTCAAAAGTTTCGTCCCTTGTGTGGGAAGATTTTGTATGGCTACTAGTTTACACTAGGCATTATCTGGAAACTTCCTACTAAGTAATACAATAGCTACAAAATATTCTTTATAATACACCAGAATCCCATGCCAAGCCGTGGTGGCCTAGTAATTTGATCTATGGCCTCTCAGACAGAGGATCGTGGGTTCAAATCCTGGCTCGCACCTCTGCGTTTTTCGGAATTTATGTGCCAAATTACATTTGAAATTTACCATGAGCTTCACGGTAAAGGAAAACATCGTGAAGAAACCTGCATACACCTGCGAAGAAATTCAATGGTGTGTGTGAAGTTGCCAATCCGCACTAGGCCCGCGTGGGAACTACAGCCCAACCCTTCTCATTCTGAGAGGAGGCCTGTGCCCTGCTGTGGGACGTATATAGGCTGGGATGATGATGATACACCAGAATCCACGAATAAGTGGGTTAGGTACAGGGCTGCAGTGAGAAAAAAAAGTCCTGACTGATTGACTGACTGACTCATCAACGCCCAGCCCAAATAAATAAATAAATAAATATCATGGGACAATTCACACCAATTGACCTAGTCCCAAAGTAAGCTTAGCAAAGCTTGTTTTATGGGTACTAAGCAACGGATAAACATACTTATATAGATAAATAAATACTTAAATAGATAGAAAACATCCATAACTCAGGAACAAATATTCGTGCTCATCGCACAAATAAATGCCCTTACCGGGATTTGAACCCAGGACCTCTTGCTTCGTAGGCAGGGTCACTACCAACTAGGCTAAAGCGGTCGTTAAAAATGAAATGAAATTTTGCCCAGAGTTTGCCTTTCTGATGTAGGCAAAGAATAAGGGTGTATTTGTTGAAATTCTTACCGGATAGGTAATAAACGGGTTTTGTACGTTCGATTCAGAGTGATACCTACTATGATATCTTCGTAGCTATGATTACTATAATCTTCTAATATGACATAAAATTAGTTAAGTAACATAACAGTAAAAAACTAATTTTGATAATTTCGAAAACTCTCACGGGATGAGCAAAATTTATATACCTAAGTACCTATTCACTAACTGATACTGATGATAATGGATTTTCGAATGTTGCTTTGCTGGATTATTGGTTTATTCAATGAAAGATATGAAGAAGCTTTACCGCCAATTTGAATTTCTTAGTTGTTACCGTGGCCCTAATGCTAATAAAATAACAATAACAAATACAATGGGAAACTTATAAAACCGCTGTTCCTTCTTCCTTTTTCAATTGACATCTTTAGCGGTCAGTTAGTGGACCCGCTGGGAGTCCTCGAAAGAAGGTAGCATAACGACCCAATGGAGACCGATAACTTTGTGGTAATAGTACAATATTGTCGTGGCCTGGAAGTAGGCAATTGCTGGCTGAGTATGAGTATTAAACGGACGAGCTTGCGGGTCTGTTTAACTAATACGAAGCCAGCAATTGCTATTCCAGCCGAGACTAATATAAAGCTTTTCTCAAAAATGGTGAAGGAAAAAAAATAGAATAAACTTTTATTAACTTAAATAGGTACAAAGAATTGCAAATCACTGAAAATTAAATGTCATTAAACCCTTTCCCGCCTTTTTTCATTAAAAAAAAACTGCAGGTGTATTTTTCTACCGAAAACACAACAAGCTGTTTCAAACACAATAAAAAAAGTCTGGAGTTCCAACAAAAAAACTGATACCGGTCATTTGAATTGACTGTATACGAATAGTGTCAACTTATTACCATGGCCGTTATAACTTTTAAAAAAGTTTGATACTCGTCAATAATGGAATTTGTATGCGACATTGTTGTCGAGTTTATCGAGCCTGCAATGTTTTTAACTTTTTAATTTTTTTACTGACCATAAACTATGCACTTTACGTTTTGATATGTAAAAAATAATGTAAACTTTTACGGATATTTTTGAGAATAGTACATTACTGCAGAGGCCGGGACGTAGGGGTTGCCGGCCGAGTATCTAAGTTGACGGCCGAGTGGTACACGAGGCCGGCATGATACGAGGCCGGCAACCCCAGTTCCGGCCAAGGCTTGTATAGTGCTTTTCTCAAACATGCACCATCACCATCACCATCATCATCATCATCATCGTCGGCATCATGACGATGATGATTACGATGATGATGATGATGACGATGACGATGATGATGATGATGATGATGATGGTGATGATGGTGATGATGATGACGATGCCGATGATGATGACGATGACGATGACGATGATGATGGATGATGATGATGATGATGGTGATGATGATGATGATGATGACGATGCCGATGATGATGACGATGATGATGATGATGACGATGATGATGGTGATGATGATGATGGTGGTGACGATGATGATGATGATGGTGATGATGATGGAGACGATGGTGATGGTGATGATGACGATGATGATGATGATGGTGATGGTGATGTTGATGGTGAAATATTTCTCTAGGCAGATCACCATTATCTTATTATTAAATAAGCGTAGTGGCAGAATATCATAATGAACCAAAACGCAAATATTGATTATAGTTTTTTTTTAAATGGCTAATTGCTATGATGCCATAGACCTATAAACGTCATGGTGCTGTATCACATGAAACAATAGACGATCGCATTGCCGGCCAAGGCCTGCAATTTTCTATGAAAATCCATTACATACCAGTTGTCTAACCGCGCCCGCAACGTGATACGTCCCGGCCTATTATTTGGAACACAACGTAAACATTACATAGCATGTTTGAGGAAAAGTACATTAAAGGCTTACAACTTAATTTGACTTTAATACAATAACAAAGGTCACTATATGGTGGATCTATTATTATCAATTGTGATAAGTAGGTTTTTAGGGTTCCGTAGTCAACTAGGAACCCTTATAGTTTCGCCATGTCTGTCCGTCTGTCTGTCTGTCTGTCTGTCTGTCCGCGGCTAAGCTCAGAGATCGTTAGTACTAGAAACCTGTAATTTGGCATGAATATACATATCAGTCACGCCAACAAAGTGGTAAAATAAAAAATAAAAATAGTACATTACTGCAGCGGCCGCGAAATAGGGGATTGCCGGCCGAGTAGTTATAGATGGCCGAGTAGTTATAGATGGCCGAGTGTTAACGAGGCCATCTAGAGATACGAGGCCGGCAATCCCTGTTCGTGGCCAAGGCTTGTATAGAGTTTTTCTCAAACATGCATCATCATCATCATCACCACCATAATCACCGCCATCATCATCACCATCACCATCACCAACAACATTATCAACATCCATCAACATCCATCAACATCCGTCAACATCCATGAACAAGAACATCCATCAACATCCATCCATCCATCAACATCCATCAACATCCAACAACATCCATCAACATCCATCAACATACATCAACATCCATCAACCAACATCCATCAACATCCATCAACATCCATCAACAACCATCAACCAACATCCATCAACATCCATCAACATCCATCAACCAACATCCATCAACCAACATCCATCAACATCCATCAACATCCATCAACCAACATCCATCAACATCCATCAACCAACATCCATCAACATCCATCAACATCCATCCATCCATCCATCCATCAACATCCATCCATCCATCCCTCCGTCCGTCCGTCCGTCCGTCCGTCCATCCGTCCGTCCATCCATCCATCCACGTCGACCACGTCGATCTATTAAACGTCATGGTGCTGTGTCACATAAAACAATAGATGATCACTTTGCTGGCCTTGGCCAGCAATGTTGTATGAAATTCCATTATTGACCTCTCGTCTAGCCGCACCTGCAACGTGACAGTTCGTGGCGTATTTTAAGGAACATAACGTCAATATTTCATAGCATGTTTGAGAAAAATAATTTTTTTTAGGGTTCCTCCCATAGACGTAAAGGGTGGGTGATTTTTTTTTCTCGACTAATCCTATAGTGTGGGGTATCGTTGGATAGGTCTTTTAAAACCATTGCGGGGTTGCCAACATGATTTTTCTATTCAGTGATCTGTTTGCGAAATATTCAACTTTAAAGTGAAAATTTTCATTAAAATCGAGCGTCCCCCCCTCTAAAATCTAAACTGTTAGGTGGAAAAATTTGAAAAAATTCTGAATGGTAGTAAATATATCAAATTTACTAGGAAAATTATAGCGGCTAAGATTGCTTGGAAATTATTTGTAGTTTAAGAGTAAATAGTAGCCTAAGGTATAAAACATACCTAAACTTGGATGATTCCGTACACATACGAAATCCTTAGAAAAATACTACTTGATTTTTTTGTAATGGCTACGGAACCCTACCTTGTGCGTGTCCGACACGCTCTTGGCCGGTTTTTTTTCTAATGGTTATGCTTAGACTCACGCAAAACGGTATAAGTAAAATGGGTCTCACTGAAAAACAGCGTTGCGGCTAATTAAAACTTAAATTTAACTATCACAAAAATTTAAAACAATATGTGGTGTTTAATTGTTTAGTATACTTGGAGCGTTGTCATTGTGAGATGATGCTCTTATGAATGTGTACCTAAACGTGATTAGCTATCCGTACTTTCCATACTAATATTACAAATGGGAAAGCGTGTCTGTTTTTCTGTCTTTCTGTCTGTCTGTTACCCTTTACACTTAAACCGCTGTCTCTATCGTATACGAAATTCGGTAAAGAGATACTTTGAATCCCGGAAAAAGACATAGGATAATTTAAATCCCCGAAAATTGCATAGTTCCCGCGGGATGGCGAAAAATGAATTATTCGCAGACGGAGTCGTGGGCAGCAGCTATCAGAAATATTAATTTGATACCTTTCTATGTACAGTGGCTCAATTAATATCCGTGACCGTACTTGAAAATCCACAGGCGACAGAACAGCCTTGTAAATCTTGTAATAAAGTAAATCAACTGAAGTTAGCACGCTATTCACAGCCCGGAGGACCCTCAATGGGCCTTTTTTGGCGAATTAAACACAAAGAAGATCACAATTGAGCTGTGTACCGGGCAATATATCTTGCTGACATTGTCTCTAATTCAAAAAGTTACGGCGGAACGTTAAGCATTTAGTTATTTTTCATTTAAGCAACTGGCAAAGGAGAGGTTTATATAAATATTTGTTTAGAAAAATTCTCAGACTTTTTTCATTTTGGTATTACGTTCAAACTTATTGTTACTTTTTATATTATGATTGCGTGATTGACTTACCAAATTATTCGTAATCTTGCATCTCATTTGACACTCTAAACTCAGTAATTATTACGAAAATCCTTGACAGTGAAAGATGGCAAAGGTAATTTACACACTTTGTAGTTGCAGCGGCTCTAGTTCTACTTTTCCGGAAAAGTTAGACACTGTCAAACTGTTTTCCTTTAGAAATCGAGATTTTAGAAACTTCTATTAATGATATCATATCACCAGTGCTAATAGCTATAGATGTAGCGGTTTATCTGTTTTATGGCAAAGTAGCGCTAGGGGCGTTAAAGTGTGTAATTAATTCTGCCATTTTTCATGTCAAGGATTTTTGTCTTAATTATTGAGTTGAGAGTGGCAAATGAGATGTAATATTACGTATAATATGGTAAGTTAATCACATATTCAAAAGTAGACTCTAGACTTCGGTCCAGGCATAATCTTTTTTTTTTTTTAATTTAAAACCACGATTGATCTCTATCTATTGATGGTAAGGAGCAGAATAGGCCGAAGAGATAACTCACTTAACCCATTTATTTTTTTATTTGAATATTTATTATTCAGGCCCTAAATTGTATTTATTCGACAAAACAGACGGCAGAAGTGAATTTTATTCCTTAGTCAGCTTTATGAAAGATGAAGCGAAGCATCCTCCTGCTTTAAGCGAAATCTCTCTATTGTGGCACCTCTCTTACAAATAACTTTGACTGCACGGATCTCTCACAAATTAGCCATTTATTATATACATCCCTAGCAGCATATATATAATACCCACACCACAGCCCATATAACTTCTTAAGGAAAGTAAGCACACACCCGAAACGTGCTACACGCTAAGACGCCGCAGCTGGCGAATTAGAACGATTACGTTTTCAACTCATTGTACCAAAACTATTCCCATCGGGGCCATTTGTTTAGAAATCTTGTTGTAGTTGGACAGGAGGTACAATAATACGTCAGACTGTAAGCCTCTAGGGCGGTTAAGGATGGAAGGAGGCAGCGTTTGGTAATTTATTGTTGTTAACTGCTATAAAAATGTTGGCAACACACATTAGAGAGAATAACAGGAGGCACGCGGGACGCATGCCGTGATGACGACCCGTTACTATTTTGTTTATGTGTTTACTTCTAACAACTTTACGACATGTTTTTAGTACGCAATTTGCAATATTTCAATTGTGTGCCCGTGGTTTTGTTGACTGAAGGAACATCGAAAAGTTTTCCTGGAAACTGACTAAGGGCGTATTGAGCTACCCACCGTGGAAGGTTGTTTACCAAAGGTGTGCGGCAAATATAAAAAAAAATCCCACTTTACGTGTAGGGTACCAAAACGTACGTTCGTCAATTAGTAAGGTTATTCCTTTATCGAGTGATAGATAGACTCTTGGTACCTTTTGAAAAATGGGAAACTTGAATGCGATATTCTGTGTCGTTTGAAATAATATTTTGACAGGACTGACAATTGCCTTGGTGTAAGCAAATATCAACTTTAAGGTGACGAACTTTTCTTACCCCAACTATACCTGTCCTTCGGTAACCTAATTTTTTTCTTCTTCTTATTATTTTACCACTATGTCGTCGTGATTAATTTAATGTAGGTGCGGTTAAAGTACGACCTGTATTTATCGACACGAAATTAATGGAAATAACGTACGATACAATACAATACAATACAATGACTCTTTATTGTACACCAGGAATAGTAATAAGCAATACAGAAAACAGGTACACAGCCTTATCGCTTAAGAGCGATCTCTTCCATGCAACCCTTTAACAGAAAGAAGGAAGGACTAGTTTACAGCAGGTGGTGCATCAACAGTGGATCCGATCCGATAATTCAAACCCTTATGGCAACACCATGCACACTTCATCGATATAAACCTCCGCAAATTAATACCCTAAGTCAATCAATTAAGGTTCATCCTTCCAATTAGGTTACGTTTAAACGTGACTTTTTTAAGAAAAACATTCTGTCTATAAGGAAGGTAAGTTTTTGTTAAAATAATTTTATTCCTTTTGATTCTGAAACCTTCAAATGGTACTTTAAGCTGTGTTAATTTAAGCACTTTTATATCAGAACATCTTGCTGAAACATTGCTCTGGTTCGCAACCGAATTGCTACACAAATCCGTTAATTATATCAAGCTTAAAATAAATTTAAACAGCACTCACTTCTTGTTCGCCGTCAGACAGCACTTCACTCCGCCGTGTTGCTAAATGTTCCTGCCGAGCCTCTTTCTTTCCTATAGTAAATGAAGGAGATGGACGAATATTTCGTAAATACGGCGAGAGTGCCACAAAATGGCCGAAACCTGAAAAAGTGAACAACGTACCTATCTAAGACTCTGTTAGCTGTAGAGCTCGCGAGTTTTTCAAAATGGCGGATTATAAAATTTTCTAAAAACAAAATCGACAAGAAAAACATATCATTATTGAACCTTATTTTCTAACGCGCTGACGCTTGCTCTCATAATCCCTATTTCTTTCTGTCAAACGGTAAAAAATGGTGACAGAAAGAGATGGTGAAAAATTGTGTATTTCGCTCGACATCAAAGTTGTTTAAAACCCTCTCTACTCTCAGCTCACTTGTTTTGAATCTAGAATCCTTCGCTTGCTTGGGTTTCAATACAAGCACTCGCGCCAAACAATAAGATTCCAGCCTTGCATAACAAATACTAGTATGAGAATTTTTATTGAAATAATATACAAAAATTCATAATTCATAATTCATAATCTTTATTGCTCACACGTAGTTTAAAGGTCTTACATTAAGCACAGTTAAACGTGAACCCTGTAAGGGCATTGCAATTATTTAACAATCTTACATCTAAAATCCAATATGTATAGTCGATGTTCAAAGTGTAGCGCGACAAAAACGTGACGTTCGTCTTGAATGGAAATCTATACAGTTTTCATATAAACTTGTTCAATGCCTGGACAAAATATTCAGGATTACATTTTATAATATCTTGTTTACATTGTAACGAAAAATAAACTCAGTATTTTACTCAATATTTAAGTGTACTTACGTAACAAAGGTTATTTTATTTAAGTGTCCGACTAATCCTTTTTGCCTAGTAGATAAATGAGTACTGTCAATCCGATTAAGACAAAGATTTATTGCTATTGTTTTGGATTCATTAAATGAATCTTCTTCGATAATCAACTTTGACAGATACAATAGGTAAGGAATAAAATATACACTAGTAATTTTTAGATTCTGATACACGTGTTATATGTACTTATTCGTTATTAATCAACTACTTACAGGTGTAAGTAGTTGACTAAAGACCTATTCGTGTTCCTGACGCGTGAAATCAAACCATGAACAAAAATGTAGGCGGAACTGTCTTGCGTAGCCGAAACCTGTGAACTTTTACCCACTATGGAATCTTTTCACAGTAAATGTTATAATGTTTTTTTCTTTTCTTTGCTTTCCTTTATTTTCAACCGAAGTTATTTGACTTTCGACTTGTTTCACTCACTTTAGTCAGAGACAGCCTGGAATTTTACTTTTCTCAGTTCACTAACTTTAGTCGCGTGATCTTATTTGCATAGAGTTTATTTTAGTAGTACCTACTTGCTTACGAAAGTTAAACGAGTTACTAGAACATTTATAGCGCTATTTAAAGCAGTAGTTTCTGAATATGAAACTTGGTTTTATGTTTTCATAATCACATTTTGATGATCCGTTTGAGAAAATAATTTATAGAGATTTTACTCACATATAGTTTTAATTTTGATTGGATCTTAAATAATTCACAAATGACCAAATATCCTAAACCTAACCAGGTTTTTTTTTCAATTTGGAAGCTTTTAAAGGTTAACAATCCAAACGTTAAATAAAAAAAATTACTTCATGAACATGTTTGTCAATTTTTCTTGCGCAGAAGATATGGCGGATGAACTGCTTTGCGACTTTCGCGACCCGCAGTTTTTGTATAAAAGTACAACTAACCTTAAACCGTATTTAACGTTAATTTCTAAATGATCTTTCTTACCCGTTTTCGCACAGAAGAACAACGAAGAGATCTTTGTATGGCTCAAATTCTTCATTTTGTAGTACGAAGCCCTAAACAATTTGAAAAATAAGGGAATGTTAACGGGAGGAGGCGGGAATGGCAACATATTTTTTCCAAAGGGTATTTCTACTAGCGTTTAAACCACTATCAGTGTCTTGTCACATACATTAAAGAAATGAGCTATAGCTAGCATGAAGTTTTCATAAATTTAAGCCGTACTGCAAGTACACTATATCATTTTATAAAAATCTTCCGCTATGTGTGACTCATTTCTTAAAAATATAGAATACCGAAAATGGTTTAGACGCAAATAAAACTACCCCAAAACGCCGCCGCCTTGATGCACCTCATCTACCTACATTACGTCAGCGCTACTACAATCCTGGCAAAAAAAACAATTGCATTGACTCGGAAACTATAATTAAGTAATTACATAATCCCTACTTTTCTGAAATGCAACGAAACGGTAACCTAAAATGTATTTCGCCGAAAGATATTCCTACTAAGTGCCGCCATATCGTACTTTAGCTCCCCGATCTAGGGTATCTGCAGTTTATGATACCCAGCAACTCCCCCCCATGAGGCTTCCCAACGGTTCTAATAGTTTGTTTATATAAAGCCAGCTATCTACGACCTCGAACTCGTAACGGAATATTGTGCGCTATAGACGGCATGAGACGGCATGCTAAGTAGGCATTAACTATTAAAACAGATTACCATTTCAGTTAGAGTAATCAGTCGTCATTGATGATTCCACGACAACTAATGATTAGGTATTAGCTTGTTGGCTCGAGATGACAACAAGACGTGATTTTAACGTGTTACCGTCTTCAAAATCCGTTTTGTTCTAGAATAAGAAAATTTATGCTGCAAACTGAAAATGAATTCTAGAATTGAGGCCTGAAGCTTTATTGTTCATCGCACTCGGAATCACTATCGTTTTCACCTGTTCTTTCTCTCACAAGATGTAAGTAGAATGATTAGAAAAAGACGGACAATGCGATCGCGAGCATGATAGAGTTGACAAAATAAAGTCCAAAAGCGCTCAACACTTTCTGTACATATTTACATATGTACACTACACACATCCGAATGTGGAACGTTAACGTTAGGGAACAAAGAGGGATTAAGCTATACGGGTAAATAACACACAGTCAGTGTGTGCCGTGCTTTAGAACTGGATACAAGCCGCTTGGATCTAGACACTCGGCAGCGTGTCAAGCCAAGTTCAGAGAAAAGGGGACTGGCGATGCAGCAGTCGTTTGTAATAGCCCATTAAAATATAAATGTGAAAATGGGAGTTGAATCTGATATCTTTTTCCTGACGAACCGGATGGCCTAGTTGAAGACAATCTGATTACGAAGCTTGAGGTCCTGGTTTCGATTACCGGTCGGCGCAGATATTTGTGTGAAAAATATTTGTGCTCCAGTCTGGATGTTTAATGTGTATTTAAGTAAGTAGTTATCTATATAAGTATTTTTATCCGTTGTCTAGTACCCATAGTACAAGCTAAGCTTCGCTTATTAGCGGTAAGCGGTTGCTTACGTCATAATAGCTATCTGTGTGCCAAATTTTAGCACATTCCGTTGAGTGATTTGAGCTGTGCCTTTTATATGCAGATTTAGCTACCTAAGTGATTAAACACATTTGTGGTGTTTTATTTGTATGCTTATATGGAAAACAACCACCTGTATGTGTATATTTGGTGGTCTGTGGCAGGAGTTTCAGCGGCATGATTTAGAGGAAATGCCTTTTCTCTCTTGTCTCGAGTTTTTTCTCATTAAGTTTTGTGTGGTTGTTAGACTTTTATAGTCAAATGGGAATAAAGAATCTTAAACCTTATAAATTCTGTTGGAACTGACACGTTATTTTATACCAAAGTCAATTTCTTAAATCTCTTATACAGGGTTATTTGTAATTCACTAGCATCCTTTTAACCCTAAACTCCTACCACTTAAACAAATGTTTTTGTTTTACGGCTTTTGTCATAACTTAATATTTTTGGTGTAATAACGTTTTGAAAATTTGAGATTACCTCTTATTTTTACGATACTCTGTGTATTTGTATGGGAAAAAAAGTGTTTCATTTTAAAAAGTCGTAAAACAAAAAACATTTGTTTGAGTGATAGGAATTCAGGGTTAAGAGGATGTCAGTGAATTACATATGACCCTGTATTCCGTAATTTATACGTTAGTTACTGTTTTTATACTGTATGGTCAATCTTGGAAAAAATTGTTCCTTTTGCTAAAACTAGCCAAATTAGATACCTGTGATTAATTTTATCCTAAATTAAGGTAAATGTACCAATGCTCTACACCTCAACGCCCAGTAGATGACACCCATCTATCACCTCTCTTACAATGACGTTAGATTGAAGGTGCCATGTATTGGGACAGTGTCGAGCAAAGAGACTTTGCCTTTTTTGTTTTGCTTTTATTAGGATTATCTACAGAACTAGGCACCTATTCGAATCTTAATGCTTTAGACGGCCAAGTCGATAACCATGTATATTCTTAATTAACCGACTTCAAAAAAATGAGGAAGTTCTCAATTCGTCTGTATGTTTTTTTTAAAACTTATCTTTCTTTTTCACATTTTGTTTTTGGTGGGATTTAGTTTTAGTCGAACAGTTTGAAAGCGTAAGATCGCATATAAATATTATTTGAATATTATCTACCACAGATTCAAAATACGGATATGGCACAGCACTTTTATAACCACTTAACATTGTGAATGTCTAGATTTGTTTGAGGATAAAGTGGGTTTTCTCTAAGGATATAAAACTGTCCAAGTAAGAATATAAAAGATTTAATATCGTAGTTAGTCAGACAAACAAAATTAATAATATTAATAAGAGAAATATAAATGCTACCTACACGAGCTAAAGCGTGTGGCGCATAAATATATGGCCAAGAAGCCATTTTTATTTATTTTCCGAGCTCAGTACGAAGTTAATTGCTCAAAAATGGGTTATTGCTGAGGTTGTCGTTCAAAAATACTACGTTTTACTAGGGAGTTTCATAATTTCCTAAAATCTATGAAATTTGTCATAAAAACGTGTGAGTGAGTGAGAGACACGATGACATTATTTTCTATTTATTATTAGTTCTGTGGTTCGACATTTAAACAAAAACAAATATAAACGCGTTAGAAACATTAAATTAAGAAGATAAGGAAAAATTATTCATTAATGATTGATTCAAGAAATAAACAAAGCACGAAACATTTCAAAAGTTAAACCCAATAGTGACGGACTGAAGATTGAGCCCATTTTTCCATCTGGAGGTGCTAATCTGTGGCCGTAACTAATTTCTCTAGTTATTTGCCCTCTCATCATACGATTACACAATAGCCTCAAGCCTACTTGTTAAGCACCGCGCCGCTCACTTATTCAAAAGAGCGCGCGAGGGGCTTTTTGTACGAGAAATTATTTACAAATCCCCTGAATAGACTAACAATGCCGGTTTGACCCTAACTGTTGAGATTTTGCTCCTTGCCCCAATTCGCGAAAATAGGCGCTAATTTTATTTTTTTAACTATGCTTTGAAATAACACTCTTTGTCTACCTATTTTTAACGAGGTTTTAGAAATTATAACTTTTTTTAAACAAGCTTTTATTTTACCGTATTAACCCATATATTGTGTGTCAAATCTAAGTCTTGATAGTTGGAATACATTTGTAAGTTGGATGACAATGCTAGTACCTATAATCAGCAAAAAAAATCTTGTATTAATAATTAAACTATAGGCCTAATGAATAGGCTCAGAGTCTCTCAACGAGTTATGGAGAGGGCTATGCTGAGGGTTTCTTTAAGAAAACGAATCAGAAATAAGGAGATCCGTAGAGAATACAGGGTCACCGACATAGCCAAATGGATTAAATAGCTCATTGAAATGGCAAATGGCAACGCAGAACGATGGCCGTTGGTGCCGAAAATTTCTCGAGTGGAGACCACGGACTAGCATGCGCAACGTGGGACGACACCAACGAGGTGGACGAACGATTTAGTAAAGGCCGCAGATTCAAGTTGGGTGCATGCTGCTTCTAACCGTAGTGATTGGGTATCAATGTTTTTAATTTTCGTGTCACTTGGTCTCCACTCTCCACCTTTTAACTTAGTTTATTGAATCAGGCGTTACTTTGCGGAGGTCCATATTAATGAACTAAAACAATTACTTTGCTCACCCGCGACCTTACAATAGTTACGTTTATGCAAGAAATGAGTGTTCATGCAGTTCCTCCACCTCCACACTGTACGAACACACACAAATCACATAAACCCAACCATCACCACCACCAAGCTACACTGACGCGTTTCGAACTTAGCTCTTAAAATCAGTACTAAAATACCTTAAAGCTCCACAAACATGACATTAAAATAAAAAAGTATTTTTAAAAACTCGCCCCCGACCGTCGCATTTCGTTACATACAAATTAGTTTATTACCTGTGACAAGCATTAGGCTTTTTTAAGGCAGACGGCGAAGCCATATTGTGGAGGTACATCCTGATTTATTCATATAGGGAGCGACCGCCAGATGAGAAGAAGGTCGTGGGTCAGGTGTGCCCACTCAGCGCTTAAGAATAAAACAACAGAGCAAGTATTTTTTGACGTTGCTCAAATAAAGAAGAATAATGCCAAACATTGCCTCCGCCCGCTGTTCCTCGCTTAAGTTGTAATGTGCCTACATAAACTTTGAATAATGGGGAGAAATGTTCGCTCTTAATGAACATTGATTTAAGGATTTCTGTCATCTTAAAAACGATTGGGCCATTATAGCACATTGAACTTTTTATACATTAACTAACCGCTTCTTTAGTTTAATGACGTTCAGAAACGACTCATGAAGAAATGTTCCATGAGCCCACTTTATTGAATAAATTTGGTAGTAACGTATCTTGAGTTTAGAGGTTTTCAAAATCCAATGGAGAACTACATAGATGCCAAACGAGACGAAATATAGGCTCGATAACCAGCACCTATCTCCTACGGCTATGAGGGCGGTATCGTTACGTACCTATAGGGCTCAAATTACGCAAGAAGTTTCACCGCCAAAATTGGATACATTATAGCCATCTTAGGTCGCTTCAGCGCCGTATTGAATAGAAGTCCAAGCAACCGCTTTGACTGAAATCAGTCCAATGAATTCATTCATTCAATAGTAGCCCTAATTCTTTTACTAAGATTATCAAGCTTGTATCAAATTCAGCAATCAGTCTAGCTAACTAGTCTAGTTAGCTTTTTATTGTTATTGAACATTTTATCTTGTTTCCACCTTTTCAGTATTTCTGCAGCGGTTTTTTGTTTTTTTTTTTTTTTTTTTCACCGCAGGCGGGTTTTTAGTTTTTTTAATTACTTTTTTTAAGTATATTGGATTATGAGTTATTATTCTTATAATTCGTGTTTCTTAATCCTTCAAGTTGGAATTAATAAACTTTTCCAACATCTGAAGTCAGCCACTGTGCAAGGGTAGAAATGTAATTCTCTCGAAATCAAGGCCTTGCCAATCAATAACCACGTCGTATAACAAATAATAATGCTATGTTTTTGTTAGAAAACCGATAAAAGAAATTTCAGTTTGATTGTGTTTAAACTTGCTCATAACCCACCATTAACAAATAAAATATTCATTTCATTTCATTAAATTTCATTTCATTTCATAAATAATTATGTCCCATAGCTCTTATGTCGTCGAATTAAGGTACAAAATATGAGAGGATTTAATCGATACATATTTTTGCACTTCTTGCCCGTACATCATAGTCGTTAGTGAATATACATTATTATTATGTGTTATTTCGTTAAAACTAAAAAGCAACGTGGAATAAAAAACCGTGGACCAGTACTGAGCCATAAAATAAGACTGTTAAACATTTAATTCTTAATGCGAGTTCTTTTGTTGACTATACACTATGTAAATCTACGTAAACTCATCCATCAAACCCGTTGACGGCCAATGCGAGAATACCACAGGTTTTGTTAGCATTTAACGATTATCTTTTAATTTAAAATGTTATAGAAACTTCGAAACTTTACCTTTTTTGAAGTCGGCTAACACAATCTTGTACCGTCCTGTAATATGTTTATGTGTGTAGGAGGTTGGGGTTAAAAAGAAGAAATTAATGTAATACAAGCAATACTTTCATTGTACCTATATTTAATTAATTTAGTACTAGGCTGCAAAGATACGTCCGATTCCCTTTGAGTTTAACACCTAGAGAGAATACCGTCGCTCGTTCCCTAAATATCAGAATTGCAAAATACTAGATTGCCGACTTACCCTATTTCTAAAATACCAAATTCCCAGAATACCAGACTTTCCTATCACCGTGTTTTTCTCTATATCGGATTGCCAAAAAAGCTTGTTTTCAATACATCATGTCCCATTCAAAACCGAATTCCCATAATACCATAGGTATAGTACAATCACCAGGCTATGCTATAATGACACATACATACATAAATACATACGCTCGAAAAACATAACCCTCCTTCGACAGTCGGATGATTAATGTTGTCACGTGAATGTTAATTAAAAAAAAATGTTAACCGCCGTTTATTATATTGATGAAATCCAAGAAAATCGGGAAGCGTCTTACGTTAATTAGCCTAATTATGCGTGTAATGCATTCATTGATGTATGTGGCGTAATGATTAATGCGAGTCAACAAGGCAAGCTTTGCTTCGCTTAAATATTAAATGTATGTGTCAAGTCACGAGACTCTTGAGCGTAAATAGTCTGATTGCGTAAAATTTGAATGTGATGATGGGGTCTAGCTGAAAAAGAACTAACGTGCGGCGTAGCTGAAAGTAACTGACTCTAACTGTTTAAATGAAAACTTGCACTTCTTTAACATTATTCATATATTTCAAGCTTAACTGTAAATTACAACATCACATTTGCATCGCCTATCAATATCAACACGGTTTCGATGGCCAGTGTCTACATATCCCTTATGTAGACGCTGGCCACCAAGACCGTGTTGCTGTTTCGTAAATTTGAATTTGTTTCTTCCAGAATTGGAATCAAGAAACGAACAGCGGACAGCAAACGGACTGGGCAGCCATTCTCAGGGGCCATTCAAGTGCGGTGTAATTATTTACAGTTAAACTTAAAATATATAAATAAATAAATAACAAATATAAATGTCACGGGACAATTCACACCAATTGACCTAGTCGTAGTCCCAAAGTAAGCTAAGCAAAGCTTGTGTTATGGGTACTAAGCAACGGATAATAGTAGATTGTACACCAAGGGGATAAAGCACTGCATTATGTCACGGGCGCGATATTGAATCCTGAGCGTATCGAGGGACTCCAGATTTAACTCCCGAGCGTAGCGAGGGGGTTTTTAGTTGATTCCCGAGCGAAGCTAGGGAATTAAGATGGAGTCCTGAGAGCAGTGCAGGATTTAAGCGCGCCCAAGGCAAAATCAGTTTTATCCCCGAGGAGTATACTCTACTTTTCTCACCTTTTGCGAGACAATAAAAACCAAGGCTACTAAAAAATACTCGAAATAGACCCAGAAGCACTGATTCTGACACTGACTTTGCGCCTTTCGCAGTTTTCCATTTGTCGAAATCTTTGTAAGCTTTTAAGTATTTTTCCTTCGACTTCTCTGGGAGTACATTATTAACAATTTCTAAGGCCGGCTTGCGCAGACCTGGGTTAGCTACTTAACTCCGAGCGAGTTAACTGCTAACCCAGGGTTAACAAGTGTCAAAAAGTATGGAACTGTCATTCTTAACCCAGGGTTACCGATTTAATTTTTTTACCCTGAACTGTGCAAGTGGTCCTAAGGCGTCTAATTTAATGGAATCAGGAGTCAAACCACTTTCGTCACTCGATATTTTCTTAATGTTTTATCTTCTTTTGCAGTTTTGATACTTAAAATTGCAGCGTATTGAAACACTCGCGGCTTTTGTTTAAGTATTTGACTTTGTTTTCGTTCGGCCGCGGAACTGCAAATAAATGAGGTGCGGCGCAGCCTCCCGCGGGGCTGGGCACGTTGAGCACCAGCACCAGCAGCAGCGCGGGCTGCGCCGCCGCGACCAGCGCGTGCACGAGCTGCGCGCCGGCCTGCACGCCGGGCGATTTTGAAATTAGACTTTAAGTGCATACCAATAAGAACTACGAGAAGTGAGAATCACATTACTGCCCGGTGGGTTATAATGAAATTCAGTACAACATTACTGCCCGGCGGGTTATAATGAAATTCAGTACAACATTACGCCCCGGCGAAAGCCAAGGGCTATAATGATTTACTTTCATTCGGTCTATGAGACATAGAGACAGATTACATAAAAGGCAAAATTAAATCCAGACAACATGATTTTTACAATTATCGTACAAACGATATAGAAATTTTTGTAATAATCTTCTTAAAAAAGTTAAAAATAGTTACGATAAAAATCAATTGGAAAAAGCTGGAAAAAACAGCAAAGAAGTCTGGCAGTTTATTAAATACGTAACACAGTCAACTAAACAGCATGAATCATCTTCAAGGTTATTACAATTGCACTCATCGCAGCTGACGTCTGCTAATAGCGTAAATGAATATTTCGTTAACGTAGGAATAAATCTTGCACAACAATTTTTAAATCAATCGTTTACAGCAGATTCAACTCCGCGCTTCCAATCAACAAATCACAGTTCACTAAACTCTTTTGTGCTGTTAGATACTGACGAAGCTGAGGTCCACAGAATCATTATGAACCTAAAGGAAGACTCCGCAGTTGTTTGGGATAGCATATCTAATATTATTCTGAAACGATTTAAGCACTTATTTGTCCCTATTTTAACTAATATTTTTAATAAATGCTTGGCTAAAGGATGTTTTCCTAAGTGTTTAAAAAATACGGTTGTTGTTCCCGTACATAAAGGTGGCAGTAAAGAGCAAATAACAAATTACATGCCTATCTCAATTTTACCGGCAATATCTAAAATATTAGAAAAAATTATTAATATTAGACTAGTAAAATTCTTGGAGGAAAACTCCGTACTGTCAAAAACACAGTTTGGCTTTAGATGCAAATTATCGACTGCGGATGCCGTGCATGAACTCACGGACTACGTAGTACGGGAACTGGACAAGGGTAATCGGACAGTGGGAATATTCCTGGACCTCGCAAAAGCATTTGATTCAGTTTCTATACTTATTCTATTGCAGAAACTTGAATCTTTAGGTATTAGAGGGACCCAGCTAAAATTATTTGAAAATTATCTAGATGAGCGCACTCAATGTGTAAAAATAGGCACAACGTTTAGTTCTGATTTGGAAAATACATCTTTTGGCGTGCCACAGGGAAGTATTTTAGGCCCCACTTTATTTTTAATTTACATAAATGACCTTTGTAATCTAAAATTGGATGGTGGTAAAATTATTTCATATGCTGATGATACTGCCTTGTTATTTTCAGCAGCCACCGAAAGAGAGGTTTATATACTTGCTCAACAAGGTTTCAATGTAGTGAATAGTTGGCTTCGGCGTCACATATTAACACTAAATGCGGAAAAAACTAATTGGCTAAGTAAAGTTTTTTGAAGAGATGCTAATTATATTTTTATTCGACAGTGGTCGACTTCAACACAAAGAAACTGCAGCTGTTTCATTTTTATCTCCTTTTATTTATTGGAAATATTTTTTTAAGTGTTCGAGATGACATTTGTGAGATTTTATGGCTGACAAGCGGTTCGAGCTCAGTACTAAGAAGAAATAGAAAAAAAAAACGAATTCAAGTCGCTTTCTGTCAATGTCAAATGAAATCTAACCGTTAGCGTTTCGTTTGCTTTGCGTTGTCCAAGAAGCAGTTCCAAAATAGTGATCGAAAGTATTCAATCGTGATCCAATAATTGTGCATAGGTCGTGGAGAAATGCGGTAAAATTGAAAGTCCGGATTTTATGCGGAGGTCGATAAAAATAGTCAAAACATCACACTGAGCACACCAAAACGCAAAGCAAACAAAACGCAAACGATTTGACATTGACAGCAGTGACAGTTCACTTTGGTTTTTTTTTTCTGTTTCTACTAAGTTCTGAGCGCGAATGGCTTGTCAACCATAAAATCTCACAAATGTCATCTCAAACACTCAAAAAAATATTTTCAGTAAACAATAGGAGATAAAAATAAAACAGTTGCAGTTTCTCGATCTCCAGAACGCCGACTGTCGAAAAAAAATATATATAGCACCTCTTCAAAAAACTTTACTTAGCCAATTGTGTACAATTTTCAATGCGCAAATCGAAGTTAACTAGTCCAACAGTAATTTCCCACCAATGTGAAGTCTCCTGTACTAACCCGTGTAATTGCCCAAACATTGCAATGACTAATAATATAAAGTATTTAGGTGTAATATTAGATGAAACACTTTCTTTTAGGCCTCATATCGAAGCTTTAAGTGGCAGAGTCCGTAAGTTAATATATGTTTTCAAAAAATTACGTCCAGTCATGGACTCGTCAACAATCAGATAAGTTTATTTTGCCCTATGTCAATCTATATTAACTTACTGTATTACGTCATGGGGTGGCACGTATAAATCGGTTTTACTAACCATTGAGAGAGCACAGCGAGCAATCCTAAAGGTTTCTACAAATCTCACTTTTCTTTACCCTACCGACCTTCTATATAAATCTTGTAATGTACTAACAGTTAGACAATTATTTATAATGAGCACAGTTCTTAAACAGCACGCTGCACTCCCCTTTAACAATGAAGCTACAAAAAGAAGGCGTAAGGATTTAATTTGCCCTCCTAATATTAATAAAAAACATGTCTTCTCCTCCAGATTTTATGTATTCCTGGCACCACTACTGTACAATAGATTACACGCTACTATTTTGCATTTGATTATTTATGTTAGCATTTTAAGTCCTATTATACCTGAAACACAGGATTTTATTTTATCCTAGTTCAGGCTGTGTATTATTTTCATTTTTACTGTGTTTGTTTATCCTTTTAGTTATTTTTGTCAAATACGATGTAAAAGTTAATAAAGATATTATTATTATTATTATTATTATTACTTTGAGAGAGGTTTGCATGATATATAATAAGGCATTGTCGAGCAGGTGGTGTGAAAACATACTTATATACGTGGATACGTACTTAATTACATATTAAACACCCAAGACCCGAGAACAAACATTCGTATTTTCCAAACAAATATCTGCACCGACACGGGAATCGAACCCGGGACCACAAGCTTCGTAGTCAGGTTCTCTAACCACTAGGCCATCTGGTCGTCTAATATATGAATCATGTTAAAAAAGCGCAAGTTTTCATTTAAATAGTTAGTCAGTTATTTTCAGCTACGCCACACGTTAGTTACTTCTTTTCAGCTACGGCCCATCACAAGTTGGTGGCTTAATCAAAGCGAATACTAGTGCAAACTCTCCACGCCACAATTCCGAGCTAAGATTTACACTGACGCGGAGCCACTGATGTATCGACGTTTTCGTACATTATCTATCATATTTTTAACCCCTGTTTAATACAGCGCCATCTACAATGTATTTGCCGAACTAGATGGCTTGCTTGCTAATTATTAACTATAACAATCGATGCCTGTTGACAACCAATAACCTCAGTAGTTCTAATTTTCCACACAACTTGTGGTGGCGCTAGTATATAGTTATGTATATAAATTAAGATTTGAGAGTATGTCTGTCTATTCCCGAGCAATCGGCTTCGAAATATAATCTCCCAAAAACCACCTATCTCTCATTTCTGGCACCCTATTTTACAACCCCCGACAGAAAATAAAGGGTGTTATAAAAGTTTAACTGCTATGTGTGTGTGTGTGTGTGTGTGTGTGTGTGTGTGTGTGTGTGTGTGTGTGTGTGTGTGTGTGTGTGTGTGTGTGTGTGTGTGTGTGTGTGTGTGTGTGTGTATGTTTCTATCTGTCTGTCTGTGGCACCATAGCTCTTAAACGGGTGAACCGATTTGGATGCGGTTTTTTTTTATATTTGAAAGCAGGTTTCTTGGCGATGTTTCTTAGACATGTATCAGTATTAGCTCTTTTGTTAGCTGCGGGAGGGATTTTAGACGCATAATGGGCATTTAGGAACTTTACTTTCAAACATATACCTAATACTTAAGTGACCTAATTGCGTTGGGGTTTTTAATTTTTTTATTTTTATAGTTTTTATACAAAATGTTCTAAAATGAATTCGGAATGTTTCAATAATTGTTGGTTTCACCCCTATCAAAGTTTATCAGGGTCATACACATTTTTTTTGTTTGCGTCAAGTCTACTTCGCCGTGCGCAATGCCTGACCAACTTTCGGCCTATTGAAATAAATCTGAAGTTAGCTGACTTGGAGTCGCTAATCTTACCAATGTTTACAGAAGAGACAACTTTTTCTTACGCTGTGTTTGACCCATCATCAGAATTTTGGAATCGGAAAAGTTTATTCCATACAACTCAATTTGAAGGATACACGGAAAGAACATGTCTAGTCATCTAAGCAACTTTTTTGAGTTTGAAAGTTAATCATCATGAACAATTATTACGGTAACCATTTCTTTCAAAGTGAAAAAATTAATATTGTTTTCAGATATCCTTATTTAATTTAATAGTAACCTAGCTACTTTGCACGCTGTGCATTTAGAGATTAAAATCTCAATTTTCAAAATAGGTGTCTAGACATGTTCTTTCCGTGCACCCTTCATTTATTTTTAAGTCTAAGTTACCTCTGCAAAAAAACGCAGTTCTCTTTTAACAGGAAAGCTCTTTAATTGCATGCTGGTTTCGCATTTTTGCGGTACGTAGGTACTTTTGATCCACAATGGAGGGAACCCCGATAAATGATAGGATTGTGGCAGCGCGATTCGATTTCAAAGCTTTGCATTTAAATCAGGCGCAGGCAGATGCACTTTCCATATTTTTCGTGGATTTTCATACGGCACCGAAACATTTATCACTCGGATGGGCGAGACTGAATTTTATGTAGCTCCTCTATATCGAGTACTTTGAAAGTAACGTTAGTTTCTACATGCAACGTGTACCTACCATACATACCTACATTGAATTAATAATTATTTTTTTACACTATAAAAATGAGCGGGGAACATCCGGCTGAGGTTTCATTTTTAGTCCTGGTTTGAATTTTTCTAGTTTTTACACCGCTGTGCTGGAGGGCAGCGCGATTCGTGCGCCGCGCCGCATGGCAACCTACTCGCCGCGCCCGCAAGAGGGTTGCGGGACGGGAAATAAAAAAAAACTTTTGACATGTCCGGGTTCGGAGCTCCAAAATCCGAGGATTCTACGCTTTTTGTCCAGTTGCCAAATATTAGAGATGGCCTAGCTAAGAGCATAAGATCTCTCACTTTTTTAAATGAGAGGGCAATTATATATACTCCAATAATTACTTACTAGCCATAGGTAAGTAAGCCTTGCCTGGCCAGGTGTACTCAATTTCATCTAATTAATAAAACTTTTCTTATCAAATTTTGTATGTATGTATGTAAACTCTTTATTGTACAAAAATAAGGAAAAAAAGAAATACATTATTGACAACCGTTGAAATGCATGTACAAAGGCGAACTTATCCCTTTAAGGGATCTCTACCAGTCAACCCTTGAGTGGATGAAAGGAGCATTTAGTAAGGGACCGACAAAGAGTAAGTCAAAATATTACAGTCGGACAAAGTAAAGGCTACAATACAACTTTTAGTAAATACAATACATAAACTCATAATATAAAGAAACCTAATAAAAATATACTACCATATACAACATATATATGCAAAATACATACAATAAATAAGCAGTGTTCTCAATATATTAAAGTGATGGAGTGAGCCACATCTTCTTCAAAGCTTCCCTGAACGACACCACGGAGGGAGATTGCCTAATGGAGGTGGGTAATCGATTCCACAGTCTAGCAGATTGCACAGTAAATGATTTTGAGTAAATTTTGGAAGAAGTAGAAGGTCAGGCCAAAAGGAGATTGGTACTCGACCGCAAACGATGCTGGCTTCCTTCAGCCAAGTAGCTGAAACGCTCGGAAAGGTATAAAGGGGCGGAAGGATTAAAAAGAGTGTTGAAAAGCAATGACAGAACGTGGATGTTCCTACGCTCCCTGATGGGCAACCACCTCAGCTGTGCGCGAAAATGAGATACGTGGTCGTATTTACGGAGACCAAAGATATACCGGATACACACGTTTTGAAGGCGGTCAAGCTTGTCAAGCAACCCCTCAGCAAGGTCCAAATAACCAACATCACCATAGTCGAGCAAAGGAAGTAAAAGAGACTGAGCTAGGGTAATTTTGGTTCTCTCCAAACCAAAATTACCCTAGCTCAGTCTCTTTTACTTCCTTTGCTCGAAATTTTGCAAGCGTCTGAGCGAGTGAAGTGAGGGAAAAAGTTTCCGACTGACCTCAGCAACCTGAGCTGACCAGGAAAATGTCTGGTCCATGATAATTCCCAGATTTCTGACGGTAGGCGAAAAAGGAATAACGGTACCATCAAAATATAGGTTAGGAACTACCGTATCAGAAATCTGAGAAATGAAATATGGACTGCCAAACATGATCGCTTGTGTCTTTTTCGCGTTAACCTTGAGGCCAAAGCTCGCAGCCCAATCGCGAATGGTTGTAAGGTCAGAATTAATGCGTTCAATCATGTTTACCAATTTTTGTGTAAACATGCATTTATTTTATGTTTATTTATTTAACACAATCGCGACCGCATATCATATCGCTACGCGCTACGCTCGCAACCATTAGCAGCGATTTTCCGCTTAGTAGCGAAAACTGCCTACGAACACTGAACTTACGTGGCGGGTTTCTTGGGACTGAATGTATGTAAATATTACTTTGCTTTCTATTAACTAATATTTATAAATCGCATTGCATCGCCATTTCCTACAGTGTATTAGCATTGCTACGTCAACTCCTACGCGGCCACGACTACGCGCGATTTCTCTATTCAGCACATAATGATTAGTCATGGCCGAGCCGGAACTACTTAGGTACTAGTTACTGTTCGTGTTCTTTAGAGGTTTCTTTTATTAATTGATTACATAGTAGTGTCACGGCATCATTTTGAATTCATGAATCAATTAATTAAATAAAGGTGAGGTGGTGATTGAGTGCCAAGAACACGCCAGGCGTGGTCTGCGTTCATAGGCAGTTTTCGCTACAACGCGGAAAACGCAGCTGCTGGTTACGTGCATAGCGCGTAGCAATGCGTGGCGGCAAAAGTGTTCATCTCAAGGAAATCTTGGCCTTATTTGGGGAAAGGACGTATAGTGTAGTGTAGGAAACTGAACCAAGTACTAGGGTGTAACCTTTTAACTGTCAATTTAGACAGATGTATCATTATATTGTATATGTTAACATGGTATTTGCATCCGAAAAGATCCACTCTGATACGTGATTCAGTTTTTTCGACTAATACTTACTATATGTAGATGTAAATATTATGACAAAAAGTAAATTTCATCTTTTAATGAAGTTAAATCTGATGTATCGAAAAAATATAACTTACATTGTATCGAAATATTAATTTTAATATGCAGTGGCCAATTTTAAACGAAATTTATTTAACGTCACCCAAACTCATGAATAATGCTATTAACACCGCTGTAGCTGTTTCAATTAACATTAAAAATCCGTATTATTCGACAAAAGCATTATAATAATTTGCGGGGGTGAAAACAAGCGGCAAAATGTGATTTAATTATGACATTTGCATAATATTGTTGAATGTAATTTTCAAATTTATGCTTTATATTTAACTTCTGTAGAGTAGCCTCACGATTTGACCAGTACACATGATGATCTTTAATCGGTGATCATCATCATCATCATCAGCTTATGTTCGTCCACTGCTGGACATAGGCCTCTCCCATGGCACGCCACTGAGCACGATCCTCGGCCACTCTCATCCAGCTGTTGCCAGCCGCTTTGCGAGGTTCATCGCTCCACCGAGTCTGAGGACGTCCCACGCTACGTTTGCCAATCCGTGGTCTCCACTCAAGAACTCGTCTACCCCAACGGTTATCGGTTCTTCGGGTTATATGGCCTGCCCATTGCCACTTCAGCGTGCTGATCGGCTAATCGGTGATCAGGAGTTGAAAAATATTGATCCCTAGCCAAAATGGAGTTTAGTAGACGAGGTCTAAAAGCAATGAAGTCTCTGTTTCATTAAAAATATATTGCTAAAACTTCCTTCATTCACCAAATGCATACATTACTTGAAGTTATAGTATAAATCCTCCCAGGTGAATTTTTCGCTTCGAGCCCTTATACAAAATACAAATACAAATACAAAAATTCTTTATTTTCAAAAATTTGAACGTACACTTATAGTAAGGGATGGAGCTGCCCGGTAAGCAAAAATGCCTGTATTGGGAAGCCCCGCTCTTCCATATATTATAATAAGTAGTACTATAATTTCTAAAATAACATAAAAAATAATAAAGGAAATACAAACTAGAAACTAGAAATGGGAGTAGGCATGCAAGATCATGCGTGTGATGCGAGCGCAGCGCGCGCACGTATGTATGTGTGTTTGTGTGTGTGTGTGTGTGTGTGTGTGTGTGTGTGTGGGTGTGTGTGTGTGTGTGTGTGTGTGTGTGTGTGTGTGTGTGTGTGTGTGTGTGTGTGTGTGTGTGTGTGTGTGTGTGTGTGTGTGTGTGTGTGTGTGTGTGTGTGTGTGTGTGTGTGTGTGTGTGTGTGTGTGTGTGTGTGTGTGTGTGTGTGTACGTGTAAGTGTGTGAGTGTACATGTTACATGTTTACATTGAGTATACGAGACTTATAAACACAAATTACACCGCAAGACTCACTCATAGCGAAAAATACGGATACGTGTGGCTCCGGGGAGAAGGGCTACGGATTAGCCCGAAACATGTCAAGCTAAACTCGATCATAGATGTGATTTATCCGTATATTCCGCCACACGAGGCCTATGAGCAACATTTTATCAAACGTTCCGAGTCATCATAAGTTTTAGTTTTCAGCCAATTTGTAAGCAAGATTCCACACTCGTGATATAACTTAGGATAAGTGTCTAGTTCCTTATTGATAGTGTTATAAAGATGCACAGATTTATTGCTGAACTGTGTCCTGGCAAATGCCGTATTAGTTTTTAATGATTTATCTTTCAAAACAAACGGTATCGTCATAGTATTAAGGTTCAAATTTAATGTAATGGCTCGAAGCGAAAAATTCACCAGTACCACTACCATGAGTTTACACTAGTTCACAATGACCGTACTCGCTAGCGACGGCGTAAATGATTTGTATGGAGAATTGTACTTCCGTAAGTGACCGCTAGAGGCGCTGTACAATTCTCCATACAAATAATTTACGCCGTCGCTAGCGAGTACGGTCACGTAAACTAGTGTAAACTCATGGTAGAGGTACTGGGAAGATTTATACTATAAGTAGTTTCGTCAAGTGTCATCGCTTTGGCGGGGAATTGGACAGGTCTCACGTCAAAATTTGCTTAAAAGAAACTGACTTCACAAAGAGGTCTTAAGCTCATAGACTAAATCATACACTTTTTTTTTCCTGTAACTGTGACTTAAAGGTGGTCGCTACCGAATGCTCATCTAAAAAAATTGGTTCCTGAGCACCGGTTAAAAATAATCGTGTTTAGCCACTCGGGATTTGTTGGTTAGAACTCGGGTTCTGAATTAATAACTTGATATTTCATCATCATCATCATTTCAGCCGAAAGACGTCCACTGCTGAACTTGATATTTACCACAACGCTTTACACTCACACTTTACTTAAGTATTTCTCCCAATTTCCAACATGCCTGTTAACAGAATACATTTCTTATCTAGTCACGAGTTAAGACATATGCATACATATCGCAGGCGCATAGCTTACCGCACGTAGCCTAACAAATGGGTAGCAATCTAATTGAATTATGTCACCTGGACACCGAGAACCATCTCAATTTAACCTAATTTATATCACTACCGCATCACGACACGCTAACGAGCACTCAACTCGCTAGATGTGCTGGCTTGTTCAAGAGAAACAAAATGTTGAAGCTAGTATTTAAGTGATCACCAGATTCGTGTAGTAAATTAAACATAAAAACCTATAAATTAAAAAAAAATCTCCCAACGCAATCAGGTCACACATATATTTTTTTTTAAATCACGTTTGTTGTATGGGAGCCCCCTTAAATATTTGTTTTATTTTAATTTGATTATTTATTTATAAAAAACCTATTGAATTGTTCATTACCAAGACCAATTTTTGTTTATCAAGACCAGCCAACCTCCGGCACTTAACCAATCAATCCTATTTCAAGATAGGTACCTAAGAGCATAAATCAATATGGCAAAAGAGTGTGGTCAAATTACTTGCCACATACCCTAAACAGCTTCCCTAACAATACCATAAATTGTATACTTAATAAGCCAACACAGCAGACTAAGAGTATTGTAAAAAGTACCTATTAACAAATATTAACTAATTATAATAAGTTAATGTAGTGTTAATGAAAGTAAGTTGTTAGTATATAATCTTAAAATTTAAAAGATTGTACTAATAATATTAATAATTAATTTGTTTTTTTTTAGGAAAGTAATAAACAGTTTATTTTTTTTTTATTAGTAAATTTTATTTCATATAATCTCCAAATAAAAAAACAAGTCACAATATTAAATACATTTCAAAAAATGCTGTCAGTCAAGCAAACCGCCCCGGATCGTACGCCGCCGGCGCAAAGGTGCAAAACACACTTGAAAATAAAGTAAATTTGCCCATTATGCGTCTAAGCCAATTTTGATAAAACATGTCTAAAAACCATCTCTAAGAAAACTGCTTGCAAATAAATAAAACCGCATCCAAATCGGTTCCCTCGTTTAAGAGATATGATGCCACAGACAGACACACAAACAAATATATACTTATTTTTATATTTATATATTTATCGTTTTTTAAACTGATAAGCGTTTAACGTTGCATTTAATACGATATTAAATTATCTTTATAGAGTTAGTTTGCAAAATACAATATAGCAATAGGTATAGGTTTCCGTCACTGACCCGTTTTATTTAACCGCGAGTGTACTATGATAACTTATCATTAAATTAAGAAGTAAACTTCGCGACAAGTGAGAAATAAAACACTAAACCCATCTCCAAGCAAACTTCAAACTTAAAGTTCCCCTAGGAACTTAAACTAGACGTAAATTCTCACACGAACACACTGTATTAAAACCATATATCTCGGCATTAATATGTCGACACATCGTACTATGCCTCTATCCAACCTCTATCTCTACCACAGAACTAATAATAAGGAATAGAAATGTCACGCCAGCTAAAAATGATTTTCCTAGGGTTGACCGTTGAGATGCGCCTTTGACCTCATCTGCACTTAATATTTCATCACATGAAGTGAGATAGGTCTCACCTAATGGAAAATGCAGGTGAGGCCAAAGGTGTATCCTTACTGATTCAGTAACAGGTTATTTACTTTAAAGTTGAAGAGCCCTAGACTGTACCTATCTATCTGGAAATACTGACGATGGAAGTGAATTCGATTTCTTAGCAGCTCGTATTAGGAAAGATGAAGCGAACTGCTTTGTTACCAATGAAATACTAACCATAAAAAGGTGAAGGCGCTCCCCCGCCTAGATACCCATTGGTAACATGGAGATGGGGGAATTAAATCATATAATTCCCGCGCACACGCAATATACACGATATTACCTGTGCATTGTAAAGAGTGAGAAGCTGCTCTAGCGGAAAATACAGCCTCACCTTGTATAGGACACCAGGTTTTTTAGCAACAGTTTTGGCTCTGAACTCAATGACTGCGCTGAAGTTGCGATTTCCGTAGGTACAAGAAGCTCGAGGAGATCTTTTCGTGGAAAGGATACGTTTTGTAAAGTAGGAGCCAAGGTGAACGGCCACCGCTTTGCGAATGAGCATGTTGTTGTATAGTGAGCATCTGTGTAAAATCCTTAAATCTATTTCTCTAGCTCAGTCTGTAACGAAGTTAACAGCTCAACAGGGTTATTGAAAAGATGGCGCGTCAATTTGGCGCGTACATTTTATTGTTAAATACCGTAATGTACTTAAAACCTTTGATCACACAAAAAAGCGTGTGCTCATTGAGAGTGGGGACAATGGCAACATTTCTATTCCTCTCAATAGTAGTTCTGCGGTGTCTACATTGTTTTAGCTCGCTCCTATCTGCTCATACAGAATGTATAGCGATGCCCGCCCTGTTAAAGCTAAAATTTTATAATCTGCAATTTCGTATGAAAGTTGGGGAAGGGTTAAGTTCCCGTATCGCCTTTATTAGGTTAATACGGCCTTGCCATTCCAAAGGATCCGTAACTTGGACTATTAAGGCCCCGTCGTCAGCCTGTACTTGCAACTTGCATTAGCCAAGATAATGGTTTGTCTCACACATTTGGGGACCATTTTGTAAACAATGAGGCTATGAAATTTTATGATAACACTGCTTGTGTCTTAGATAAACAGGCACTTTACTGATGCTGATGTAACTAAATATATGGGTCTCTTATAATTTTATTGAACAAGTAGGTAGATTAAGTAGATGGTAGTAAAAAGTAATTAATTGAATCGTTTAGCATACCTACGTGTTTTCTTATCATTTAAAATCGACCTGTCTTATCAATGGGTAATTTTCGTTTTACAACGGAACTTATTCCGGTAGGTCCATTTATATGGTTAACAACCATTTAACTAGGTTCAACTTTTCGCTGTCCACCCTTGAAGTAACCATTTCAATTCAATTCAATTTTCTTTTCGTAACTACTTAATTAAGTATAAATTATTTCAGAATTATAAATAGCCATCATTGATTACAATACGATATAATATTCCATTACTAACTGCAAATCGGGAACGTATCAAAATAATATAAAGTATAAAGTTAAAAAAAATGGAAAAATACGTATACGTAGCGTAGGACGTCCTCAGACTTGGTGGAGCGATGATCTTCGCAAGGCGGCTGGCAAGAGCTGGATGAGAGTGGCCGAGGATCGTGCTCAGTGGCGTGCCACGGGAGAGGCCTATGTCCAGCAGTGGACGAACATAGGCATCATCAGATGATGATGATGAATGGAAAAATGGACGAAATACATAATGGTCATAATATATACTATAATTTTCCATGAAACCATTGATTAAACGAACTTATTTAATCGTGTAATCTACAGATTGGTTTAGGTTAGTTTAGGTTTATTTTATGAAAATCCTGTTAAGTTAAGAATTTCCAAGAAAATTGCTTTATATCAAATGACCATTATGTTTTTCGTCCATTATTATTTTTAA
This sequence comes from Archips crataeganus, assembly GCA_947859365.1. Taxonomy (NCBI): domain Eukaryota; kingdom Metazoa; phylum Arthropoda; class Insecta; order Lepidoptera; family Tortricidae; genus Archips; species Archips crataeganus. Next base: position 10,666,606 of record OX402052.1, on the reverse strand, counting down.
ACTTCATATATTTTGATACGTACCCCAAAGTATCGTACTGTTGATATATCCAATTATATCGTATATTAACCGTACGATACTTCATTCGTAGTACCTAATAGAAGCTCAACTATAACCCTCAATCAATGTAAAAAGTTTCTAGGCGTTAACAGTGTAATGCCAACTCGCTCTATCATAATTAATATATTTGATTTAAGCAGCCCACTGGGATAATCCATTAGCCCGTATGCACCCGAAATTAGATGGCACAACATGCTTGCTGTCGGCGGCAAACCGCAAACTAAATTGTGGGTTCGAGTGCGCAAGATATGTGGCATGGCATAGACAAGCCTGTGAGGCCCACATGTATATTGTGGCTACTAGCTTTCATGCCTCGCTTTGTTGGCTTTCAGAAGGTTTCTCGATGTAGCTTAATTAAATCCAATGCAGAATATTAGTAAACAAGACATAAAGTAACTAGTGATCGTTATCTATTAATGTGCAGTTTTCGTACCAAAGTACTTGGCAGAAAAATAAATACTTACATGTAAATATTGAATATTATTTTTTGTACTACGAGTATAAAATATTTACTTTCAGGATATAATTTTTCACATTAGCAAATTTTCTTCGACCCTTTATATTAAAATAATAATAGGAGTATAATCCGTGATGACCTAGTTAGTGGTTTGACCTATAAGCCTCAAAAGCAGAGGGTCGTGTTTTCGAGTTCGGGATGGGTCTGAGTTTTAAAAATGTATGTGTGATATAACTTTTTCAACTTACCACGAGCTTTACGGTGACGGAAAATATCATCACGAAACCTGCAGATCTGCGAAGAAATTCAATGGTGTGTGTGAAGTTCCCAATCCACACAGGGCCCGCGTGGGAACTACGGCCCAAGACTGGCGTTAGACAATACGGCCTAAGGTCTCTGGACCGAGTTAATCCTGATGATTAAAGTCACCCTTCATGGTCAAAGTAAACCAATCTTACGGTAGATACTTATCTAAATATCTGGACAGCGGTATTGTATTGGAATAGCTACAATAATAATAATGTATCCCCATTTACTAAAAAAAAAAGTAATGAAGCGACTTGTTTATATTTAAAAGTTAATTACCTACAGATTGTAATTATTCAAAACACACACAACTAATTAACTCTGTGATTGTTTGAAATTAACGAAAAACATTTTCACGAAGCTACATCAGTATTTAATTAAGTATCAAAACTGACAAAATTCATTCATTTAAAGTATCTTAATGTACTAACGAACCTTAATTAGTAACTTTGAAATGTGAAATTACGAAATTTATTTTTGTTTAAAATAGCAAAGATAATAGAAAAATATTTTCATAAGATTTGGCGAAGTTTCATCATTAATAGTTTTTGTTGATGGTATTATTCAATTTTTAATTGATCTTAAAACATAATTTGCGCCCGTACCTCCGCTTCTGTTACAAACTTCTTCAGTCCAAGGGCAATTTGGCAAAACCTGTTCTTATTCCTTTCCTACACCTTTAAAGATGTCTCTATGTGAAGTTGAAGCTTTCTAGGTAAACGGGCCTAAGCTGGGTGTTGATGAGTTAGTCAGTCAGCATAATAGTCAATCAAAACTGATCCATCATCATCATTATCATTTCAGCCGAAAGACGTTCACACTGCTGAACATAGGCCTCCCCCAAGGCTCGCTAAACAGATCGGTCCCGCGCCATCCGCATCTAACGCGTTCCAGCAACCTTAACCAGGTCGTCGCTCCATCTTGTTCCATCCGCGCAAGAACTAAAGTCACGGACATAGCGCGAAGAATCGCCAGACTTAAGTGGCAGTGGGCAAGGCAAATCGCTCGTAGAATTATTGACGGTCGATGGGGCCGAAAGGTATTCGAGTGGCGTCCGCGGACCGGAAGACGCAGTGTAGGTAGGCCTCCAACATGAAGACTGATCCGACTAATGACAAATGACCAATGTTAGTAAAAATCATCTCACAAGATTTTACCACAAGTTATGTCAGGGGGGATTCACTCCGCAGTTTAGGTATGTTCGGCTGGCGCTCCTCCCGGGAGGAGCATGACAGTAGGTTGTCGCGCGGCCTTCATTACGCACGCTAGCCGCGTCGCGCGTAATTAAGCATCTTTTTTTCTGTGATTTTTGCAACAAACAATGTCTTCGAAACAATATTATAAATAACTTACTTACATACTAAAGGTAGTTTACTGAATTAATACGCACTGTTATCTTTATTGATTTATATACCTACCAAATATCGGCGAGTGGGAACCCTGTGCCCTTGGTTTCGGATCAGCGGTGCCCTGCGGAATATGAACGCTCGTATCACACGATAAGTTTCAATTACGCGTGCAAGCAGTAAGAGTAGACAAGTTTTTATACCTAAAGTTGACTTTTGTTCGAGAGTGATCCTTTTGTACGTTAGTATTATTACTTATTCTGTGGTTATGTACATTAATTTCTTGTGTAAATCTAGGGATTTTCATGTTCACTTCCCTAAAACGACAGAACGCCACACTCTCTGGTTAGTTTGGAATTTGAAATTCAAATAAAAACAGTAATGAACGAAAACAAATATGCTCGTAGTTTGCTTCCAATCTCATTGCAGTGCTTGCAAATTCCCTGTTAGACTCGCGGTCTGGTGATTAGCTGCTCGGTTGAGCTATCTCAGGTCGTCATTAATCTGGGAACGGTGGTTGCCTTGGCCACCTGCTAGGTTGCAGAATTAGCACAAGGCATTTTGATAGGATTGATGGTATTACGCATTTTGCCATGATTATAGACTGTGTACTTGGTTTGCCACGAAACAGGCAGAAAAATGTAGTAGAAGGAAAAGCTTGCGACATCTCCTGAGAAATTTTGTGAGAATTAGGCTGTTTTTAACTTGAACGTTCTACCTATAGACACGAACAAATTACTTTAAAACAGTAATTAGTGCTCCTTTAGTGCTAATCTCAATTTTTTTTGTTTTATGCGTGTACATTTTCGTTTGTATCTAGCGTAATCAAAATGTCAAAGTAACAGATAAACATACTTAACTTTTTTTACGGTCGCTAGAAATCTTAGCCCCAAGTATTTCATATTGATTTTAACTTAACACCGTCCCGTGTTCAAAAGAATAATGGTCTTAACAGATAGACTGACCAATTCCATCTTTGAAAAACAGAACCCTAAAAAGCTACTATTTATTTGTCCCAAACACAGAGGAACGTGTGAAACCTCGCCAACTAGGCTATAAATATCGGAAAACGCTGAATTATGGCCACACTACAGCACATACAGATTCGCCGTTTTCCAGTGTTGCCAGATTAAATCCATCTTCGCGACACCGCGACAGCCTGGCCACACATCACTGTACCTGCTGATAAACTGCGAACTAAAACTTCAGGCTACGATCAAAATGAACTTGGTAAAAGAAAGGATCGTAACACTTGAAGATGATTCGCTAAGATGTGATTTGAACAAATAGCATTGACGTGAATCCAACCAGAAACATAATGGCAGCCACATCGTGAAAAATAATTATGAAAATTCCTAAAAAAATATAACGTCACGTCACGTCACGGACGTCAGATAAATTATCAAAAAATATTTAACACGCACTTTTCTTTTGTCAATTATACAAAAAAAAATGACGATACAGCCCATTGAAGTTCCGTGTGTCGTCACGCCTTGGTAGGTACATATTTTATTACTTGTAAGTACATAACGTCACTGGCGGGAGTGGGAAGTTCCGAACTTTGACATGCTTTACCTTGCAATTTTTTGTTTGATTGACAAAAGAAAAAATATCTAACCGACGGACAACTTAAGTACATTTTTTAGGGTTCCGTACCCAAAGGGTAAAAACGGGACCCTACTGAGGCTCCGCTGTCCGTCTGTCCGTCTGTCCCCAGGCTGTATCTCATGAACCGTGATAGGTAGATAGTTGAAATTTTCACAAATGATGTATTTCGGTTGTCGCTATAACAACAAATACCAAAAAATAGAATAAAATAAATATTTAAGGGGGCTCCCATACAACAAACGTGATTTTTTTATTCGTTTTTGCTCGATATCGATAACGGCAGCAGGTAGGCTCTTGAAATATTCACAAAATATTTATTTATATATCCACTTTAAAAATAAATAATATTGAAACATGATTTTTTTGCCGTTTTTATAGATAATGGTACGAACCCTTCGTACGCGAATCCGACTCGAACTTGGCTGGTTTTTTATTCAAGGTCTACCAGCGTCAATGTTTCCTGAACGCTGCAATCTTAAAATTAAGTATGGATGGGCATTTACGAACAAAGCGTACTCTATCTTCTACCACATTTTTGGGCACCAACAGACGTGATAGCCGATTGCGATCAAACTCAACTCTACTTTTTCTTTTTTTTTTCTGTAACTATAAAATATATAAATAAAAACCGTTAGTTTATCGTTCAACGGCGACACTGGCGAAAGCATTGATAACATCGATAAAGTAATATTGTTTTTTTTTGTGAATGAGATTAATCTCGTCGTAGTCAATAATCAAATCTATCACTCAAAACTTCAGGTATTTGTTAAACTATTCACCGGGCAGTGTTTAGTATTCCATCAAGAATCACGGCCTGACGAGGGCGCCAAATACTTCATTAGCCTACTTCACGCCGCCCGCCTTTAAGGGCCAGTGGAAATTCCATTACGTACAATGAAAATATATCTCAGTTGATCAAGACGCTTTATTGGAAGGTATCTCGGGATTTTTTGAAGGTTGGACGGTACATAAATGAGCTTAAACGGCAACGACTCCATTTTTATTTAGCGCTAAGGGTACATTTCACACAAACCCAACAATTTTGGAAATCACAAAATACGATTGAGAAAATACAAATCGAAATTGTGTCAAAATGGTGGTGTGATGACGTAGCGAAAATAGTGTCAAAATGGTGATGTGATGGCGTAGAAGTGAATGGAGTAGAGTACTAGTGTATAAGTATATATATTCATTTATTTATTCATTTGCTTCAAAACTGCAATCTCAACTGTTTAAAAAGTAAAAAAAAAAACAAGAATCGAATTCGTTCTGCTCGGTACATTTTAGGTATGTTAAACGAATTACTATCAGTAGTTTTTCGGCTGATTAACTCATATGCCAAATTAAACAAATACGTAACGCATACTAACGCAGTGGAACGTTATTCTGCGAAACCACTCGTCTGCGACTTAACCCATTTGTGAATGGTTTTTCGGCCAAACGGAATTCTGATGCTTACCTAATTATTCGTTGGTGAAACAAATTATGTACATAATTAAACAATAATAATACTTCGATTCAATAATGTTTAACTGAAATATCATTTTAATACTGGCAGGTGCAAATCAATTTTAATTCCACTATGACACTACCTACTTCAGAAGATTACCAGAAAAGGTCTGGCCAACTAAAGAATTAGCTAATAGACAAACGAAGAAAAGAAGTGCACTTCATTACTAGAGCTACGAGTATTTGTTCTTAAAGTGAAGATCGCCACTGAAAGCGCGTCTATAGATGCAATCTACTGCCAAATGGGTTAATACAAATGTATTCGTTACCAGATGCACACAAGTAGTCTATAAAACCTGTTTTAAAATTACTCCAGCAGTGGATAAGTTGAACTAAATGTGCTTGTATATGTTTTTCAGGCTTTTTAATTGTGATTGTTTGATTGTCCAAATGACATCAGAATAATAACTACATTTTAAACCAAGGATTGCTAATCGATAGTGTTCTCGTCAACCTCGATTTGGCGGAATCGTTGATAGTATCTATTGGTGCTATTTAAAAAAAAATCAAATACTCCGTTGAAAAAATAAACTTTACAAATGCGTTTGTTTAGTTAATCTAACCGAACCATCTGCTGGAATATTCTTGATTCATTTTAAGACACTTTATGTTACATCCACCGAAATTGTTTTGAACGCGAACTTTGCCTTAAACGGATGCTTATTCGAAGCAAATAAAATGTACGTAGTCTGGCAGTTTCCAATTCTGAATGCAAAGAGTCTGCCCCTTGTTTACAATAGAAGACAAGTTAATTGAAGGAAGCGATTGTAAGCTATTGATTTTGACTTCATTCCACGGGTATTTATTTAGCTTACAACGATGCATCTTCCGCGATGCCGCTTTACTTTAGTAAAGCGTAGTAGTGCCTATACCCGTACCACTGTGGGGCAGGACATCTCCAATAATGAGAGAAAACAAAATACATTTAATAATATTTCTAGCCACTTTATTATTAGTTCTGTGTGTATTACTTTATTATTATACGTACTTGTGTGTGTTGTGTTCTGTCCTGCCTCGCACAGGAAAGCTCTGGAATGAAGTATCAGCTGCGGTATTCCCGGACCGATATGACCTTCAAGCTTTCAAAAAACAGCGTACTCCTACCTAAAAGGCCGGCAACGCACCTGTGACTCTTCTGGTGTCGCAGGTGTCCATGCGCGACGGTAATCGTTTACCATAAGGCGATCCGTTTGCTCGTTTGCCCCCTATACCATAAAAAAAATCATGCTTATACATAGCAACAATCTTGATTAACAAAATTTCGTTTCGTTTTATTCGTTTTCTACCCTTTATTGTCGTGCCTACTCCAATAAAACGTAGAATGCTCAGTGTAACCACAGTAGTATTACGGTAAAAACCAATTAGTAAGCCTCGTTTCCTAACAGTAGGTACCTAAGTCTATGTACTACCGGGCGGAATTGAACTCACCTGCAGTTATTAGGAACCGAGATATCTCTCTTAATCCCACAATTGGCGCAAGTGAACAGTGTAACGCGGAAAAAAAAAATTACTCGTTTTATCTCCAAAATTTATCTTAGACTCCTATTTTCAAAATCTTTAAATAAAGAAATCAATTAATAATAATAATAATAATAATAATAATAATTTATTTCGGAAAACATGTCCATAGTTGTTAGTACGTACGTACGTGTTACGTAGTAATTAAGACGGAACGGATTAACTCGCGATAGCGAGGACGATTTGAATAGTTTCAGTCTTTTTAAAATACCTTGTCGTCGTTCTCAACTACTCGTACATTATGTTATGTTATATTTTATATGTATTTCATTTACAACTGCATAGGTTCCTATCAAATAAACTCTGTGCATCCCATTCTACGGGGCTGACATTGTCAACATGTGATAAAATCCCTTTTAATTAAATAAACATAAAGAAAGGAAGTTTTCATGCAAATGGATTGGTAAACTTTGGGAGACTACGTCAATTCGGCTCACTTTCATTCACCCTTTTCATTTCACCCTAAGTAATTTTTTTGCAAATCGGAGTCATAAATGGAATGTGTGTTCAGGAAAGTATTCCAAAAAAACTGAAATTAGTCAGATCTTTTTGTATATCGTACCATAATAGCTAAGCGCCATTCACGAAGACGTGTGATTTGTCAAAATTAGACATTAATGACGTTACAATAAGGACCACGGCACGCGTGTTCATGAACGGCTCGATCTTTATATTAGTAAATATACTAAATCTATTCTAATATTAAATTTTTAAGCTTTCTCTAGTACTTACCAAAGTTAATTTTTATGTGATATTTCAACTGTCCGAAATTACTAACTTAATTGTATAATATAATACTTACTACAAAATTCAAAAGCTAGAAGTACCTAATTTAATGAAACCTCTTTTCCGGTGAAAAATCGGCATCTAAACGTTAGACGGGAAATTGCATTCCTTCCATTCCACACGTTCAACCCTGCGTCGGCACGAGAATCTTAATTGTTCATCCAACCTTTGGAAATTTAAGTAACATGATAAATTTATGTATTGTGTTGGATCTTTGATGCTAAATTTCAGTATAATCAATGTGATTTTTTTTAGTAAAAAAATTTAAGGGCAGTTGAATTCGCAAAAATGTTATGGACTAATTTAAGAAAAATAATGTGGGTACTTAGTTTTGGGAGAACGAACGTTGAATCTCAGTTTTAAGTTTTGAAAAGCATTGGCAATTTGTGTGGTAATGATGATAGTTGCCTGTGTGTGAGTGTCTTGCCAATGTGGTCACAGTATTAAGGAAATTAATGTTAGTTGGTACTTTAGTTGGTTTGCCCAGTACATCTCCTTGGAATTTTTTATTTCAGATATTTGTGATGCCGTATTTATTTATTTTGTTCGAATAAACTCCGCCAAATAAAACACTCGGGCTCGAGTTGTCAGACAATAAAATTGAGTCCTTTTTTTAAGTTTTATTCATGATTGCCACGCCGTATTCGGTTTTACAGTAGGGTAGAACCGTCCCTTGCCGTGGGTGTCGTAAAAGGCGATTAAGGCAGCTGATGGGAGAGGGGGCAGTAGTGCTCTCTATTGGTAAATACGAACTTCAGCTTCAACATTATAAGTAAAAGTCGTAATGATAGTTATCTTCAACTGACCATTCAATTTTAAGAGAGTAGCGACTTATAAGAAAAAACAATAAATTGAGCTTGTCTAAGGTACTATTTACCAGCTCTATAGCATCCAAATCCGCTACTTACTAATTGTTTAGACCCCCTCCAGAGGTAATAGCACTAGCAGTTTCATTCTGTTGGAGCCGATTATGACCGTCTGTAATGCCCCCTTACAATGTCGTTCAATGAGCTCATGGACACTCCACACGTCCAATCGTTCGGAAACATTGTTGTTATATTATCTAGAAACCTGGACCCTAAAGACGCCTTTGAAGGATGTTATACGGCTTTATTAAAAGACGAATAGGTATCTTAAATTAACTCTTATTATATTGTCATACATGTATACGCTGAATTTACTACCAAAGAAAAATAACAGACCACTCTGTGAGGAAAGTTTCAAATAAAGTGATTCAGTTTTGCTTATCAGTAGCTTATGTTTGAAAATAATATAATGCCCCAAAAAAGCTGATAACTTTAAAACGGCTTAACCAATTTTGATGAAACATGTCTTAGATCCATCGCCAAGAAACCAGCTTTAAGGGTCTAGAGGTAGGTATAGCCAATATTTTTTTGGCCAAGTCTACATTGTCGTGTGGGACGCCTGGCCAACATTCAGTCGATTTAATAAATAAATCTTAAGTTCGCTGTCGGTAACTTTTGTCCACAGGAGAGACAAATTTTGTTTTTTTTTTACGCTGTGTTTGACCCTTAAACAGATAGGTTATTGATAAATCTTAAAATAGTAATTTTCCTTATATTTTAGTCTGTCCGCTCCGCTTGTTCTTTCTTATCTTGACTTTCTTTCTTTTTCTTATTTGAGTAGCTGAGCAGTAGTGTTGCTATGTAGGACTTGTCATATACAACTTGTATGAAATAGGTAACTACCGTTTTGTGCGGCAAATTATTTCCATAGTGGAAGTTTTTTGACACAACAAACGTCTCGAACGCGTTAGTGTCAAAAGTGTTGCGTGTAATACAATGAAGACTGCGTAAATTTTCAGAAATTATAAACATGCTTAAATACATGTTAAATACCCAAGACTCGAGAACAAACATTCGTATTTTTCATACAAAATATCTGCCCCGACTGGTGATTGAACCCGGGTCCTCAAGCTTCGTAGTCAGGTTCTCTTACCACAGGGCAATTCACTAGTTCTGTGCCTTTTAAAATTTTTCCTACTCCTGTACTTTTATCTGGTTTTTACATGGTCGCGAACAAATATATAAGAACATAGATAATATGACTTCAGAAAGTCTATACTTAATCTATTCGCCATAGCAGCACTTGTGTCGTAATGTCGTTATTACGATACACCTAGCTGCCACATAATATTAAATGTAGGGTACACTCAACACTAAAGTCCAGTTTAGACCTGCTGTTTGAGTAGAGTAGGGTACAGTCGGGTACAGTAGGGTACAGTCGGGTACAGTCGGGTACAGTAGGGTAAAATAGGGTACAGTAGGGTACAGTCGGATACAGTAGGGTAAAATAGGGTACAGTAGAGTACAGTCGGGTACAGTAGGGTAAAATAGGGTACAGTAGAGTACAGTAGGGTACATTCGGGTACAGTAGGGTAAAATAGGGTACAGTCGGGTACAATAGGGTATAATAGGGTACAGTAGAGTACAGTCGGGTACAATAGGGTACAGTAGGGTAAAATAGGGTACAGTAGAGTACAGTCGGGTACAGTAGGGTAAAATAGGGTACAGTAGGGTACAGTCGGGTACAGTCGGGTACAGTAGGGTAAAATAGGGCACAGTTGGGTACAGTAGGGTAAAATAGGGTACAGTAGGGTACAGTCGGGTACAGTCGGGTACAATAGGGTAAAATAGGGCACAGTCGGGTACAGTAGGGTAAAATAGGGTACAGTAGGGTACAGTCGGGTACAGTCGGGTACAGTAGGGTAAAATAGGGTACAGTAGAGTACAGTCGGGTACAGTCGGGCACAGTCAGGTACAGTAGGGTAAAATAGGGCACAGTCGGGTACAGTAGGGTAAAATAGGGTACAGTAGGGTACAGTCGGGTACAATAGGGTAAAATAGGGTACAGTAGGGTAAAATAGGGTTCAGTAGGGTACAGTCGGGTACAGTCGGGTACAGTCGGGTACAGTAGGGTAAAATACCCTATTTTACCCTACTGTACCCAAATGTACCCTACTGAACCCTATTTTACCCTACTGTACCCTACTGTACCCTATTTTAGCCTACTGTACCCTACTGTACCCTATTTTACCCTACTGTACCCGACTGTACCCGACTGTACCCTACTGTACCCTATTTCACCCGACTGTACCCTACTGTACCCGACTGTACCCCATTTCACCCTACTGTACCCGACTGTACCCTACTGTACTCTATTTCACCCGACTGTACCCTACTGTACCCGACTGTACCCCATTTTACCCTACTGTACCCGACTGTACCCGACTGTACCCTACTGTACCCTATTTTACCCTACTGTTCCCGACTGTATCCCATTTTACCCTACTGTACCCGACTGTACCCTACAGTAGGGTAGTACAGTACAGTAGAGTCGAGTCGTAGGAAAAATATTGTATGCAACGGTGTATAATTTGGTCTTAACGGCTCGTGCCGTCTTCCATTGCGATACTCGCATTCGCTCGTATCGCAACTCACGTCACTCGCCTTTTAAGACCTCACTTATACAACAGTTGCATAAAATACTATTATTTTAAGTATCAATTCTTAAAATATTTCAGTAGTTGAATCAAATTAAATTTTCTAAATGCATTGTGTTATTTTACGCAATAACGTTAGAATAATGGAACTGGATTTTTTTTATTGCAATTAAAAAATATTAAATACCTATCCGTATTAATCGCTTCGTTACAGCTGAGTAAGCATTATAGTAATAAGGACCAAGCAATTTGTAGGGTTTTAAATGAAAAGGGGATTACGTTAATGCAGTCGGTCGAGTCGAATACTGAAACGATTAAACGAACGATTAAATAAGCAATCAGCGATTAAAAGAACAACATCGATTGGTCCAAATTGAAGCAAATCGATAAAAAATTAACTAGCGAGATAAATACTTTTCATCAATTTTATTTAGCCCCATTAGTTTTACTACAAAAAAAGTTTGATTTGAAAAATCCACAGAGAAAATAATTGATAGTAAAAGAAAAACAGCTTCAGGCTAAATAGCTAAATTTCATCAAATTTAAAAAATCCCAACTGTCATAACACAGGAGTTTTATTAGCGATTTGATAAATAAATTCTTGAATTTTCTGTTTTTTAATCGGGTAGGTACTTCAAAGTCGATGTTTTTTGGCATCTTTATTAGTTTTAATTTCTACACAAGTTAAAAAAAAGCTTTATTCCGAAGTAATGTTATAAATTAGTGAATGTGTCTAGCAGAGTAATATGTTTGTCATTATTAATATCTCAAAATAAATGGATGTAATTTCCTACCACGTAAAAGTTACAACAACATAATTCAAAAATTTTAAATCTGTATTAATGTAGCGTCCGAGGCAGGTAAAATATTGCTAATAAACGATTTATCATCGTTAAAAGATTCCGTTCCATTAATATTGTAATGATCTATAATATAAATACATACATTTTGGCATATTTTTTCAACTAACTGGTTTAGTCAAACAGTTAATCGCGCTTTGTTTTAAGTATGTGGACCTACATTTTATGACAATTCAAATACATTTTTTTTTTTATTTATTTACACAAAAACAAACAAAAGAAGTACAGAAATACTTATGTTAAAATACACCTGCCAAACTGCATAGCAGTTTATTTCCGCAATAGTTATCTTTTCGTCCAAAATACCTCAGTTCTTTAAGACGTCCAGTGTGACCAGTGTGTATAAACGGATTAGCTCATTGATATGGCAATGGGCAGACCTTAATACTAGGGGCGTTCAATAAAAAGTGAGAATGAGTATGTTATAAACAACTTTTACTAAATGTCATTTTATTTTTCGACATAGTCACCTTTTAGCATAATACACTTAGTATATCTTTTTTCTAAACTTAAAATTCCATTTTTAAAAAAGGTCTCATCTTGAGTACTTAAAAAATCTTGTACTGCAGCGACTACCGCGTCGTCGTCTTCAAATTTCTGGCCTCTCAGGTATTTTTTCAATCTCGGAAATAGGTAGAAATCACTGGGAGCGAGATCTGGTGAATACGGAGGATGTTTAAGGATATCGAACCCAGCATCACGAATTGCAGCCATTGCAACGGCGGACTTGTGTGCCGGGGCATTGTCCTGGTGGAACAGCACAACTTTCGAGAGTTTACCTCGCCGTTTTTCGCGGATCTCATTGCGCAATGTTGCTATTTGTTTGGCGTATAAAGTGCCCGTAATAGTGGCTCCGTGCTCGAGATACTCAATCATTAATACCCCTTTACCATCCCAAAAAACAGAGCCCATGACCTAACCGGCAGATGGGCTCATCTTGAATTTCTTCGGAGTTGGAGATGATGGCCTTTTCCATGTCATAGACTGCAGTTTCGTTTCAGGGTCGTAATGATGGAGCCATGTTTCGTCCATTGTTATAAATCGCGCCAAAAAAAGTTCCCAGTCTTGCTGCATCAGGTTCAAAGCTTCTTGACAAATCTCTAGTCTAGTTTGTTTTCGCGTGTCAGTAAGCATTCTTGGTACCCAACGCGCAGATACCTTTTTCATACCCAAGCGTTCATGTAAAATATTATGCACGCTCCCCGTTGAAATCTTTACATTTTCAGCAATAAAACGAACTGTGACACGACGATCCGCAAAAACAGAGTTTTCGACTTTTTTCACAATTTCTTCAGTTACTGCTGTAGTAGGGCGTCCGGAGCGGGGGTCGTCCATTGTCGATGTTCTTCCACGTCTAAATTCGGCGCACCAACGTGCGACTGTCGAATACGGAGGAGCATTAGACCCTAAAGTGTCCCGCAAATCCAAATTGACTTGGTCCGTAGAAAAATTTTTCAAATACAAGGTATTTGATAACGGCGCGCAGTTCAGTTTTCTCCATTTTCGCTAACGTACTCAATAGCATTGCAAAGAAATTACCGTATATTTTTTTAACAAAAGACAGTTAGTTTTTTTTTTCATAGCAATCAGCTAGATAGATTAGCTTTACCGGCCAGTATTTAATTTCGTAATATTGAAAGAGTTTACATCTCATTCTCACTTTATATTGAACGCCCCTCGTATAGCACGCAGACGCAAAACAGATGACCGTTGGGGCCAAAAAGTTATCGAATGGAGACAACGGATTGGCAAGCGCAGCGTGGTACATGCACCAACGAGATGGACGGACGATTTGGTAAAGGCCGGAGATTCAAGGTGGATGCAAGTCGCTTCCAACCGTAATGATTGGGTATCAATTAGGGAGGCCTATGTCCAGCAGTATAAAGCCCGACCAGGAAAATAAAAACCCTGCTCTGGGGGCATTAAATTAGCAATAATTATAGCAACACTGTACCAGGTACCTACCAGTTACGTTGACAACAAAGTCGGTGATGTTATTTAGAGAAATATACTCCAATCCTTCAGACTTTCCCTCCGACAAATACTTTGTCATATTGAATATAACTTTTTGTAAATGTCTTTTAACCTTTTCACCGCCAACGACACATATAGGTGTCACAAAGTACAGTGTCAAAGTGATCTTGACACAATGACATAAGATTCAAAGCAGTTTTACGTTTTGTCGAGGCGTGGCGTTGAAAAGGTTAATAGTTTTCGGCATTTTAACGCACAAAATAATCCACAATATCCAAGAAACGCACCACACTTAGACAGCAATTGGCAGATTACATTAATGACGTCTTCAAAGTTACTGTTGCCAGTGGAAGAAATTAATTCCATTAGTTTTCCGCAATATGGCGAGGGTTTTTATTTTTCTGGTCGGGCTTTACATGATACGGCTGAAATAATGATGATGATGATGAACTGTTTATTTGTGATACACTAGGACTCAGAGATTGAATCTGCTGGATATTGAAATTTAATTAAAGTGCATACAGTTAAGGTCCTAAATACAAAGTAATTTAAAATAAATCCGGATTATTTCAGCGGGTAGTTGGGTTGCTTTAATTGAATACACCTGTAAATGGTTTCGGTTTTTTTTATTATGGTTGACAAATCGTCGGGGATATTACAAATCAGCTTATCTACTGTACAGTCAAGTGTAAAAATTTGGGTGCACACAACTTGCTCATAAATATGTCCCATAGCTCTTATGTCGTCGAATTAAGGTATAGGTATATAACGATGGGAGGACTAAATCTATACTTATTTTTTGACCGTACGTAAATACCGCATATCTGCACTTACTAATGTAGTTTAACAGGCGATGCACGGATGGTCTTAACTTCATGTTTATTTTATTTGACCGCATTTGGAGTAAAAATTGAAAATGGGTTAAATTCGTCAGAGGTGTGGGAACTATCCAGTGCCAGCTAAGTGGATTTGCGGGTCTCTATCGTTTGCCCGAATTTCATATGCCATAATGGTCGTTTTGCATAATTTTCATTTGACATAAACTAATTTATTTCTGAAACTGTATTTTCTTCAGAAGTGGTATTAAACCAACCTAACCTGTAACCTAATCTGAAAGATGTAATTTCAAAAATCCTGAAAACAGCACGGTTCTATATATTTTAAGGCAAAAGTTGGTATGGCAAATGAAATTTATGGGAAACAAAAGGATCCGCGGATTTTCACTATCCTCAACGATACGTTTCCATGCGTTGGTCAATGCCCAAAGTATACGGCGTCAAAGGCGTTACTACATTGTGAATAAAACATTCCGATGAAAAACCTTCACAGCGATATTCCAGTCATAACCCAACCATCTAAGTACTGTTATATTCAAAATTCATTTTAAATTGGCCGTCATTCCAAAGTCACCGCGTTCTACGGTATCCTAACGTGAACCTGTCAAAATTATTAGGGTCTTCTCAAAAATGTTTGATCTTCACTTTTTACCAAAACACGTACTTGGCCAATAAAAACATTGAAAATCAACCATCAAAGACCTCTCGTTTGGCTGGAGCACGTACTAACAGCCCGGCCGCGACTTCCCACGACGCGGCAGCGGCGGGCGTTTTATTAGTTCATTGCGTGTGCCGTCAAATAATCACTGTGCGGCCAGGGTCTCGGCCGCGCAATGAACGGAGAAAACGCTCGCCGGTGCCGCCGGTCGCGTGAATTCGTGGCCGGGCCGTAACGAGATCAATGAGGTTGTGCTCGCTGCATCCGAGGCTTGTCTGCACACGTCTACCCCCATCAAGCCCTTGTTTACTTCCAATAATCTCAGCATCGGTTATTCTTAAACTTTAGGGGCACGTATAATACAAGGTTTATGTGCGAAATCACATTTAAAATTAACCATAAGCTCTCACCATCATCATCATCCCAGCCTATATACGTTGTCCCTCTGCAGAGCACAGGCCTCCTCTCAGACTCCACGCGGGCCGAGTGCGGATTGGGAACTTCACACACACCATTCAATTTCTTCGCAGGTGTATGCAGGTTTCCTTACGATGTTTTCCTTTACCATAAAGCTCATGGTAAATTTTAAATTTCGCACATAAGTTCCAAAAAACTTGTGAGGTGTGAGCCGGGATTTGAATCCACGATCCTCTGCTTGAGAGGCCGTAGGTCAAACCGCTAATCTCTTCCAGTTAACCTTTGATTTTCCCGGCCCGCGCTTGCTTTGCTGAAGTAGAATAAATAATACGAATTAATACGGATCCCTGGGTATTAAATTCTAGATTCTGCTCCCAGTGAATGTTGTACCCTTTTCAAAAAGACTCGCGGTAATGCCAGACGGTTTGGCTAAAATTGACTTTTGGGTCGACTGAGTTCTGAATAGAAGTTGCCAATGCTTATTTAAATGTTCGGGTAATCTCGCGACTGTATCGCTTAAACGATATTGAGTTCGGATTTAGCAATACCCAAGTTCAAGGAGCCGGGGCAACAAAAATATACTATCGCTTCTATTTTATTTACAGGGAAAGTTTTTTGTATTAGTAGAAGGTTTGCATCGCGTTGCCGTGGTATATAGGGTAACAAGTAACCAAGTTGGTATGAGCCAATTTTTATGAATTTGAAGTTGATGGCAGTTATACTAAATTCCATAAAACAATCTTTTTTTACATAAATTTGACCCGTGATTAACCTGATGGAAAATATAGATGAAACAGATGATGAACAATTGGTATATTAAAATTATCTTATGCGTAATTTCATTATACTGCATTATATTTATGCGCATTTATAATTAATATGCTTTATAATTTTATGCATTTTTTTGCATTTTAAGTTTTAATATAGACCTTTCATTTATATATTTCTGAGGTCCTAAAGGTTCCTTCCCGCTTGCTTGACTCGAACGACACTACGTACTGGTCATTAGGTCATTACTATTTATCACGTCCAATTGACTCCCATGCTAACTTGTATCACCAAATAGCACACATTTCAAACTTCCAACAATGGCACTAAAAGCATGCAAAATTAACACAATTGCCGTTCAAAAGTTTAAACGGAAATATTTTATTCATAGCGCGCTCTGTCCGAAACCGATGAATTTGTATGACGCAGATAACGCGTTTATTGTCACGGTTAGTAAATAAATTCTGTCGCATCCACCAATCATGTACAGAGATCACGTAGGAAGCCGTCCCGATGAAAGGTATAATCCTATCAATTATTACGGCCGTGCCCCAGTTCTACAATTGTTAAATGCAAAAGAGAAAAGATTTTAAGCAAAATATTGGTCCAACTAAATTGAACGGGGATTCCGTTGTTTGTGGAGCTTGCCATTTCGTTTTTGCAAGTTCCTGGATTTGATAGGAAAATAATATAGCTTTATTTATTTTGACAACTACAGTTGAATCTGGAAATTCAGCTGTGTTTAAGGTATGAAATCTGTAGAAGACCGGGATTATTGAGATTTGGAGCTCGAAAGGAAAAACTCCACAAAAGGAAAATGGTGCCTGATTAATTCGATTATACCGAAAGATATAACTCATTTTTAGACATAGAAGTATTTTTTTAAATAATTATATTTGTTCTTCTTTGGCTTTAAACGTCATACACAAAGTATGAAAAAAGTTGTCTCTCCTGTGGACATAAGATTGGCGACTCCGAGTCAGTGAACTTAATATTTATTTAAATGGGCCGAAAGTTGGCCTGGTTTCTCACACGCCAATGTAGACTTGACGAAAAAGTATTTGCTATAGACCCTTTTAACTTTAGCTACGCCCATAGGAGACGCGAACAGAAAAATGTGTATGATCCTTAATGATGTTGAGCTAAAAGTGCAGGACAGATTAGAATTATTATTATTTTTGATAATTCTCACGGGAATTCAGGAAAATCTCGAAATTTTTATTCTACTGCCCGACTCAATTTTCACACGTGCGAAGCTGTACCTAAACGGTAGTTCAAAGGTAAATTATCGAATGTGAAATATCATGCTTCAATATAATTTATTGAATCAGGCGTTACTTTGCGGAGGTCCATATTAATGAACTAAAACAATTACTTTGCTCACCCGCGACCTTACAATAGTTACGTTTATGCAAGAAATGTGCGTTCATGCAGTTCCTCCACCTCCACACTGTACGAACACACACAAATCACATAAACCCAACCATCACCACCACCAAGCTACACTGACGCGTTTCGAACTCAACCAGAGCTCATCTTCAGAGTTACCACAACCGTATGCTATACTACCAAATGTTAAACTAACAAACCAAAACAAATGTTTTAACTTGTCACTGTAACTTCTCAAGTACCCACTTTATTTTTCTTATTCTCAAACTACCCCACAAAAATTAACTTTTATTGACATATTTAAAACTACCTTGAATTTTTTGTTTATTTATTTATAAGGCATATTTAATTAATACTAACTGTTCAAATTCGACCCAAGCCGCAGTAAAGGAGAAGATACTAAATTTACCTGTTCATTAAATGTTAATCTCAAATGGTTATACAAAATCAATGGTAGATAGTTTAGTTCAAAAGAAGCAGGCACGGTTAGTAAATAGCATGCTTTACGCTGCGTTACCTTCTCAGTCTACTAACAAATATAGATCTAGCATCTCTTACGTCGGGGGTTTGTCTGATAAGATTTATGGCATTTTAAAATCAAACAATATTAATGTTGCCTTTAAGACTAACAACTCTTTGTACTCTAGGCTATGTAACCACAAAGAACAGGTAGATAAGGGAACTAGATCGGGGGTATACAAGCTTACTTGTAATGACTGCAATGGGATATACGTAGGACAGACAGGCCGAGGTTTTAATACTAGATTTAAAGAGCATGTTTCGGCATATAGGAATGAGCATCCAGATAGATCGAATTTTGCAAAACATTTGTTGGAATCAAATCATTCATTGTTAGATTCAGATTCTTATGAAGTGTTACATTATTGCGGCAAGGGGTTGCGTCTGGATGCTCTGGAATGCATGGAAATAATTAGGTACAACACTATGGGGTCTATTATTAATGAACAGGTAAATTTAGTATCTTCTCCTTTACTGCGGCTTGGGTCGAATTTGAACAGTTAGTATTAATTAAATATGCCTTATAAATAAATAAACAAAAAATTCAAGGTAGTTTTAAATATGTCAATAAAAGTTAATTTTTGTGGGGTAGTTTGAGAATAAGAAAAATAAAGTGGGTACTTGAGAAGTTACAGTGACAAGTTAAAACATTTGTTTTGGTTTGTTAGTTTAACATTTGGTAGCATAGCATACGGTTGTGGTAACTCTGAAGATGAGATCTGGTTGAGTTCGAAACGCGTCAGTGTAGCTTGGTGGTGGTGATGGTTGGGTTTATGTGATTTGTGTGTGTTCGTACAGTGTGGAGGTGGAGGAACTGCATGAACGCACATTTCTTGCATAAACGTAACTATTGTAAGGTCGCGGGTGAGCAAAGTAATTGTTTTAGTTCATGCTTCAATATTTCTGCAGCATCAACTCATAAATTTTATTCTAGTCAAAATATTCTATTATATTTACTTATAAAATATATTACTAGCTGTTGCCCGGGACTCCGTCTGCGAAGAATTCATTATCGCTATCCCGCTGGAACTATGTAATTTTCTGGGATAAAGTCTATCTATGTCTATCTATGTTTTACGTACAATAAAGAGTTTTACATACATACATACATACTATCTTATGTCCTTCCCAGGGTCGCTAAGTATCTCCATATCTAAATCGATTCAGCGGTTTAAGCGTGAAGAGCAAACGGACAGACTATCTGACTTATTAATCTTATTATTGCATTTACATATAATATTGGTAAGGATAATTATTAAACGGGAGTTTAAATTCATGTCGTATACGTATAATACACACGTACCTATGCAACCAATAATTCGCGTATTCATTTGTAAATCACTGTTTAGAGAACGCATTGGGATTTTCGTTTATGCTAATTGCTTGAGTTAGTTATAGTGTATACGACAAAGCATGCATCACGGAATGATGAAGAACTGGGTTCGATTCCTAGCCTATATAATAATAGTGAAAATAAACGGATCACTCACGTCTTAAAACGAGTTTAACTCGACATGTTTCGGGCTAATCCGTAGCCCTTCCTCTCGGAGTCGCACGTCACGGCGGCTGCCAAACGTGCACTGCGTGCTACCGCCCTGGTCGCGCGGCTACTCGACGCAACTGACAGCGACACACAACTACCCCCGTTTTCATCATCACTTTTATTGTCATTGTCAAATGTAGGGTAGCACACAACACTAACAACATTACTTTGTAAAGGTTCGCTCACACTCACCGTTGACGCAGTACGCACATTCAACACTGTTTTCCAACTCGGGGCCACTGACCAACCACTATCCCACTATCTATATAATAATATACGATCATTCATCATTTCAACCGAAACACGTCCGCTGCTGATGCTGAATATAAGGTTCGCCAAACAGACCTTGTTAGAAACCTACCTACACTACGTCTTCCGGTCCGTGGACGCCATTCGAGAACCAACCTTTTGGCCCCATCAGCCATCAGTGCTACGAGCGTTATAGTACCATGCCCATTGCCACTTGAGTCTGGCGATTCTTCGGACTATGTCGGGACTTTAGTTCTTGCGAGATTTTTATATATTTCTAATGTAATCCCACAGAAAAACTCCGTGCCTATACTGTATCTTTCTATTTTTTTCCAGTTGGTTAATATTTTCGAAGTATTCCAAATTCAATTCATAACTGACTATTCAGGGATCGATTAAACGACCTCACACTATATCAATAACCACGGCATTTCATCAGTTCTGAAACCTCTTGGGGTTCAGCGTTGTCGATTTTTCCAATGAAAAGCTTCACTCGTAAATTGTAACCAGCGTGTAGCAAAGTAAAACATTATGTAAAATGTGCTGCGCACACAGCAGTGGCGTTGTTAGTAAAGCGAACTAAATTCATGAGACATTTATGTCCACACAAAGATTAAGCGTGCGAGCGTTAGAAAGGAACTTGTTTGCAGACCGTTTTGATTCGGCTTTGAATCTTTTGGCGTCATTTATATTGAGATCAGTTGTGAATCAACCGAATAGCTTTCCTGTCGGCTTAGTTACAAGGAAAGATACCTAACTATCCGGCTCCTATTTGATTTATTTAGAAATATGTTAGAGAGTAGACTAAAATAACAGAGATGTTTTTTTAGCTGCCCAATCTCAACCTATTTTCTCAAAATGACGAATGACTAAAGCCTCTAACTTACGTAGTTTTTTTTTCAAATCGGTGCCGGACAGTTGGGTAAGTACCTTTTCTTGTTAGATAATAAAATGCACTTTATGAAAAATTGTAGTTGTAGTCGGATGGATCATCTTTGCAGCCGTTTTGAGCAAAGTGAAATAGCTGTTACTACTTGTGTAAAGTAACTAAATAACAGTTAATACTCGGACCCGGATCTCAATATAATAATATAGAGTACGTTGTGGTAGCCTAGTGATTTACCTTATGGCGTCTCAAGCAGATGGGTCATGTGAACGAGGGCTTGCAGTTCTGAGTTTTTCTGAATTATTTTTCGCAATCACTTTTGTAAATTTACTACGAGCTTGACGGTGAGGGAAAACATCGTGAGAAGAACACATAAGTACCTGTAAAGAATTACTTCAATGGTGTGTGTGAAGTTTTCCATTCCGCACTAAGTAGGCCGGTGTGGAAACTACGGCCCAAACTCTCTTATTCTAAGAGGTCTGGGCCCTGCAGTGAGACGGATATAGGCCGAGATGACCAATGATTGCGTAAGAAGAAGAAGATGAAGGTTATCTGGGTGTTCTGCTCGCTGTACTAACGTGCCGAATAAATATTCGGCTTGTAACCCGCTCACATCGAGCAAATGCTCACGTCTGTCGCAACCTTTTGCTTGCTTCAAAGTTCATTCGCCTTTTCAACGGTCGCTAATAGTAATTAGAGTAAACGAAACTCACATCCATCCCGAAGGATTACAACTTTACACCACAACATCGCTAGGTTGCGTAAGTAATGTTCAGAGAATTCTCTATCTTAAAGGTTCGACCTCACTAGTGCACCAAATACTTTTACACCCGTGTCTCATGTGTCAAGTTTTTATTGAGCACCGTTTACACCGGTGCTCAAAATACGTTGACACACCGTAAACGCAGTGACAGGACTCACGCGTCTAGTTTTTATCACGTACCGTCCACATCATTGCTCAAAAAAGGCTGTAAACATTTTTCTTTCTCAGAATCAAGAGCGCTATTGATAATATGGATGATAAAAAGTGTCTCTAATTTTATATACAAACTATGTGAAAAAAGTCACAAAACTGACACAAAAATAAAGACAATTTTTTCCTTATGAAAATGAAAGTACTCGTTATTCTGAGTAAGAAACCACGAAAATTCGTTATTTGTAAAAAGTTTTCTGTGCACTTTAAAGTATGTAAATAAAATATGCCCAAAAAATCAGCATACTTTGAGCACCGGTGTGGTCAAACCTTAAGGCTTCACTGACAAATCTAATTGTTTCCAATGTAAGATAACACAATATTTCCCATTTTCAGCAGACCCCCAGGGGGTAACGATCACCTCTTCTATTAGTTCAATTTGTTATAGAATATGATACGGCGAAGGCTCAAGCCTTCACCCTGCTGCTGGAAAATGGGAAGGATAAAAGGATACCTATTGGTATTAAATTTGGCTGCCTTGAGATTTAATTTAATTCTCTGTTTATTGTTTTATATGTATAGGTAATGTGACACAGGTGATTTTTAATCTGTGATCAGGATTTTTAAAATATCAATCCCAAAATGGGACCTAGTTTTTGGTTTCAAGTAATTAAGTCTCTGGGAGTAGACTGTTTCATTTATTTATCAATCACTATAAATCCATTTATGTATACTAAATGAACGTTCAACTTCACTCGACCTCAAATGAAAATTTAATTTTAAATTAACTGTCACGAATAATTATAAAATAAGTAGGTGTTGCCTGTGACTACGTCTGTGAAGAATAGGGGTATAAAAATAGCCTACGGCCTATTCTCACACCTACTAAATATAGGGAAAAAAATCATAAAATCGGTCAAGCCGTTTTGAAGAAGTTCGATAACAAACACTGTGACACGAGATTTTTATATATTAGAAAGGAGATGATTAGCAAAAAATATATATCGGCCTTCTTTCTTTCATTCTTTCTTTCATTTTTTTTTATATACCTACTTACCTAATAATATTCGATATTATTAATAAAGACACGTCTTTTGTTTTGCCGTGAAAATCCTGATCTCTGATTTTAAGAATTAAATAAAATAAAAATAATTGGCAAATGTTTGATCGCATGGTCGCGTGAATAGTTACATCGGACGGACGCATCATCGTACCTTATCATCGTTTTTTGCAATGTATTGTATCGAAAATCATTTCGAGATAAATGTTTTTTAAATAGTTTTTTGTACTTATTTAACTTTAATATAATATGATGTATTAATTCATTACATATCAAGTAAGCAATGACCCTCATTTGACATTGAAATCTATATCGTAGACGGTCCAAGTTGTACTTTATTCTGTGTGGAATATTATTTAGAATTGTTCACAATTTAAGCGTGGATTATTATATCATGGAGTTTGTTTTGGACCCGCAGTCTGACATGTACCACTTTGATAGCGGCGGTAAATTGACACTATTGACACTTTATCGCAGGTAAAAAAAATTTAGGATGTGCCTTATCGTACGCATTTAGATAAATTTATGAAGTATGCAATTTAAGTGTGTGACAGCCCTATATGAAACCCTGACGTCATCAACCAAAATATTGAAATTAGTTGTTATAATTGATATCCTACTAATATTATAAACGCGAAAGTTTGTAAGTGGATGGATGGATGGATGTTTGTTACTCTTTCACGCTAAAACGGTTTAACGGATTCTGATGAAATTTGGCACACAGATAGTTTATAATCCGCATTAACATATAGGATACTTTTTATCCCGGAAAATTGCATAGTTCCCGCGGGATAGCGATAAACAAATTCTTCGCAGACGGAGTCGCGGGCAGCAGCTCGTTTATTTATAACAAAAAACCACTTGTATTTTTTTTAGACAATTTGATCCCATTTAGGACGGTGCCTTTGCCCTTTTGTATTTTTTACTATACGAAAATTTTATATGGAATGATATCTACGAAGAAATATTTACATTAAAGTAAGTATAAATTTGCCTTTGTCTATACAACACGTCAAATAAGCATGTCTGTAGTCATCATTACTAACAAGTTTCAACTAGGTATGCAGACGTCCTAACGATTGTGAATCTCAGATCGACTAAATTTTGCAAATTAAGTGTAGGTAGGTAACTGATCAAAGGTATCAGATTTAAATAAAAAGGTCTCAAGAAACCTTCTGTCACATAGCCAGGAGAATATGCAAATTGCACCAGCTATGTGAATAATGCCCGCCTACTCTTTATTCCGAAGCTAATTCGATAAACTGAAATGCGAGGCGTTAGGGGAAAAATTTACTTGAAATTCTCGAATATATTCCAAAAGACTCGTTACATGATTTGCTGTACGGCTTTTACGGGAAAATGAACCTTTTGAGATAAAGGAAGATTTGGGCTTCAGATTACACCGCCTTTTCTTATACAGTTTTATGTTTAAAATTCGGTTGGTGATTTTTAAGTTGTGTGATGTTAAAAATATCTTGAAATTTATGTTGTGATTAGGGACATTTTTGTTGCATTTTTCGATAGCCTGCCTGGCTTATGATATAAATGCATTCATAAATTACATGACTCTGTTTCTTTTGAATTTATGGCTGAAATATTGAATTTATGGCTGACTGCAATAAAACATTAATTATTTATAGTATCAGCGCTGTCGATGCGGATGTACAAACTTCGACCGCCAACCCCTAAAGATTCTAACACGTTCCATTAACCTTCTGAAATAATAACTCTACAACTGTATTAGGCAAGTTTCAGAAATCGCTTTTAGTAGAACGGCTACCGAATTATTATTCGATATTAGTTTAAAATACCACAAACTGTAATTTTAAAGTAATTCCTTATAATGGCCGATTCTTGCCTTCCACTGAGTTGGTATTATTAGACCGCGATTAGAATGGTATTGAAAGATCTGTAATTTTAACGTAAATCCATTCGCATTTTAAAATTAATATAACTTTCTTTTTTATTATGAGAGGGAGGCAAACGAGCATCATCGGTCATCTAATGGAAAATGATCACCACCGCCCATAAAAATCAACAACTCACAGAGAGTCACTTCACTGATCTGTTGCCGCCGTTGCCGGTCTTTAAAAAGGAGAGGCAATAGGGAAGAGGGAGGGGGAGAGGTATTGGGCCCCCGGCGCTCTCACTGACCGTACCAAACGCAGCAGGAGTAGTGCTGCTTCACGCCGGTGTTCTGTGAGAGGGTGGTACTGCCCCGGACGAGCTGGCCCATTCGTTATGCAGCGGCTAGCAACAACATGGCTCTACCACTACTAAATACTAATTATTAAATAATTTCACTTTGTATATTCATAATAATATTTTCACCTCAGCACCTCAAACAGGCAGGTTTTGCTACTAAAAAACAGTGAGCAAAATCCGATTTTGCTCACTGCGTGAGACAAAGTAGCTTTTTAATTATTTTTTTTAAAAGTCAAAGACAATGATGGGTCTGCTTACTGAATTCGAAAAATTTGAACTTCAGTTTGATCTGTCACTTTCATTTCGATACGAAATGAGCGAGAGATAAGATCAAATCGATTCGAATTTCGATTTCAAATTCTATCCTAGTAGACCTAAAAATAAACGAACGATTGAACGTTCGGATACTCATAATAAGTTCTTAACCTTAAAATTGTAATTCGTCTGTTAAGGTTTTAAATTTAATTATTGTAGGTACTTTTTTAATAATTGGATTATATTTTTATATAATCAAATTAATAGTAAAAATGTTGTTGAAAACAAAGTTTAAACATGTATCTATATAATTATTAATAATTTTAACAATCTTGAACATCGTGGTAAATACAGCGGATGCAGCATCGGAACGTAGCGGGTGTAGTATCGGAACGCATCTTTAAAAAAATAGCGGGATTAAAATTTTAATTCTTTCTTCTGTTTCTCTAGCTACAGAGTTCGATATCTATGAGTTTGGTAACACGATCTGAGGCAATTTGGAAATTATTAGAATAGTAATAAGTACTTATTTAATACATTTTTGAATATGATATGAGTGAATTGAGTGTGTCCAGTGACGAAGTCAACAATTGAACACCAGACGAATTAATGGAGTAATACATAATGCAGAGTAAGTTTCTTACTTGAAAAGTCTCGCGAAAAATATTTAAAAGCTTATGATATTTTTAAACAATGCAAACACTTTTTCGGAGACTGTACCTATTGTTAGGTATATATATAATATGAAGTATTTACTCAATGTTGAAAACCACAACAAAGACAAAAAGACGACGTTCATATACCTTTAATAATTTATTATTTTCTCGCTGCTGAGGTGAAAAGTTGTATGTGTCACATGAGACCAAAGTTTTTTTGCATCTCGTGTATTTGAATCACTCGCGCACTCAGGATTCTAACTTAAAATCACTCGCTAAACGCTCGTGATTCAATTATAGAATCCTTCGCTAACTCGTGATTCAAAATCTGCACTCGCAGTAAAAAACAACTTTGCTCTCTTGTTGCACAAATAACTATTGTTTCTTTTTAAGTCTTGCGAAGGAATCTTGACCAACTTTCGCTATCGAAACCCTTTTTCTTTCTTTCAATTCCTTTACAATAAATTGTAGCGCTTAATTACTTTTAATCTACCGGATAGTTTAGTGGTTACCCTGACTGACTAGTTGGAAGCTGCGGATTCGAATCCCGGTAGGGGCAGCCGCTTATATTATGATGACGAAGATTTTGTACCTAAGCTATGCATATTCAATATACATATTTAAGTAGCTATATTTATCTGTTGCCTAGTACCTGTTATGTAAGCATATTATTCACTAGAGCTCAGACAACTAATTTATTATTCAATGCCGAAAGCACTAAAGTGCGGGTAAGTACGTACTCACTTGTTATTATTCGTGCTTGTTTCGTAGTTCGTACGTAGTATTAGTTTTCTAGTCGTTTGGATTCTATGAGGGCTCTATATTTGCGATTTGCGGCTAAAGCAGAAACAGTGGTTTAGATAGTAAAGTTTCCTGCCTCAAAAGTTATACAATAAAATAGCGTTATCCCGCGACTTCGCCCATGTTAAAACCACATGAAAAAAGATTACGATAACACGCTTAAAGCACAACGTTCGCTCGGATAGCGGTTGCCGTGTGGGCGTCTAAGATCCGTTCCGCAGCTAGCAAAATGATAACTTTGAAACGGCTTAACCAATTTTGATGAAACATTTTTTCGCTTTTAAATAATCTTAGATTCGGTGAGCAGCCGTACTGCTAATAAAATAAATAATATTTGAATAAATAGATGTGGTACATCATTTCTTACGCATTTCCAATGTAATTTGGAACGTAGGAGTCGTAGCTTCTAATAGTTGCGATGGATGTTACCACACGCCACTGTTGGCGTATGTAAGCGATTAAGAATTTCGGGGGAGTCGGTTGGATGCGACGTGGTTCAATTGGTAGAACATCCGTTGGGGCGCATACCCAGGAGACGTGGGTTCGAATCCCACCGACGCACCCGAAAAACTTTTTCGCTTTTAAATAATCTTAGATTCGGTGAGCAGCCGTACTGCTAATAAAATAAATAATATTTGATGAAACATGTTTAAGAACTATTGTCAAGAAACCTACTTTCAAATAAAAAAAACCGCATCCAAATCGGTTCCCCCGTTTAAGAGTTATGATACCACAGACAGACACACATACACACACACACACACATAGCGGTCAAACTTATAACACCCCTCTTTTTGTGTCGGGGGTTAAAAAGATGAAATCTGTTTATTCCAACTCGTTAACAGTCGAATCAGCATCAATTATTCGTATTTAGCTCAAATTAGCGCCAATGTGCCGTGAAAATACTGTCAATTGGGAATTTATAGGGCTCAATGATTCCATTACTTTGGTTTATCACTGGTAAAAATAGAATAACAGAGCAGCAAATGTTTTATTTCCCAGGGAATAAAACAAAAAGCATTAGTTATAAAAAATGTAGGACACACAAAACGTCTTGACCCGGCCGTCTACCCTCTTCTAGCCGAGATCCGAAAAGACACTGTTGACTTCAAGTCCATACAGAGTACAGAGCGAAAGCTACTTGGAAGTAGAGAATAGGTAAATAACAAACGACGTCATTACCGGGACACCTAACGTGGGTTAACCAGGCAACCGTAAAGGATGTATTAAAGCGGACCAAACAAAAATATTAGCAAATGTAATTACAGAGAGGAAACGCACCTAATGTCCTGGCTCGAGACGTGACCCCAACAGCGCAACAACGGGAGTTTTTCAAGGAAATGAGTTAACTTTCCGAGCTTGCGCTCTAATTCCGAGTCAACTAGGGCATTATTTATTTTGTTTATGCTGACTGTACCTACTTAACGTTTGTGCGGACAATATTTTTTGTCGCTCTCTCCGCTTTGTACGCAACTTTGGGCGTTCCGTAACGAAGTTAAGAGTCGTATGATTGATGAATTCGATTGGATTGACGACTTATTTACTGTCTTGTTTGCTTCGTTTGAGTATTTAATTTATTAATACCTGGGCGCCCGGGCAGCTAAAACTCGAAAACGTGGATTTTTCCAGAGAAAAAAACCAAGCTACCTATATTGATTATTCGCCTCCGAAAACTGGTACATAGCAAATTTCATCGAATCTAGGGCACTTTCCGAGATCCCCGAATTGATAAATGAATATAAAATGATTGCTCTTTAAAAGGTTAAGTAGATGTGAATACTCGTACTACTACAAACTGCGTGGGAACTACGGCCCAAGCCCTCTCATTCTGAGAGGAGGCCTGTGCCCTGCAGTAGGACGTATATAGGCTGGGATGATGATGATGATGAATACTCGTACAAATAAAATAAAATCTTTTTGTGATCATTTATCACTACTTTTAAACTTAAGTTGACTGAACGAATAAGAAGTCCACTTGAAAAATATCTGGCTGGCAGTGGCAAATGCCAGAGCATCAATTTTATTGCGGAACTGGATTTTTTTTTACAATACGTTAGACCAGAATTGGAATGTGTTTGATGTCGAATTGAGTTAGCTACGTGAAAAGCACTTCGAAATATCCATCAAAATGTTTGATTAGTTGTATGTAAGTATAGAAAGATGTTTACTGGAACGTCATGATATAATGTTCTTAATGAGCTGTTTCCTTAGTTTGTAATAGAGAATGAATCTATGTAAAAAAAATACCCTCATACCTTTATTCCTATATAGACGCTGCTCCAGTAAAAAAAACTTTAATTTTCAACTAACTGTAAAATTCAATTTTAGTAGCTTTTAAATAAATAATTAGTAAGTTAATTGAGTTGGCTAGGAAGTCATGTCCCAGTCCAGTGACATCAGAAAACCTATAGGAGAATCGCGTTTTGACTAAGTACTGTTAAAAAGTGTGTCAATTGATTGCTGGTGTCAAATGGGTCAATCAACTTTTTTTTGTAAGTAAATTTCTATTTACTCCTTTACAAGTAACTCTGTAATTTCTGGTTAGTGAAACCATGATTTTGCAGTAATTAGATAAACTTTTTATCATAGTGCGTATGTGAAAACCAAAAAAAATAAGTATTTCTATGAAAAAATCCGGTCATTCAGGGGAAATACCACTATTTTCATACAAATTTCGGGGACAACATTGTCCCCTGGGTCACCCACGAAATAGAAGCTAAACAAAATAAAATAAATATGGCAATTACACCATTATTGACTACAAAAATCTAGGGTTTTGAAAAGTATACTTTAAACAAGGAAAAATAATCAGTTTTTTAATTATTTCGGTTTTCATAGAAAGTAGCAGAAAATCGTTTACAAAAAAAAGTTGATTGACCCAAATAACTAATTTAATTTTTTCCATATTTCAACATCAACTTGAACCTTTAATTCTAATTAATAATTTTAACTTTGAGACGAACAATATTATAATTTATGCTATAAACTACTACAGCTCCTGAGAGACCTTCGTTTAAATAATTAAAATTTGTTAGCCAATCGTCTAAAATAATTAAAGCACCAACCCATTTATTATAAAGTCCCGAATCTTAAACCGACCATCACAAAGGATCCATAACAACAATAATTTCTGAGAAGTTCACAAATTTTCCAAATCCTTTCAACAAAGTTGCGCCGCATTTGTTTATCGCCGACGGCAATTCTATTGTTGCAAATAAAATTAATTTCTATTGATACGACAACAAACAAACTATTTCTGAACGTGGGCGCTGATTTAAAGCTCGCAGGCATCAAGTTTTGAGCCTCCCTAATAATTTAATTATTGTTCCGTGATACCCTCAAGCCTCTTAATACTGGAAGTCAATAGCAATCAACTAAATACAATGAACTGGGTAAATAACTTAGAAGGTTAAATGCTAAGAAATCTTGTTTGTTTAATATTTTGAGATATGAAAATTCTATGCGCGAAGACAAAAGAAAGTGAAGTCTAGACACTCTGAACAGTAAAGTTAATTGGGTATTATATATTTCATAAAATATATTTCATACTAAATACAAACCGAAATATAGATGCACAGAAAAAACCCCAGAAAAAAGACCAATGCTGGGAATCGAACCCAGGTCCTCAGCATTCCGTGCCGCGTGCCATACCACTAGGTACACCACTACTGGTCTAGAGTTTAAACACGAATTTTTCCCATACATCGTATAGTCGACCAAGAATTTCCTTTTCACCTCAGCACCTCAAACAAGCAGGTTTTGCTATTAAAAAACAGTGAGCAAAATCCGATTTTGCTCACTGCGTGAGACAAAGTAGCTTTTTAATTATTTTTTTAAATGTCAAGGACAATGATCGGTCTACTCACTGAATTCGAAAGATTTGGACTTCAGTTTGATCTGTCACTTTCATTTCGATACGAAAAGAGCGAGAGATAAGATCAAATAGATTCGAAGTTCGATTTCAAATTCTATACCTAGTAGGCCTAAAAAATAAACGAACGATTGAACGTTCGGATACTCATAATAAGTTCTTAACCTTCAAGCGTCACATTAGTTTCGTACTAAAAACTATGTTTTTAATTTTTTCTATAGAGCAAACTACAAGTGATCGTGTTTCGAAAAGCATGAATCCTCAAATATCTTACACATAAACTAAATTAAAAACTAAACTAGATCTAAAAAAACAAGAATAATATTATTACAAACTAAATTTAAAACTAAACTAGATCTAAAAAAGGCCCCTGCGGCATTGTGCCGAAAATTTGTGCATTGTTCTTAACCTTAAAATTGTAATTTGTCTGTTAAGGTTTTAAATTGAATTAATGTACGTTTTAATACTGGGATTATATTTTTATACTAGCTTTTGCCCGCGACTCCGTCCGCGTGGAATTAGTAATTTGGGCAGCTTATTTTTTTTATCCAATTTGATTTTTCATCAATTATGGCTCTCCTTAGTTCCTTGATATAAAAAAATTACCCGCCCCCGCACCCCCCCGCACACCCGCGTTCACATTCAACACCGTGCACCGTACTCCCAAGTCAAGCGTGCCTATAGAAGTTTTACTTCAAAAACCCCCGACTTTGAAACATTCTTCCGCTCCGCTCCGCTCCTATTGGTGTTAGCGTGATGATATATAGCCTATAGCCTTCCTCGATAAATGTGCTATCTAACACTGAAAGAATTTTTAAAATCGGAGCAGTAGTTCCTGAGATTAGCGCGTTCAAACAAAAAACCTGTTGGATAAATTCTTAAAATAGACGTATCTTTCTTATTTGTGAACCGATTCAAATGAAACAAACACTAAATGTTAATCCAAGAAAATACCAACATATCAGTGAAAACCACATCCTTCTAGGTTAAGCCGTTTCTGAGATTAGCGTGCACAAACGCACAGACAAATAGACAGACAGACAAACAGACAATAATTCTAAAAATCATTGTTTTGGGTTCTATTGTGCTAATAAATAGCCCTAGTGACAGTTTTTCTCAAATATCTTCAATGTACAGACACCGACTTGTTACAGATTTATTATATGTATAGATAATCAAATACATAGTAAAAATGTTGTAGAAAAAATACAACGCTTAACATGTATTTATATAATTATTATTTAATAATTTTTACAATCTTAAACACCGTGATAAATACAGCGGGTGCAGTATCGGAACGCAACTTTAAAAAATAGCGGGATTCAAATTCTAATTGTTTTCTTCAGTTTTGCTAGCTACAGATCTCGATATCTGGGTAGTTCTACTAGCGTTTCAACCGCTATCACTCTCCTGTCGCATATATTAAGTAAATGAGCGACACTGCGACAGGGTTTCTAATCTAAGAGTTTGGTACACGATCAAAGGCAATTTGGAAATTATAAGAATATTAATAAGAACTTAGTTAATAAATTTTTGAATATGATAAATGATGTCCAGTGACGAAGTCAACAATTGGGATGTCTATTTTTTTGCAATGTATAGAAAATCGAAAACCATTTCGAGATAAATGCTTTTTAAATCGTTTTCTGTAGTTATTTAATTTTAATATTATGTAATGAATTTATTATATAACAAACTAGCTTTTGCCCGCGGCTTCGCTCGCGTGTACCAAGATATCAAGCAAGCAAGCATACAGGCAAGCAAGCATACAGGCAAGCAAGAAAGCATGCAAGCATGCAAGCAAGCACGCAAGCAATATGCAAGCAAGCATGCATGCACGCAAGCAAGCAAGCGTGCAAGAAAGCGTGCAAGTAAGCGTGCAAGCAAGCGTGCAAGCAAGCACGACTAAACGTCAGGTAGATACGATCCTTTACAGTATTTCTTTGTATACAATGTTTTTCACTAATTCGGAAGCGAGCACTAAAAATCTGTATGACCAGAAAGAATACAACTAAAGGTCTATACATGCATATGATATTTAAAGAAACTTCCTATAACTCCTAACCGTTAAGGAGTTTAACCTTCCATCATCAGCTCACCTGGATAACCTGCAAAAATACAACTATCGGTCTATACGTACCTATAATATTTGAAAAAATATCCTCAACTCCTAACCGTTAAGGAGTTTTACCTTCCATCATCAGCTCATCAACATGAGATGATGTCTACCAGACGCAAACACTTAAATAGCTTGAGAAAATATATGAAAAACGTAATGCATGCCTACAAAATTTGAAGGTTGTCCACGATTTCCCTGAGATCCCGTCATCAGATCCTGATTTGGTGACAATGGGACCATCTCAGGAGTATATTATATTCTTTCGTATAAAAAAATATTTTTTAAAATCGGTCCACAATTTTGACCGCACAATCGGTGAACATACCTACATAAAAAAATACATAAAGTGGAATGCATAACCTCCTCCTTTTTTGAAGTCGGTTAAAGAGCCCTTTGTGGCCTATTTACAGTATAAACTTTTGAATTTTGAAATTTTAGCTTTCTACAGCCAGTAAAACGCAAAATCCCGTTTTTTCTCGTTCCCGTAAGAATTTCGGGAAATGCTTTATTAATGCTCCCCTACACTCCCCCCCAAGGAACCCACTTGCCTAATTTCAGCTTTCTACGACCAGTAAAACGAAAAATCCCGTTTTTTTACGTTCCCGTGGGAATTTCAGAAAGTTCTCTCTCAATGCTCCTCTGTACTCCCGAAGCAACCTACATGCCGAATTTCAGCTTTCTACGACCAGTAAAACGAAAAATCCCGTTTTTTCCATATCCCGTGGGAATTTCTGAAAATCCTTAAAACTGTTTTTTACTACTATAATTACCTACTTCTATGCCAAATTTGAAGAGTCTAGTAATTATAGTTCATGGGATTCCGTTGAACTGAATATATAAATCCCGTTTTTTCTCGTTCCCGTGGGAATTTCGGAAAGTCCTCTCTCTCAATGCTCCTCTACACTCCCCAAACAACCTACATGCCGAATTTCAGCTTTCTACGACCATTAAAACGAAAAATCCCGTTTTTTCCTTATCCCGTAGGAGTTTCCGAAAATCCTTAAAACTGTTTTTTACTATTATAATTACCTACTTCTATGCCAAATTTGAAGAGTCTAGTAATTATAGTTCATAGGATTCCGTTGACCTGAATATATAAATCCCGTTTTTTCCTTATCCCGTGAGAATTTTGAAAAATCCTGAAATTAATGTTTTAACTAATGTAATACCTACTTGTGTATCAAATTTGAAGAGTCTAGTTATTATAGTTACTGAGGTAGGGTCACTCGGAATCCAATATATAAATCCCGTTTTTTCCCGTTCCCGTGGGAATTCCCAAAAATCCTTCCTTAGTGGATACCTTACATACATACATTGTATATGGTATCTATGTGCAAAATTTCAAGTTTCTAGGTCCAGTGGTTTGGGCAAAACATTAAAAACGACACCCATATTGATATTTAGACATTTCAACCCCATCGCACCCCATCCAGGGAGATGGTATTTTACGTATGCTACATCGGATTTTAAAACCGTTGTTGTTTTCATAACCAGCAACCCGATAAACCATAGAAACAACACCCATGTTGATTTTCAGACTTTGTTACCTCTTTCCCCCCTTTTAGGGGTTGAATTCTCAAAAAACCTGAAACACGTGTTTACTCATTTATCATTAGGAGTATTTCTGTGAAGTTTCGAATAAAATAGTCGAACTAATCTTGTTTCCCCATACAAACTTTGAACCCCCTTTTTACCCCCTTAGGGAGTGAATTTTGAAAAATCCTTTCTTAGTGCTCCCCTAGACCTTATAAGGAACCTACATGCCAAATTTGGAATCTCTAGGCCCAGTGGTTTGGGCTGTGCGTTGATATGTCAGTCAGTCAGTCAGTCAGTCAGTCAGTCAGTCAGTCAGTTTCTTCTTTTATATATTAAGATAAGCAATGACCTTCATTTGACATTGGTGTAAATTGCGTGACCGGTTCAAGTCGTACTTTATTCTGTGTGGTTAGAATTCTTCACAATTTACGCGTGGATTATACTACGGAGTTTGATTTGGACCCGCTGGTCTGACATCTAGCACTTTGTCAGTGCCAGTAAAGTGACACAGTGTATAGTGTACCACTACGCAAAAAATAATTAAAGGGGTTGCCTTATCGTACGCATTTAGATAGATTTAGAAATTTGGCATTGTGGGAGCCCTCAATTATAATCTGACGTCATCAACTAAAATAGTTTCAATAATTAATTTTGAAAAAAGTAGAGAACTAAATGACAAAATATTGAAATTAGTTTCTTATAATTCACTTTTCTATACAAAAAAAATATAAAAACCACTGGTATTTTTTTTTAGACATTCCCAATTAAACACCAGACGAATTAAGGCAGTAATACAAAATGCAGAGTTAAGTTTCTTACTTGACAAGTCTTGCGAAAAATATTTAAAGGCTTATGATATGTTTAAGCAATGCAAACACTTTTTCGGAGACTGAATTGTTATATACAATATGGAGTATTTACTCAATATTGAAAACTACAACAAATACAAAAAGACGACGTTCATACTTATACCTTTAATAATTATTTATGTTCTCGCTGCTGAGGTGAAAAGTTGTATGTGTCACACGAGACCAAAGTTTTTTTGCATCTCGTGTATTTGAATCACTCGCACACTCAGGATTCTAACTTAGAATCACTCGCTGACGCTCGTGATTCAACTATAGAATCCTTCGCTGACTCGTGATTCAAAATCAACACTCGCTGTAAAGACTAACTTTGCTCTCTTGTCGCACAAATAACTATTACCACCCTAAGGTTCAATGTCAAATGTATGGTTTAAAACGTCAAAGGCTATTTTCACTTACAAGTCAATGTGACAATCAGCCTTATTGTCTTTATTCTGATGTAGGAACTGTCATTAAAAATGGTAAAGCACTTACTTGGTCGACTATACATTTCAATCTGTTAAATAATCACCTTATGCAGTGATACAGTGCACATCTATGTTATACCCTCATCGAGAGACTTCAACACTCCTTCGGAACTACCCGCTCACCCGGACAAGAGATGGCGCTACTGAGCCAACTTTTAAAAAGTTAAATATGAAGTATCTTTTTGTATTTATTTTTCAACTTAATTTTTTATTACTTTTACGGTCATCCCGTGAAACCATATAAGTATTTCATACTAGGGCATTTTCAGAAGAAAGTGTACACTGTACTTTTTTTTTAAAACCTAAGAAATTTCGGGTTATTTCTACTCAGAATCAAAAGCACTATCGATTTAAGCAATAAAAAAGTGTCCCTCTCTTAATTGTCAGTTTTGTGACGCAGTTAACCATACATGTTGTATGGGCCGTCACAAAACTGACTAATAAATTTTGTATGGAAAAATTAAGGAAAACAGGTACATTTTTTTCTGAAAACTCCTACTAAATACAAACTCAAATATAGATGCACAGAAAAAACCCCTGAAAAAAGACCAATGCTTCGAAACGGCTTGACCGATTTTTATCAAATTTTTTCTCCATATTCAGTAGGTCTGAGAATAGGTCTTAGGCTATTATTTGTACCTAGCCCTATTCTTTGCGGACGGAGTCGCAGGCAAGAGCTAGTAATTGTGTATAATTTTTATTACTCTAATTGCAAGTTCTGTACCGTAAACAGAACAAAGAATACGGGCTTCTCTCAGATTATTGAAAAAGTCCGCAGACAACACCGACATAAATTTAAAGTGTTTCAATTGCACATAATACGCTTAAGGAAGAAATCCCGCCACAGTAAATGATTGTCGCCCGGGACCTCGCTGCAGCGGGCACCATTAATTGTGGCGCAGGCGGGCACAAAACACGTACACAGTTAATGTTATATGGGGGTTTTTATACTGTTTTTCACTGTGTTCCTCTTATTTCCAGCTTCTCCCTCTGGATCGCATACAACGGAGAGCGACTCGAATAGTCGGCTGCCAACGAACTTCTGATGGGCTTGATTCCTTGGCGCTGCGTAGAGATGTAGCTTCACTGTGCATCTTCTATCGCATGTACAACGGAGAGTGCTCCGAGGAGTTATTCGGGTTGATCCCTGCCGCATCCTTCCGCCACCGCCCTACGCGACAACACTTCCATCCTCACCATCTGGATGGTTGGTTGTCTTCTACTGTGCGTTTTTCCAGAAATTTCCTGCCTCGCACAGCAAAGCTCTGGAATGAGGTTCCTGCTGCGGTATTCCCGGACCGATATGACCTTCAAGCTTTCAAAAAAAGAGCGTACAAAAGGCCGGCAACGCACTTGTGACTCTTCTGGTGTCGCAGGTGTCCACGGGCGACGGTAATCGTTTACCATCAGGCGATCCGTCTGCTTGTTTGCCCCCAATACCATAAAAAAAAAAAAAAAAAAATACACAACGCACTTTGGTTTTTTTTTTTTTTTTTTATATAAGAGGTGGCAAACGAGCAGACGGGTCACCTGATGGAAAGCGATCACCGTCGCCCATGGACACCCGCAACACGGGGGGCATCACAGGTGCGTTGCCGACCCTTTTAGGAATTGGTAGGCTCGTTTTTTAAAGATCCCTAAGTTATAACGCTCCGGGAATGCTGCCGCAGAAAGCTGATTCCAGATCTTTGTCGTGCGAGGAAAGAAGTTTCGCTTAAAACGCACGGTACTAGAATGCCAATCATCAAGATGGTGAGGATGGAAAGACAAACGGTTCCTCGAAGTGCGGTAGTGGAATTTAGCCGCAGGCAGCAATTCGAACAGTTCGTCAGAACACTCCCCATGATAGATACGGTATAATATACAGAGAGACGCCACATCCCTCCGCAAAGCCAAAGGATCGAGTAGGCCAGAGAGTGCCTGATTACCGACAAATCGAGCAGCTCTACGTTGGATGCGGTCAAATGGAAGAATTTGGTACTTGGGTGCCCCAGCCCAGAGGTGAGAGCAGTACTCCATGTGCGGCCTAACCTGCGCCTTATAAAGTTGTAAGCGATGGGCTGGCGAGAAGTACCGTCCCGCTCTATTAAGCACCCCCAATTTTTTAGAAGCTAACTTAGCTTTGCCTTCCAAATGACCACGAAACTGAACATCACTCGAAATGTCGATACCCAGGATCCCAATAGACGATTTGGCATCAAGGGCAGTACCATCAAAACAAGGCGAAACAACAAAGGGATCCTTTTTAGTGGAGAACGCGCAAACTTGAGTCTTTTGGGGATTAAACTGAACTAAGTTTAGTCTACCCCAATCTGCGACATGCTTCAGCATGATCTCAATTTGAGACTCAAGTATATTCCGGCTTTCAATGACGTGTTCCCTGGATAAATTAGCGCGACCGGTATAATACGTGTCCCCAGTACTGTCATCTGCATAGCAATGAATATTGGTATCATGCAACATATCATTGATATGCAGAAGAAATAACGTGGGGGATAAAACGCAACCTTGCGGGACACCAGAGTTTACAGGTTTTAAGTCAGAACATGAGCCGTCGACTACAACTTTGATGCTCCGACCCGAAAGAAAACTTGCAACCCAAGAACACAACCTTCCAGGTATTCCGTACGCCGGAAGCTTAGACAACAGAGCTCCGTGCCAAACCCTATCAAAGGCTTTCGCTATGTCCAAACTAACTGCCAAGGCTTCCCCTTTGCTCTCAATCGCCATAGCCCAACGGTGTGTTAGATAAGCCAAAAGATCACCAGCTGAGCGACCACGACGAAAACCGTATTGGTGGTCACTAATCAGCTGATGCTCCTCCAGATAACCTAAGAGCTGGCGGTTAATAATCGACTCCATTACCTTGGAGAGCAAAGAGGTGATAGCTATCGGTCTGTAGTTGGACGGGTCTGAGCGATCGCCCTTTTTAGGGATCGGATGCACGAGAGCTGTCTTCCATCCACACGGGACAACGCCAGTAGAGTAGGAAAGCCGGAAAAGACGCGTAAGGACCGGTGCCAACTCGGGAGCACACATTTTAAGCACAATTGGTGAGATTCCATCTGGTCCACTCGACTTATGGATGTCTAGGGAAAAAAGGGCCTTGCGCACAGTTTTTTGCAAGAACCGAATGTTCTGCATAAAGTGAGCACACCGCGGTATGGTCGGCGGTGTATTACCCCCGTCATCCAAAGTCGAGTTAGACGCAAAAAGAGAGCCCAGAAGATCGGCTTTCTCTTTCGCAGAGTGGGCCAGGGAACCACCATTAGCGCTCAGAGGTGGAAAGGTCGGCTGGCAGAAATTTCCAAGGACAGCTTTGGCGAGAGACCAGAACGCTCGAGTACCCGAGGGAAGACGCAGTAGCTTCTCGCCAATTCTGCCTATGAATGTTGACTTCGCTTTAGCAATGCTTCTCTTAAACGACCTAGAGGCAGCATTTAGCTTCTTTTTGTACGCGCAAGTGTTGGGATCCTGAGACGCTACCGCCTTAGCCCATGTCCGGTAACATTCCTGCTTCTGACGGGAGGCTAGTTTACAGGAACGGCCAAACCATGGTTGGGATCTACCACCGATGCGGACCAACGAGTTTGGAATATATAATTCCATTCCCTGAAGGATTACATCAGTGATAGAGTCGGCGCTAACGGTAGCGTTCGGATCAGACGCCGAGAAGCAGACCTGAGCCCAAGGGTAGGACGCAAAGAAGGTACGCATCCCATCCCAGTCCGCTGATTTATAATGCCAGACACGGCGGCTAGCTTCATACTGAGAGCGCGTCGGCCTTGTGAGAGGCACAATGCTATGGACTAGACAGTGATCAGATGAGCCTAGTGGTGCGTCAACAGAAACCCGATAAGTGTCTGGGTGAGAGGTCAGCATGAGGTCCAGTAAGGAAGGAGCATGAGCGTCCACATCCGGTATCCTCGTAGGCGAGGCAACCAGTTGGGTCAGGCCGTAGGCTAAAGCGAAGTCATACACAGATCTCCCCGCATGGTCAGTTGTGCGTGACCCCAGCCAATCGGCATGATGGGCATTGAAATCGCCCAAAATGACTGTTTCAGCGGAGGGGATCTGCTGAAGGAGGGAATCCGTCACCGATTGGACGTGCTCAATGAGTCGATCAGTTTCGGCATCTCCACTATGGGACCTGTAGAGGCAGGCGTAGATACGAGGATGGTCGTCGCAGTCTACGCGTAGCCAGATAACGGACAGGTCCCCTACTTCGAGGCTGCTGAGGCGACGGACGCACATATCCTCCCTGACATAGACGCAGACCCCAGCGCGCGGCACAAAAGAGTGCTCCACGTTGTACCCCGGGTAGCGCAGGTAAGTGATGTCAGAAGGGGGGGATATCTGCGTCTCGGTTAAAAATAACAGGGCTGGCTTCTCTGTCTCAAGATGGTTATGGACAGCATTAAGATTCGACTGAATTCCCCTTATGTTGCAGAAATCCACACAAAGCGTGCGAGGGGATGCCAATGACGCCCGTCTCTTTCTGCCCCTGCGACCAGTACCAAGCGGGATTTTGCCCTCCCCAAAATACGACGGGCAGCCTGAACGGGAACGGTCAGGGGGGGATTCTCCTCCACAAAAAGTGGCGGTACCCCCTTGGGGTAGTGTTGTTTTTTTAAATACCGCAGCCATACTGAAATTAGAGGGGGGGGAGGGCTCCGGAGTTCACACTTATCAGGCGAAACACAACGGTAATAAATACAATCATTTCACGCCGACGTTTTGTGTGAAGGTGGTATTACACCGGGCGAGCCAGCCCAAATCGTGCTGTAAAACAGCAAGGCTCTACCACTCAAGAAATGTCACTCATTTGGCACCACCCAGGGGTCACGTGTAGGGTCTCGAGGGTAAACCTACGGACGCGAGTGACTTTAACCCCTAGTTTACTGACTTCTCAATATGTGTCCGTATTTTTACAAGCTTTTGTTTAACTTGCACTGAAATTTTTCATGTAACTTGGAAGTTGTGGTTTCAAAGTTGTTTTCTAGGTATCCGATGAGTTGAAATTCGGATACTTTTATGTCCGGTGACAATCATAATAACCTGGTAGTGAAATTGTGTTAAAGTTTCAAGTAATTTCAAGCTATTAGGGTTCAAGATTTAGAGCCCTATGACAGACGGATGAACAAACGGACAGAGTCTCAGTAATAGAGCCCCGTTGGCACCGAAACCGACCGAAACCCTACGAAGAAAAGACGAAGTGTTATTATGTATAATTTCTATTGCTCTATTAGTTCTGTACCGTAAACAGAATAAAGAATACGAGCTTTTCTCAGATTGTTGAAGAAGTCCGCAGACAAAAATCGTGGTAGATATCAAATGTAATTTCTCACGTGAACTCCGAAAAATTAAAAAATATATATTATTAAAAATTCATAGCCCGGGCTTTCAACCCACGATCCTCCGCGTGAGGGGCCAGAGCTCAAATCACTGAGCTATCAGCCACGGCGTAACGCTCAGGGCTTGGAAACGGTTATCACCGTATGTATGAAATGGATAGTCAAAGCTTTTACTTCACAATCCTCTTATCTATCCACACATTACTAAAACACTAGACTGACGTGGAATTGCATTTCACAGACTAACAGTAAAATGCTGTTAACAGATTACTGTGCAAGCACCTTTATCATTAACTAGGTAAGCATACCGACTAATAAAAAACTCTTCTCACGATACATAGATAGACAATACAATGTATTTTATCTAGAAACCTTAGTGATAGTATCGATAGTATCGATCGATAGTGAAAATTAGACGATACTATTGTCGATATTATCGTCTTTTTTGACGCGATACTAGTTCGATAGTATAGTATCGCCTAATTTTCACTATCGATACTATCGATAGTATTGCAGCATGTCGATATTTTCGATAGTACTATCTCACTATCGACTATTCCTCAAGGTCAAACTATCGATAGCGAAACTATCGCTATCGCACAACACTGCTGTACCTCTACCATGAGTTTACACTAGTTCTCAGTGACCGTACCCGCTAGCGACGGCGTAAATGATTTGTATGGAGAATTGTACTTCCGTAAGTGACCGCTAGAGGCGCTGTACAATTCTCCATACAAATAATTTACGCCGTCGCTAGCGAGTACGGTCACGTAAACTAGTGTAAACTCATGGTAGAGGTACTGTTCACTCGAAACGCGGCCTCGTTCTCGTAGAGCTGTCACCGTTTCCATGTACGGTTTTTTTTAATGAAGAACATGTCTAGAGTCAAATTCCAAATTTTTATTTCTAAAACCAGCCAATACGTCAAAAAACATTATTTAATCCACATCCCTGCAAACGATTTACACAAACGAAGGTTGATTTGAATGTCTTAAGCCAAATGAAAAAACTCCGAAATATGAGAAAGATGGAAAAAACATCAAGTCAAAAACCCGTACTGTCACCAGTCAAAATAACAACCTTACAGTCTCACTCAGCCTATGTATACGTCCCATTGGGAATTTCACACACACTATTTTCGTAGGTGTGTACTTGTAACCTCACGATGTTTTCCGTACGTACGTCTGTCCGTTACGTATAGGTAGGTACAATCAAACAAACATACAAACATGCAAATGAAATAAAAGTTTGTACAAAGAATTAACTACCCGTTAACTATTTTCTTACAATAAACACGCCAAGCCGTACCTATTTGGAAGCGTTTCCTTAATTAGTGAAATCCGAGAGATACAAACTTCCAAACTAACGCTAACACCCCATCAATCCTTTATTTCGCTTCAAGTCTCCATTCGAGCGCTTCTTATGAGGTCTTTTTTCTTTTAGTTGGTAAGGCTGAATCCAAACCACTGACGTATTTACATTATGTACATTAATTTACGCGGAGAAAAGTCCCACTGGTGGGAAAAAGGCCTATCCTATTTTTTCCGTTCGTCCCGACTTTGAGTGTAAGTATCCCTAAGATGCACGGTACGTCTATGTCCTCCCGCCAACGGCTTCTGGGCCTACCTCGTCGCCGCCATTCATCTTGTGGTAACCACAAAAATCCTATTTGTATCATAATTTTGCAAAATCTTGTTAGTGTGTGTGTTTGTTACTCTTTCAAGCTAAAATGGCTGTACGGGTTTAGATGGAAGTATGCAAACGACGCATTATTACCAACTTTATGATATACCCTCGATCCCACGGGATCGGGAAGTACAAACGTAAAATGCCAAAGTCTCTACTTCTGTGCATTGCATGAGCGTTCTCCGTGTAATGTAAATAAGTCCCACGAGATTTTAGTATAATCCCGGAATTTCAATTTAACTATCAAACAAAATTACTAAGAACTGGTTTTTGAATGTTCATTAAACAGTATCTGTCAGATACCTAAATGTAAGCTGTCTTTTTCCCTATTACTTGAGAAAAGTAAAGCGATAGTTCTAACGTTGGATACTTTTATCTGGGGATTGAAAAATCAGCCCTAAAGCGAGCGAAACCGCTTGTAAAGGCTAGTAGGTAATAAACAAAATGACGAATCAGACGAGCGAGAGGTGTGGGTGCGATGTCATATATACGTAATCGATTGTCTCAATAATGTTATACTAGTCTAAACACAATGCTTAAAAACAATATAAATTAGTTGATTACATCGTCTCTTGATTACTTTAATTACAAACATAATTGCTGTCATACAATGTTTTTGTAAACATTTCTAAGGATTTTATTTTAAACAAAAAACTGCATTCTCACTACTAACTTACG
Organism: Archips crataeganus; assembly: GCA_947859365.1. Classification (NCBI taxonomy): domain Eukaryota; kingdom Metazoa; phylum Arthropoda; class Insecta; order Lepidoptera; family Tortricidae; genus Archips; species Archips crataeganus. Next base: position 10,622,987 of record OX402052.1, on the reverse strand, counting down.
AGTACACGGTAAGAGTTTTAAACTATGTTTAGAAATAATCGTGAATGTGGGTCTTACACAGCGTAAGAAACAAAAGTTGTCTCTCCTGTGGACGTGAAATTAGCAGCTCCGAGTTGGCAAACTTAAGATTTATTTAAATGGGCTGAAACTTGAACTGGCGTTCACACACCGATGCAGACTTGACTAAAAAATATTGGATAACAAGGTATATAAATATTGGTTAACTTTTGCCATGTCTACAGGAGATATTTATGCGAACAAAAAAATGCGTATGACCAATTATATGTGTTCGCATGCGTGCTTTCTTGCGTGTGTACGCGTGTTTTTCAATTACATTGTGTAAAAAAATGGTATTTTGTTAGACACCATTATGACCTCGTAATCTCTGCCAGTTTGGCTCCAACTCCAGCTTCAGCGCACTCGCTGCGTTCAAATAACGAATAATCGGCTTTCATTATGGCTCGCTGCTGATTTCTCTAAGGAAGTGATCGATTTGCAGCTTAAACTGAGTTTCATTCGTTCGCTTACGCTGAAGTATTAGCTATAAAGGCCACCACAGACCGCAGCGGGGGGAGTGCGCGCGACACTGATGGAGCGGGCCCAGCGCGTTGTATAACACTGAATCATATATACGGTGAAACACACTGGCAGCGCGGCGTAGCGTTGGGTGTGTGGTGGCCGATATACTTTCCTTCGCATATCTGTGGAAACTGCCGGCCAATTATCGAATGGGTCCTTATAAGGAGACTATGTTGAAAAGTAAAAAATTATATGTCAAAAAACCACTTGTTTCCATGTCAGGCCAGAGAATTTTCAGATGATCCTTGTACGTCCCAGTGCAGGGCACAGACCTCCTCGCAGATTGAGAAGGCAAGGGCCGTAGTTCCCCCGCGGGTCCAGTGCGGATTGAGAACTTCACACACATCATTGAATTTCTTCGCAGATGTGTACAGATCTCCTTAGGATGTTTTCCTTGACAGAAAAGCTAGCTCCTGGTAAATTTTTAATGTAAATTCACACGTAAATTCCAAAAAAACTCAGAGATGCGAGCCCGGGCTAAAACGTACCTACAACCCTCTGCTTTTGAGACCGATTAAAGGTGCGCTTTGAGTATAACATTAGAGATACAAGGGCAACGGCGGGGTAGGTAAGATATGGATTTCAACTAAAACGATCAGTAGATTCTGCACGTCTCCATTCCACTCCACCTTAATGGAAGTGCACTCTTAATAAAAATACCTAATTGAAGGTCTAATTGTCATCAAGTTTAACACTATCCATATCCATTCTAATATTAAAAATGCGAAAGCATGTCTGTCTGTCTATTACCTCTTTACGCTAACTTTTTATCTTTAGATGAAATTTGGCATGGAGATAGTTTTAGACCCTGGGAATGACGTACTTAGGCCAGTTTTTTCCTGGAAAATTACATAGTTCAGGATCGAGATAAACGAATCCTTTGCAGACAGAGTCACGGTAAACAGCTAATAATATATAAGTTAGCTATGAAGTATCTTTTTGTATTTATTTTTTTCAACTTCATGTTTAGGGTTCCGTAGTCAACTAGGAACCCTTATAGTTTCGCCATGTCTGTCCGTCTGTCTGTCTGTCTGTCTGTCTGTCTGTCCGCGGCTAAGCTCAGAGATCGTTAGTACTAGAAAGCTGTAATTTGGCATGAATATACATATCAGTCACGCCAACAAAGTGGTAAAATAAAAAACAAAAAAATAATTTTTTTTAGGGTATTATATTATTTTATATTATCACTGCATAAGGTGATTATAACAGACTGAAATGTACGATGTAAGGGAAAGATTCGTCGCTAACCTCTAGATCAGTGATGGTGTAGGGGTAAGCACGCAGCACGGAACGCTGAGGACCTGGGTTCGATTCCCAGCATTGGTCTTTTTTCTGGGGTTTTTTCTGTGCATCTATATTTCAGTTTGTATTTAGTTTGAAATAAATAATATATAAATAAAAAAAATATGACATACTTTGGAAATGGGACAGTGAAGTAATTTTTAAGTAGGCTACACTCCCCATGTTTTTGGCTACGAAGCAAACGGTCCCGCGAATACGACAAATGGCTACTACTTTCACAAAGCTTCTATCTTCGGAATGAGCTGTATTCAAGCAAAGTGTTCCAGAGAACGGCAAAAAATACTTTGGGTTCCCTTCATTTTTCAATGTTTATTGTTCACAAATTAGTATGACATGAGATGGTATCACACTAACATTATAAACGTGAAAGTTTGTATGGATTGATGGATGGCTGTGTGGATGTTTGTAAATCTAGGTCTGACGGATTTTGACGAAATTTGGCACACAGTTAGGTATATAATAACCTGAATTAACACGAAAATGAAAAATGAAAAATATGTATTTTCGTTAACATTGTGTGTGCATAATTAGTGTCAAGGTTGGGACTTTCTAGCAAGTATGTAATATTTACCTGTAGCAGAAATTCCCGCTAATATACAACATAATCTATATTATAACGATATAAAATTAATATTTTCGTTAACATTGTGCATAAATAGTGCATAAACCCGCCGCCACTAGCCGTTATTGCGTGATTGAGTAACAAAGATCCAAATATCTTCACCAACTTTCACATTTATAATATGTAAAAAAAAGTAAAAAGTTCTTTATTACCAAAAAGGATAGGAGGATATTAGATTAGTAGGATATTTTACCCCTTGCCTATACGGAACCTTCGGTGCGCAAATTCGACTCGTGCCGAGTCGATTTTCAAATTCGTTGTGTGGAAATACTATTTGAATACTATGTGAGTTGCTAAAAAACTACTTCTCTGCAAAAAATAATGACTGGCTGAAGGAAACTACGTAGAGTGGCATATTTCTCCTGTTCGACTCACATAACAATATCAACATAGTTTTTCTACGCTTTGGAATATTATTTTCATAGATATGTATGATTTCAAAAATCGATCGCTTCCAGTAAACTGGGATGCTTATCTAAGCATATATATGTCTTCAACCAAATATACTGCCCGCGACTCCGTCTGCGAAGAATAAGGGTAAAAAAATAGCCTACGATCTATTCTCAGACCTACCGAGTATGGAGAAAAAAGCTTTATAAAAATCAGTCAAGCCGTTTCAGAGGAGTTTGATAACAAATACCGTGACACGAGATTTTTATATATTACTAGCAGTAGCAGTATTTTCCTTAAGTAGAATAGGTATCCAAAAACTTGGCAAATCTATCTATCTATCTATCTAATACCTTTAAACGAGCAGTTCTTGTAAATATATATTTATATATATAATCAGAATCGCAGAAAGTGCTCCAACGATTTCGATGAAATTTGGTATGTGGGGGTTTTCGGGGATGAAAAATTGATCTAGCTTCGTCTTACCTTTGGAAAAACGCTTTGAAGGTACCGAGTTTCAGCCCGAGCGGAGCTCGGTCGCCCAGGTACTAATAAATCAAATGCCAAATTACAAAAGTTTTTTTGGTTGAAAGTTTGAAAAGAAAGAATGAAGTGAAAATAAACACACGGTATTTTATAAGTAAACAAACATTATTTTGAATTAGAAAAGTTGTGTTAAGTATATTGTCATAAAAAGTTGAAATGATTGATGAGGATTTTTGTGTTTTACTGTAGAAAGCAACATATATTTTGGAATGGTATTTTCGAGTAATTTGATTTCAAAAGTCGGTCCCATAAACATTATTTCAAGGGTTACCTCACATAACGCACCTTCGGTACAACAGTGTATCATCTCGAAATAATACACCATTTTAAATTAGACTTTCCGGAAATTAAGTAAAGTCTAAATTAAAATGGCGTATTATTTCAAGATGATACACTGTTGTACCGAAGGTGCGATAAGTACCAGATTATAACAGACGATACAATGAAGGAACCGCATTTAGATTTAACGTCGGACAAACGTCGTCGTAAATACGCAACGCAACGCAAGTTGACGTTTACGAGACGTTCGCATTGTATACAGCGTGTATTTTTGATACAACCACAAACTTTACAAGTTCATAGTATAGGCCCTAATGATTATGTTTTTCTATAAAATTATTAAAAATGCAAGATTTTTTTTCCTTACAAAATAGTTCAGCGCGCCATGTATCTCATTTTTATTCGCACGTCACAACTGTCACAAGTGAAAACTTTAATCTAACACACGTTAGCCAAGTGTCAAATAAGTGTACGCAATACATTGCTGCTCGAAATTTTTTTATTAAAATTAATTACGCTCTGGTAGTTAACACTAAATTAACAATTTGTCTTAATATCGGTTCATAGCACTAAAATCTACTTCTGGTTACAGTTTGTGGTTGTATCAAAAATAAACGCTGTATATACTAACGGATGTTAAAAACTTCGTCAGTGCGATCCAAAACAATTGCGTGGTTTAGTATGAAAACTTGTAAAAATCAAAACTATTTCAATGGTAGATCGTAGAATAAAGTATTTTAAAAGTATTTAGTAAAAAAAAGTATTGAATCAAAGATTTGAGAATTACGAAAAATCAAGAAAAATTATTGAAAATAACGTGCACACGAGGAGCAACGCCACCTAGTGACGAGTTATGTAACTTGTTTCGCTAATTTGTATGAGACTTGATAAAAGCGCCATGTAGTGAGTAATTTAAACACATAGATGCATAAGTAAATTTAGTTCTTTAAGTTATTGCAATAAGGTTCATATTGATGTATAAGTGCCTTTTTCATTTCCACATTACGAAGTTTCACTTCTTCCGCACGGAGGAGCTGCACGCACGAATTTTTTTGTTGAATTAACTCTTGCTTCCCAAATACGGTAATAGAGTGAGATTGCTTATTATAGTTCTACCGTACTTTATTTTAAAATAGCTTTCACTACAAACTACGTCGGCAAGGTTTCCAATTAGTTTTAAGTGCAATTGCAGATGTTGGCTGATTGTTTACTGTGATGCAGCAATGCAATGGTACAAAATTGCTATAATACCTATATATGGTTTCAGTAGCCGGTCCTAGTACAAGAAAGGAAAAGAGGTCTAAATTACTTACAATCTTTGATTTTCATCAGAATGCCCACAAAATAAAGGAAAGTAGGTACTTAATAGACCGCGAGACTAGGGTTGGCAGATCTGACATTTCTGAAAGGTACATTAGGTATTACGTACGAGAAGTATTTGGTGAAGTAAAACTTATACTAAGCATACAGGCAGGCCTCCTGCATGCCATGTACTTACGCGGGGACGATCTGCTGCGATCGAAATTTCAGTAGGTTGTCACAAGCGCGTGCCGACGCACGTTCATTCGTGTTCCACGGAAAAAATATGCCGCCTGGACTTTTATAAGTGAATGGTGAAATAGGGGGCAAATTTTAATATGACTATGCTAAAATTAATAGCTAATATAACCATTTGGGAGTTCGTATCGTGCTGTCCCTCTTACTCTTCTATGAAAAGCTATAAGCGTGAGCGGGATGGCACGATGCGAAGTTCAAAAATTGACCTTCGTATCTAGTATAACGCTAGGGTACTGTGAGCATGATAATGTGTTCTGCGCATTACAATAAAATATCCTTTTTGTTAGGATTCCAGACCTAAAATGGCAAAAACGGAACCCTTTTAGTTTCGCCAAGGCCGTTTGTCCCTTTGTCCGTCCGTGGCTTAGCTTAGGGAATATTAGTACTAGAAAGTTTGCATGGATATAATATATATCAATTATCCCGACAAAATGGTAAAACAAAATGTAAAAAAAAAATATCCAAACTGCCAGCCCTTGTCACTGTCGGCACGCACACATTCTTAAGGAGACGGAGTAGTATAATCTGTGGCTATAATAATCGCGTTAAGTACCAAGATTTTGTACGGGATGCAATATCTGTTACGAAGTAACTATTATGTAATCTGTGGTACAGGGAGTTTTATTAAATAAAAAAAATGTTTAGAATACGTACATTTTATTTAACATTAAAATTCTAATCGACTAAAGTCTTTTTATTTTAAAATTATTACCTAATGGATACGGATTGGCTAAATTACTTAAAATTAATTTCCGTTAGTCAACGTACAACTTGGTATCGGCAACCCTTAAAATATTTACATTATGTGACATGCTATGCATTTACACTATGACTTTTATATTTACACAGTTAATGATATGTAATAAGAAGTTATATAGTCATAAATAGGTAATGGGGTAAATCAATACATTACCTAGTATCTTTACCGTTTGGGACTGTAATGAGTTTTTGTCTCTTCGATAAAATTGAGGCGAAACGGAAAAATGGATAGCTGTTTGTATCGGAAATTGAATTTTCTTTTGTGATGGTGTAGTAGATTGTAACAACTGTTTTCTTCATTAAAAGTCTACAAACAAAAGTGCCCTCTCGATTTTAATGAAAACGTAGCTTGTAACATCACTGTTGTTCAAAACCATAATTATGGTTACTTTCAAACGATTCATAATACTCAGGGAACTTCTGGATATAGTTTTTTCTCTTGTATATAATTTTTTTCCACAAAACATAGGCGAAATACATGTTACTAATTAGCGTAACATACATATTACCGCCTTAAGCGAAGTCCATAAGATGGCTACTTAAGATGCAGGAAAAAAAAAATCTTTTTCCGGTCCTCTACTAAGCAATAGAGCTTTATCCGCTTCTTTAGTACCTACAATCAAGAAGTTTTAACAACGTTAATGTTCGAGAATTAATCCCATCTTAGTAATATTTGCACATCTGACTTTTTCTGCATTTAGATAGTGCGGAAATATCGCGTGAGTTTCATTACATTGCTGGCCCGCGAAAATATAAATTGATACCTAATCGATCAAAGACAGCAATGTACCTACCGGTACGATAATTTTCACCCCATCTAAATGAGGTTTTAAAATAAATATTAATTTATAATTTACAGTGTTTGTGTTCAGCACGCTACGCGTCAAACAATCGACGACTTATTGTTTTGATCCACGTTTGTTGCATTCTCGTAATAACGGTTTTGGAGAGATTTTTTGCTTTTGATCCTACCACAAACACTCTTGATTTGATAACATATTAGAAGATGAATTCAATTCTGAATAAAACATATGGAAACTAGGAGCGCATTGACTACGAAAAAGGCAGTTTGAATCCAAGAAATTTTTTCACTCCTTAGAGTTTTTTTACTGCCGCTCAGCTGAAAATCTGCGCTCTTAGACTCCAGCAGTAGTATTATTGGTTATGGCAATATCATATTTCAACTGCTTAACAAATACGTAACGTTACTAAATAAATAAACTAAGCATATAAGTATAAAATTTAATAAAAGCTAAAGTCTTCAAGACTATATTTTCTTAGAAAATGAACTACACTAATTTACCTAAATTAAAATATCAAACACTCAATAGGAATTCATTAAAAAAATATAAATTAAACGATTATTCTTATGCCTAAAACTATCACAGGATGATGTGAGCTTAATTTGAAGGCTCAAATAGGTACAAGACCTAAAATAATCAACAGATATCATAATTTTGTTGGGTCTCTAATAATTATTCCTGAATGAACTGATTACTTATTATGTGCTGAACAGCGTAACTGATTCGAAATATATCAAATCAAAATCAATTTTCCACAAACTTTTCTTTACAAATCCAGTTTTTACAATAATTTTTGTTTTATTTAGCAGAACGAAAGAAATATACGATAAAAGTAAAATATTTGACCCCACTATTTGGCGTATGCAAATGATCTGGTTAAGTGAGTGTTTTGGTTAGGGGCAATATGGTGTAATTGGATTAAGCATGCTCGGCACGATCAGCCAAGGGACAAGGTTCAAATTCCAGCTAGCGCACTCTTTCGTTTTTCGTTTAAAAATAATCAATGGCACCATATCACTAAGTTGACCAATACAACAGCGTTGCCGTCACCGGATGATTATAAGATTGACGCTGTTGAAGCAAAAAATACCCTAGCCAATTGATACCCTGAGCAATATTAAAAGATCATGATATCTGTTGATCAACCAGTGATATGAATAAAACATAAGTTCATCAGAACTTTATGCTACATGGGCGGAAAGTCTTTTTCAGCTACTAGTAGAATCATTTCTAGCAAGTTTCACATCATCTAAAGGTAACGTTTTAAAAATTGACTAAATTATCATTTATCAATAACAAGTTTTAGAAATTAAATATTAAATGATCGTTAAATACAGGGGTATTGAAGGTTTTGTCTATAGCTATACAGCTGTATGACATAGGTATACTATTATTTTTCCCGATTACAAATATGTATTCCTCTTACCTAATACATGACTCTGATTTACATTTTAATGTTAAACAGTTTAAGTGTTCGTAATCATGGCAATACCAATTAGTTTTATAACTATATTTGTTTGGCCACATAAGTAATACATTTTTTTTTGCATTTAATGCCAAGTAAATGTGACTACGAAAAATCTCATGTCTTATCTTATAATTAAGAAACAGTGTATAATTATCAACAATGATAACATACAAGATAGTAACACAAATCCTTGTCCAAAAATGATGTCAGACAGATCGAGAGAACAATTACTTTGGTGTATTGTTTTGGAAACATCTCTATCAAATAATTCACGAAAACTTTTCTTATGTAATAGGCAACATATATAACGCATTGTAAGCGTAAGCATAATGTATTATGCGATCATAGTTATTCTGAAAGTGATGCATACGATCAAATAAACAAAACAATTTATTCATTCACTCATTATTTACAGTTCACCGCACACCGCAAACTTGCACACGATTATAACTGACCACTAATTGCATGTTCTTATTTCAAAATTCGATTTCTTTTCCTAACAATATTTGCTACATTTCAATTTACGTTGGAACTAGGTTGCCAGCGTGGTGAAACGCTAGGTGTCCCGAAATACCAAGAAGGATTAATTGCAAGCTATGGCTTGCATGGGTCGCCTTGCCAGGCAGACCACACTCTTGATCCCTGTATTCCAAGCAGAAATTCTGCAAATAAGAAAAAAAAGGTTAATCAAACATGTTTAAATAAATAAATAAATAGAAATAAATATCACGGGACATTTCACACCAATTGACCTAGTCCCAAAGTAAGCTAAGCAAAGCTTGTGTTATGGGTACTAAGCAACGGAAAAACATACTTATATAGATAGATACATACTTAAATACATATTAAACACCCAAGACCCGAGAACAAACATTCGTATCTTTCATACAAATATCTGCCCCGACACGGGAATCGAACCCGGGACCTCAAGCTTCGTAGTCAGGTTCTCTAACCACTAGGCCATCTGGTCGTGTTTGATAGGATTGAAGGTCTTAATAATAAATCTAATAACTTGGCCCATCGTCGAATACATAATACCCAAACAATTTTTTTGTCTCTAACAAGTGTATCTGTGGAATTTATTTGCAATATTATAAAAATAAACCACCAAGGCCAGTTTGCATATTTTCGGCCAGTTCGTCGTCTGTAGTCTCTGACATTTCACTTAGCGCTGTTATCATAATTAAGACAATTTTGAATTTCGAACCGGAGTTGGCCAGTGAGATAAGTAGGAATGGAACAAACCTTGATAATATTGGACGCCATTTGTTTGAGGAATTTACTGGTGAATACGGCAGCGTCATCACCGCACGTTCTCTGCACTGTTTGCTCCGAGCAGAGAAGATATTCTTGGAATGAGCTGAAAAAGAAAATGAAACTAAATAACAAGTCTCATGTATTGAGATATTTGCAGGATTTACACATTAACAAATAATATGAAACGGCGCTTTTATAATAATACCTCTATCTTGTAGATTAATAGGTGTAATGTATTTTTTTTAATTATTTATTTCGAATAGGCAATTTTTAATGGATATTTTCGCGGAAACTGGGAATGTATTTAAATAAGTATGTATGGAGAAAAAAAATTGATAATAATCGGTCAAGCAGTGTCGGAGGAGTTCGATAACAATAGGTACTTAAATGAAAAAACTTATGTGTCGTCGTCTATTTAAATACGTTTCGCACGTATGTATATAATAATCTAGTATATAAAAATCTCATGTCACGGTGTTCGTTATCGAACTCCTCCCAAACGGCTAGACCGATTCTTATGAAACTTTATTCTCTATGTTCGGTAGGTCTGAGAATAGGACGTAGGCTAATTTTCTTCGCAGACGGAGTCGCGGGCAACGGATATCTTATATATAAAAATCTCGTGTCATGGTGTTTGTTATCGAATTCCTCCGAAACGGCTTGCCCGATTATTATCATTTTTTTTTCTCCATATTATACTTCGTTCTTTAGCATTAGAAAGAAGGTAAGCGATCTTGACATGTCTTTTTATTTTTATTAACAAATTGAAAGGAAATGTGGTCATTTACACTCTTTTGGTTTCATAAGTAATAGTTACTATTTTTTTAAAAGCGTTTTCAATAAAAAGTCTCGTCAAGATTGTTTACCTTATTTCTAATGCTAAAAAAAAACGAAGTAGGTAGGTCTGAGAATACGTCGTAGGCTATTTTTTATACCCCTAGGTGATACATATATGGCAAAACAACGTTTGCCAGGTCAGCTAGTCGCTAATATATAAAAATCTCGTGTCACGGTGTTTGTTATCGAACTCCTCCGAAACGGCTTGACCTATTATTATGAAACATTTTTTTCTGTATTTGGTAGCTCTGAGAATACCTAGGTCGGAGGCTATTTTTATACCTACTCCTATTCTTCGCAGACGGAGTCGCGGGCAACAGCTAGTACCTATATAAAAACAATTTAAGTGACATCAGTTTCTTTTATCTAAATATTCGCTTCAACTGTCGCGAAAAGATCTGTTCTCTTATACATAGTGATTGTATGTAAAGATCCGTTGTAGTTTGAAAATATTGTAATTCAATCTCGACTTAAAATTTAGTATGTTCATGTAGATAAGATACTTTCAATTTCAATGCAAAAATTGTGTCGACAAAAAATATTGCATTAAAAATGTTTTACAAAAAATTATCGCAAATTATCCAATCTAATCCAATTATTTGCAACGTATTCCAAATACCGGTAGTATTCAATAAATAAGTTTTTGATAAGAATTTCATTTTGAATGCATGCTTTTTTGATTACGGTACTTCTTGTTCACTATACTTGTATAGTCGTCCAAACTACATTAACAGTCGGTGCCGAGAAATAATCTTCAATATCTTAACAAATTTTAATAACGAAAATGTGTATTATTTCTTTATTCTTTGTAATTTATTTTAAGTAAGTAATATAATTTTCGTTTTATTTTTCAAGCTTTAGAACTTCTTCGTACAGCAATAAGTCCCTGCATTAATCTGCACACTCTACCAATTGACAATGACATTTCATTAATTCAAAAATGACATATGCGCTCAATCGTAAAGTAATCGCGGTTTGATATACTTTACATACGAACGTTGCAATTTAAAATAAAAGCTTGTAAAAAAAAACAATAAAGTCTATTAATATTACGAAGCCTTTTTCGCTGAAAAAATAGGCGGTACATTTGTTTATCTTTCCATTGTGCCAGCACGAGCAGCGATGTGTAAATCCTATGATAGAGGATTTTTAATAGAGGGACTGTCCAGTCGCAATGCCGTAGCTAAATGGGTTGCAGACAATATTTGTATGGACGTGTTTACTGCTCGGCTTTAGAAGCATTACGGGAAGGGGAATACATTTTCTACGAAATTTAATCAATAGCGCTTAAGGCGTTATTTTGAATCAAACAGATTTAATAAATTGCAATTAGCTCAAAAGGAGTGATATACTTGCGTCCACACCATGTGATGTTCTTGTTTATGAGGACATACAAGACTTTTAAATAAGAGTTATAAAAAAATCAGCTACTGTTTTCGACAAACTTGTCTAGGCGCTAGGTGGTGTAAACGGAACGGAGAAAGAATACAATTAACAGATAAAAGTTCCAGGATGCAGGGCATAGGCCTCTTCTCAGAATGAGAGCGCTTGGACCGTAGGTCCCACACGGGCCCAGTGCTGATTGGGAACTTCTCACAAACACTATTGAATTTCTTCTCAGGTGCGTGTAGGAGCAGAGAGGGATCACGATGTTATCCTTCACCGTAAAGCTCATAATAAATTTCAAATGTACACATGAATCCCAAAAAACTCAGAGATGCAAGTCTGAGCTTGAACCCTGAATAGTTTTCAGATTTTAATGATGTAGAGATCTTCGCAAACTCGTTCTTTTCGTAAAATTGAATCCTGAAAATGGTTTTCAAGGTTGCTGTTTAATTTCCTTGCAATCGAAGTGAAGAGCAGAGTATCGAGCATTTGGACCCATTTTTCCCTCGACGTCTCTGTCTACCCTCGCCGTACCGGCTCGGGTAGCTATAGAGACGTCTCGGTTGGAATGGCTTGTTTTGTGTTCTTGTTACTTGTGCCTAAATAATTATTGTAGGTGTTAATGATGCTTAGCACTGTTTTGTTTTGTTGTTTAATCTTTTGTTGTATAATTTTTTTAATTAGTAAGTAATATTTTGTTCTCGATCCTCTGGGCTGTGGCAGAATATCAGTGTTTTGCTCCTATGAGCAATGTTGACCACTGAGCCACGGCCCTTTTGCACTACTGCAGCGCATACAGACAATGTTAAATGTTTTACTTTTAAATTTATACTGATATCTGTATTTTTGTTAATCTTGATTGTGTGTGCTTGCAGTACCAAATAAACGTCTTTATCTATCAATCTTTTTCTTGGCAAATTCGAACTCGTCTGCATACATAAAACATTTCTCCACATTATGGATAAATTACCGATTCAATTGTAGTAAAACGTGCGGATAACGAAGTCATTAACATTGAATGGGTCCTTGAGTGTCCCTAATTCTATGGAATAAAATTCGAGCGGTATCCTTAAACAGTTTAACGGTCACAATGGGAGCGGAGAAATCGCAGAACACCATCTAATGGGGGGTTTAGGGACGCCGATAAAATTGATTGATTGTTGGCGGTCATTAATCTCGATATCTTTTATGGATGACCACAAAACACTAATGACGCTTTGTGCAGATCGGCCGCGTGATAGAATGCACGGGACAAGCCCCCCCAGTTTTGGAACTGCGGATTGGCATTTTTTGACGTCTACTTAGTTCTGGTAATCTTTTTTTTAGGGTTCCGTGCCCAAAGGGTTACCACCAAATATCCTATTAGTGAGACTCCGCTGCCTGTCCGTCTGTCCGTCCGTCTGTTACAGGGCTCTATCTCTTGAACCGTAATAGCTACACACTTGAAATTTTCACTGTTTATGTGTTACTGTGGCCGCTACTTATAACAACAAAATATTGAAACTAAAATAAAGTTAAAAATTAAAAGGGGTCGTCATACCAGAATCGTGTACACTGAATAAAAATGATTAGAATATCAGGTGAGGGAGGCCTATGTCCAGCAGTGGACGTCCTACGGCTGAAATGGTGATGATGAGAATATCAGGTTAAATTAATCTTTCAAACGGAGGAGCAGATCATGTCTTCATTACGTATCTCGTAGTTTATCTGTACACTTAATTACATAAACACGGGTTTTTAAATGTTGTTAATATTTTTTTCCTAGCATAAAATGAGATACGAAAAATTACACGTGTTATTGCAAAACAAAAGAAACCGACCACTCCGACCAGCGCATCAGTAAAACATCATTTCGTTTGAAAACTTCATGAGTAAGGTATATAGGGTATATATGAAGTCGGTTAAAAATAAATATCAAAGGTCAATTACAAAAGGATACCTACTCGTTAACCTTTTCTGATATGTTTTTTGTGCTGCGGAATTGTGAAATCATATTTGTAGAATATTAACATAACAGCCGTTGCGGGTTTTTGGTGATACCGCTAAAAACACAACTGCCTTAATTTCATTGATTGAAATCCACCATTATAAACATTGGCCACTTAATATTGCAAAGATTCACGCCTCCGACGAGTAATTACTTCCCAGGGTACAGTTCGATTTGGTAAAATATTTTACTAACGAGGGCTATTCAATATTCAAGGCTCCGACGACTCTTTGGAGTAGTCTCCCGGATTCCCCTTGATAAGTTCCCGGACAGTTTAATTTGTGGAAATCAAATTGTCTAAGGCCAATCTAAAGATGTCTGTGTTAGATAATGAGAAATGCGGAGGAATTATCAATTATATTTATTACTTGCTTGCGAAAACGTCATTCTTAAAGAGGTTTTGAGCCTTGATTTGGGTTGAACGTTGAAAGGCTTTTACAAATTATGAATGTTAACGTGTGAAAAGAAAATTTCTTGCGCACTTTCTACATACTTTGAAAGCTATAAGACCTTAAGAGTGGCTAAGTGTACCCCAAAACTTTTACTCGGGATACACGAAGCTATACGGTTCTTGTATTTAATATGTTTTGAACGCCACTCAGCATCGATTTTCATCATCGTGCAGCCACTGAAGCGTTAGTCACTCGTGAAAAAGTCATTCATCCAAACTTAAGAGTTATACTCTTATCGGTGGAGTATCTTCTACTCATCCCTCCTATGAGCCATCTCCTTGACCTCCTGATACAACACGACACCGACTTTTTCCCTTATTTGATCCATGTAAGTGTGCCTACCTCTCCCCCCCTCTACCTCTTCTTCTCTTCCCCTCGATCTTTCCGTCCAAAACGGTCTTTAAGAAGCTGTCGTGTCGTATCATGTCCATCATTTTCCCGCGTCTAGTGTCTATAGTATTGAGGATTGTCCGTGAAAAAGTAATTAATAGGAAATGTATATCTTACCAACACACAGTCCTTAAGTAATCTTCATGGCTAACGTCTTCATCCGTACTGTACTGGTCGTTCTTCTGATGATTACTGAGCGTGGTCAGCGTGATCTCGTACTTCTTGCTACATGTCTCGTACTCAGCCCTTACGTTCTTGACGCAGTCTGCATGCTTCAGATACTCGTCCTGGTAAGGCCCACGGGTGCATAGCTCCTTAACCACCCCGCTGATACCAGCGTATATCTTTTTAAAAACTATTTGTTCGTGTTTCTCCATGCAGACGCTGGTGTAATTGTCAATACATGTAATGCCGGAGCGAAGATTTCTGAAACAAAACGAGATCGTTACGTTACCGAGGAATACGTTGAAGACATCATTAATTATGAATATGAGTGCGTGCGAGCACTAGCTGGTTGCTTAGTTCTCTTTTGTTACCAATACTGCACTTTTGACTAAGTTTTAAAAATAGCGTATTTTTAAGGCATGTTTTAATTTTATTTAATTTGTAATTAAATCTAATCTAACGGTAGATTCCGTTTTATGAATACCATTGATTATGGTTCCTAATTGCGTAGCAATAATACAGTAATACCTAATGATAAATTCGAATACGGTTTGTGGTGCCTGAAATTTAAACCACTCATTAAGTTGTCAAACGCAAGCTATTATTTAAAATCAGTAGGTATAATATTCAGTTTCAATGTAAACAATGGTTCCAAAATATTCATGTTTTAGTAGTATTTGTTTGATCGCATTGATTAACGCCAATGCAATGTGGACTTAACAGTTGCAAAGTGGGAGCAAAATTCAATTGGAACTGTATGTAAAATATAAAGGAACATCAAATATGTACCTATTATTAATGAATTGTGTACAATCAAACGAACAAAACCTTTATTAATTGATTGATTTAGGCGTTACTTTGCGAAGGTCTATGTCAATGAACTAGAAACTGTTACTTTCTTGCTACTTCGCTGTTGAAAAACCTTCACAATACCTTTACTTACTAGAAATTCTACATTCTGTTTTATTTTTCCACTCATTCATCCGTGCGAGCACCCAATTTTGTCCATGGGCAAGTGCATTTTCGATCAAAGTTTTGTGACACAGTGGTCTGACTCTTTCTAAAGAAAATTCGTGGTTCGCATCCAACAAACACTACACTAGAAAGTATCCAAAAAATTACAAGAGCGGTAATTAATAAAACACAATTACGAAACATCGATAACTTCGCTTGATCCGTCTATTCACACCATCAAAGAACTCATTGGCTATTCAGCGCTTCTGCGAGTATGAAGCGCTCAGCGAAGTTAATCAGACGGACAACTAGTTTCAAATTGCTATTTACCGCAAACAAGAACACTAAATTAAGATGAGCTAACTGCGTACCATTGCGGCGCGGGAAGTTCCTCCATGCTGACGTCTACGTCTTTAAGTAAAGTTACTCATTTTCTTAAAGTTTCCGTTTTCACAAAGTTACCCGGTTTTCACAAAGTTAAAAGTTTGTAAACGAATGAGGGCTATATCGCCTTACCGTGATACTAAACTGTAAAAGGTCGAACTATTATTCTCGATCTCTAACCTAATGAGTACTTAGAGGGTAATAAATTACTTTACTGCTTTCATTCAAACTTTAAAAGTTGTATGAAGTTACTGGAGCACTTCTAGAAGGTAATTAGGAATCAATTATTTTCAAGTGGGTCATAATAATTGAAAATTCATTATTCATTGATGAATTTGTAGGGATTAAGCAGTTGTCAAAAGGTACTCAATATTTTAGTAGGATAGCTTAATAACGACTATATCTACAAGATGTTTTAAAATTTATCTCAATTGTTTTAGAAGATGGTTGGGTCAGTTTGGACTGTGAAGATTTTTCATACACTTTAAACATCGGCCAATGTATAGATACAGAAGCATTTGACAACTACAATTCATAAAATTACGAAAAATGCATGGGTGTTCAGTCAAAGTAACCCATTTGCTGAAGTATTAAAAAAAAAATCCGAATATTCCGGACTACCTTTAGCTACTCGTGTACTTTGTTGAAGAATTAGGTAGTTCAGGGATTTTTCTATTCAGAATTAAGAGCGCTATTTTTTTATGATAACAAAAATGTCCCTAATTTTCAATACATCTTTTTGTGTCAGTTTTGTGACGAGTCATAAAACTTTATGAAAGAAAATCACAAAACTGACTCAAAAGATAATTGGACACTATATTTATTTACGAAAAAGAATATTACTCGTGATTTTGAATAAGAACATCCCAAAATTTTCTGGAAATTCGCATTAATGCAATTAAATGAACAAGAGTACAGATCTATTGCATTGCATGCATCTATTTCTAGTTTGAGGGCATAATTTTACCGTTAAGTTTCAAGATAGATTAGTACCTATTCACCTGGGAAGATTTATACTATAAAAGTAGCTGATTTTAGTCGAACAACGGTAGACTATTCTTCTTCTTCTTCAGCGCGTTTTCGCCCACCGTTGGGCATACGGCTCTCCAATTTTTTCCATATTTACAAAATATTTTCTCGCCCGTGGCCGGGTAAGTTGATCCTGGCTGATACATTTCATGCGGTTACTGAGATAGCTTTGAACGGCGTTTGTAGATTGCACAAAGTGTCGTTCCTTACTAAAACTAGGTTCAAGACAGGATATCATTTTCCTCGCTAGCGACTAGAATGGCCGTAAAACATACAGCCACGGAGCCGTGGTTCTGGATCTTAGTTTACAGCGTCGTTATTTCTATTAAATGGTTAGCTACTCGTAAAATTTGAAAGGCTGTCATTCATGAGAATGGTAAGGAACGTGAGACATTCAATCATTTTGCATTTCTAATCTATATATTCGAACTGCCTACTTAAATTTTAGCTCATTTAAAGTCCTAAAGTAATATTTTTTATGTTTTAGTATACAGGGATAAAATC